>PIJE02000006.1:767023-782023 GCA_002895965.2 Coryphaenoides rupestris | reverse complement strand
GACAGAGAGAGAGAGAGAGAGAGAGAGAGAGAGTGTGAGAGAGAGAGAGAGAGAGGGATTGATGGACATTGGGGAGTGAAACATGAGGAGCTGTCGTTCTGATTCCAAACGGTCAGTCAGGTCTCTGCTGCCGGAAGAGATTTCCGTCAGCAGGGAATCAAACCGGACACCCTGCTCTAACGGTAAGACATCCAGCTCAAGGGTTATGACCTTCCCGCTACACAATAATACTACTGTACTATACTACCCTACTATACTGGTATATGGTAATATTACAATAAACAATACAATATGGAACAGATATCAATGGTTGCATTTATCGGTTGCATGTGTTTGTGTGTGTCAGTGTGTGTGTGTGTGTGTGTGTGTGTGTGTGTGTGTGTGTGTGTGTGTGTATGTGTCTGTTGGTTGTTAGCATGGGTTGATACACTATGCTAATTCTAGAGTTGTGATGTCATAAGCCTGGCTGTCACTCACTCCTCTGCAGCCAATAGCGGTGGGGTATGGTGTAGTGGAAGCCCGCCCTGTCCACACACTCGATGGTTTGGTGGCCGTAGATGATCTGGAACATCTGACAGATGAGGGCGCAGTACTCCTCTGCTGCATCCTACACTCAGGCACACACAGACAGGCGGACAGACAGACAGGTAGACAGGTAGACAGACGCACAGACAGAAGGTAGACAGTTCGTATTCTTTTACTTTGCAAAGGAAACTCACTTTAATGGACAGACAGACAGACATGTATATATCTAGGTAGATAGAAAGCTAGTTAGGTGAGACAGGTAGTTAGTGACTAAGGTAGACCTACCCGACTCTCGATGCTAAGTATGACCAGGTTACAGTAGGCGTCTGGGCAGGTAGGTAGGTAGGTAGTTAGTTAGTTAGTTAAGTAGTTAGGTAGTTATTACAGTAGACCTACCCTACTCTCGGTGCTGAGTATGACCAGGTTACAGTAGGCATCTGGGCAGGTAGTTATGTAGTCAGTTAGTTAGTTAGGTAGTTATTACAGTAGACCTACCCTACTCTCAGTGCTGAGTATGACCAGGTTACAGTAGGCGTCTGGGCAGGTAGTTAGTTAGGTAGTTATTTAGTTAGGTAGTTATTACAGCAGACCTACCCTACTCTCGTGGTGAGTATGACCAGGTTAAAGTAGGCATCTGGGCAGGTAGTTAGGTGGTTTTATGGTTAGTTAGTTCAGTAGTTATTACAGTAGACCTACCCTACTCTCGGTGCTGAGTATGACCAGGTTACAGTAGGCGTCTGGGCAGGGCGTGGGCTCCAGGGGGTTGTGGTTCCTCCTCTCCCAGCTGCCGTAGCTCTTGCCCCGCTCCCAGCTCCCCGTGCAGGCCTGTCGGCGCTCCCAACTGCCCCCGCCTCCTCCCCCGCCCGGCCCCCCTCATTCTCCGCAGCCTGCCCCCGCCTGCCCGGCCGCGCTCCGCACGCGCCCCGCTCCCGCTCACCCGGCCTGCCGCGCCCGGTTCTCGCCCAGCTCCCATCGCGCCTTGCGAGTGGGCCGGCGGCCTGCCTCTCAAGACTCCCGCCGCGCACCCGCTTCCGCTCCAGGCCTACCTCCTGCCCCTCCTGCTACCTGCCCCCTCCTGCTGCCTCCTCCTGCTGCTCCTCCTCACACCTGCGCCTCCTCCACCACCTATGATAAGGTAAGATGGTACTTTATTAATCCCAGACAGGACCTTCAGGTGCCACAGTAGAAAGAATGGTACAGTAAGAGATAAAGAGAGTAAAAAACTACAAACATTGAATACAGAAAATATATAAATTATAGAACCTATAGAAACAATACATTATTGACTATTATACATGTGTTAAAGTGACTTAAAGGGCAGCCCATTTAAGGGATTTTTTGGCGGGAAACAGAGTTGACATATGGTAAATCATTGAGTATTATAGGTGTCTCAGTAACTTAAGTGTGCACCTCCTCCTCCTCCTCCTCCTCCTCTGTTGCTCCTGTTGCTCCTCCTCTCCTCTCCTGGTTCTTGTCATGGCTGTTGCGTGAGAGGGACGTTTTCCAGTCCACTCCACAGATGGTGTGTCTGCGCTCCATGGTGCCCCCCGCTGGTCGGGGGTCGGCGTTGCAGCTGACCGTCTGGCGACGCCCATCGATCCCCCCGGGCTGCCTCCTCTCCAGGCTGTCGTCCCCGGCAACCATGGTGTCCACTTTGAGACCTGGAGCAGGTTCAAGTGTATGTTGTCAATCACATATTTTTTTTATTGTGATTGATTTTCTATTTATAGATGCGAGGCTAGATGCTAGGTATGATAGGTATGAGGTGAGATGCTATGTGAAATGTGAGGCTCGATGACAAGTTAGATACTAGGCTAGCTGCTAGGTCTGCAGGTCTTATGTAAGGCTAGATGCTAGGCTAGAGATAGGCTGGATGCTAGGCTAGACGCTAGGCTAAATGCAAGTCTCGATGCTATTCTAGATACTATGACTGAAGCCAGGCTAGACACTAGCCTAGATGCACGGTGCGATGCTAGGCTAGACAGGCTGTAGGTCTGAAGCTAGGCCAGACACTAGCTTAGATGCACGGTGCGATGCTAGGCTAGACAGGCTGTAGGTCTGAAGCTAGGCCAGACACTAGCTTAGATGCACGGTGCGATGCTAGGCTAGACACTAGGCTAGATCCTAGGTTAGATGTTAGGTCTGATGAGAGGCTAGTCGACGTTAGGCTAGATGCTTTCTCACCTGTCTTGAGCACCAGCAGGTGCAGTGCGTCGTCTCGCAGGTAGGAGGCAGCAGCGATCTCATGCGTGGGGATCCTGAGCAGCAGCTTCTCGTTGTCCCGCCAGGTGAGGAGGAGACAGCGAGCTGACAGACTCAGGATACAGTCCTGCTCCACACTCGTCTTCAGAGGAAGCACCTTCAACTGCTGCTCAGACAGACAGGCAGACAGGTAGAGAGACAGACAGATAAACAGACAGACTGGTAGAGAGACCGATTGACAAACAGACAGATAGAGAGACAGACAAGTAGACTTACTAAGTGTTAGTCCGAGAGGTAATTAAATACTTATAGACTACAGTAGCTCTGGAGGTATAATGTTAGCTATTTGATACTCACACTGGTAGTGAGATAGTGATAGGTAGTTGACTACAAACCTTGGTGGTGAGATAGTGATAGGTAGTTGACTACTAACCCTGGT
This sequence comes from Coryphaenoides rupestris, assembly GCA_002895965.2. NCBI lineage: Eukaryota > Metazoa > Chordata > Actinopteri > Gadiformes > Macrouridae > Coryphaenoides > Coryphaenoides rupestris. Next base: position 778,857 of record PIJE02000006.1, on the reverse strand, counting down.
AGTGATATAGTGATAGGTAGTTGACTACTAACCCTGGCGGTGTCCAGTAGCTGTAACAGCTCGTCCCGACTCGAGGGGTTCAGGGAGCACGACACCCAGGTCAGGTGACCCAGGAACTAGAGAGAGAGAGAACCCAGCGCTAACATCACATGCTATTCTATTCCATTCCATTGTACATTTATACTATGTATCTATTGTAATCTACTATCACTCTACTCTAGTGTACTCTAACCTGCTGTACCCCTTTCCTCTCCTCCTACCTTGACCTCCTTCTCCAAGTAGTCGAAGATAAGTCTCTCGGGGTGGATGAGGTAGTCGGGGGGGTAGAGGGGGAGAGTGTGGAGGGGCCGGCGGTAGACCCCGCCCCCTCGCTCTGCCCCCGCCTGCCTCCGCACCGACCGGGAGAACACCAGCCTGCGGATGGGGAAGGTAAACCCCTGTGGGATGGGAGAGAGAGAGAGATGGGGAGAGAGAGACAGAAAGGGAGATAGAGAGGGAGAGGGAGAGAGAGAGAGAGGGAGAGAGAAGAGGAGGAAGAGAGAGAGAGACAGAGAGACAGGAGGGAGATAGAGAGAAGGGAGAGACAGAGAGAGAAGGAGATAGAGAGGGGGGAGAGAGACAGAGAGAAGGAGAGAGAGACAGACAGACACAGAGAGAGAGAGAGAGAGAGAGAGAGACGAGAGAGAGAGACAGAGAGGGAAAAAGAGACAGACTGTTATTTTCCTTTGTTAGATTTTTAAACTGCTTTGGCAATGTATTTTCCATTTCAGTGATTTGGATTGAGTCAGAGAGAGACAGAGGGAGGGAGAGATGGAGAGACAGAGAGATGGAGCGATGGAGAGATGTTTCTGCATCCAGTAAAGGAGGGCAGGTGAGACGTGGACCCGCCCCCTTTGGTTGTGGGCGGTCCATCGTTGATGCGTAGGTGTGGGGTCCTCCCAGAGCTGAGCAACATGTTGCACCAAGTAAATGATGCTCGACCCTGATTGGTCGAGCAGGGAACAGACGTCCACTCACGTAGTGGATTGTTTTTCGACCACCGGACGCGAGAATGATTGTCGGTCAGTTGGTTGTGATGAAGCAACCAAGCAGACTTTCAGAAGAACATTGAAGCACGATTTTAAAAGCAAAACATTATCCACTTTACCGTTCACATATTTATCTGCCAGTTTGTATACATTTGGCGTCCATACTGCCCTCTTGTGTACACTAAAGCTTGACGGGTTAGGGTTAGTTGATCGAACATCTGCTTGTGATGCCGGCCATGGAGAAGTGTAAACCAGGCTTTATGCAGCTCACACACACACACACACACACACACACACCACACACACACACACACACACACGCGAAAGCACACAGCCTACCTTCTTGGTCTTCTTAGCTTGGTAGTCCATGATAGCAGAAGAACCTGTCGCCTGTTAGTCTGTCTCTCTCTCTCTCTCTCTCTCTCTCTCTACCTTTCTGTCCATGTGTCGCTCTGCCTTTCTCTTGCTCTCCCTCTCTCTCTTCCTCTCTCTCTTCCTCTCTCTCTCGCTCTCTTTACACAGATTGTTTTGCACATTTTCTTGCTCTCTCTCTCCCCCTGTCTGTCTCTCCCTCTCTGCCACAGTCTCACAGGGGTGGACAGGAAGCAGGGGGAACTAACTTCCTGTTCGAGAGGAAACTCCACCAGAGCCTGATAAGGCCAATTCTCTCGCCCACACACACACACACACACACACGCACACACACACACAGAGACACTTGCACGCACACACACACACACACACACACACACACACACACACACACACACACACACACACACACACACACACACACACACACACACACACACACACACACACTGTAGTCTACGTGTCAGACCACCACAGAAGATAAAACAGGCAACCTTCGAGGACAGGAAATGGAAACATTCTCATACAAACTACTTCCTGTATAGGAGGGATGGGCTATATAGGCTTTCATTAAATTCCACAAAGACAGACAGAGAGACAGACAGGCAGACTGTCTGACTGACAGACAGATAGACTGGGAGATGTTCTTTATCAGTCTTCTGTGGCAGTTACCTGGTGTGGCCACACGGGGGAAGTGCTGTGATCAGAACAGGTCAATTCACATTATTGTCACATTATAGGATTAACCACACACAAGCCACACACACACCCGCACACCACACACACACACACACACAGTTCTGAATTTATCAAAAATAAAGATCAAAGCATATCTTTGACCATCATGTCTATTGTTGTCTCCACAAGGTTTTCTGTGTGTGTGTGTGTATGTGTGTTAGGGGTGTGTGTGAGTAGGTTCTATGTATGTGCATACCTGCACTGTGCTTTCATGTGTGTGTGTGTGTGTGTGTGTGTGTGTGTGTGTGGGTGTGTAATATCAAAGACCGTCTTCAAAACAACCATGCTTCAAAACCTCAAAGCCCAGATGAGGAGAGAGGAGGAGTAGAGAGGAGGAGAGAGGAGGAGAAGCAGAGAGAGAGAGAGGGAAGGGGAGGAGGGAGGAGCAGAGGTGGTGTTTCGCAGGAGGGATCAAGGAGCAGGAAGATGTTCTGCCCGTCTGGTGCGGCAGCAGAAAGAGAATAGGGAATGGGTAGAATGCATGGTGAAGAGAACGAGAGAGGAGAGATGAAGAGACAGAGCACGGTGGGGAATAGTCCTCTTTTACTTTGCTACCACGCTCCTGAGCTAAAACAAACCAAATCAACCTTGGCTTCTCATTCAGTCCCCCTGAGGGTCTCTATAATGACATGAGAAGCATGTTGTGACAGTCTGACATTAGCTCGCTCATTGTGGGTGTGTGGAGTCGGCGTGTTTATGTAACAGGTGAGTTCAGGTAAGCAGAACAGATCAATCCATTCATACAGACCTGGTTAATGCAGACACATAGTTAGTGAGTTAGTCACGTTTCGGTAACTCCTGCTGTTTCATCTCTGACCATTTGGCCAGGATTCATTTCGTGAAATAAGATTTGAAGGCCAAGTTATACTTCAGCGCATAAAGAGACCGTTGCCGTAGGTTATGACCACCCCACTCCTAAAATGTAAAACTACCGATCCATCTTCATGCTACATTTTATGGTTCATTTATGACACAAGCACCGGCGTATCCACAGTGAACCTACGACAAACCTCAACAGAAAGAGGACCCCACAAGGTGACCTGTGTGACAGAAGTGTGACTTCACCTCTACTCAACAGAAAGAAGACTCCACAAGGTGACCTGTGTGACAGAAGTGTGACTTCACGCCGACTCAACAGAAAGAAGACTCCACAAGGTGGCGCTTGTGTTTTCGGCTGGTTCGCCACGTTTACTAGTTCATCATCTTCATCTACAGTCGTCATCACAGCGTAATGAGTAGCTATTGTTGTCTCATAGATATCACAGACATTATCGTATTTTATGGTTTTCTCGGTGAACAGCGGAATAGAAGCAGCGTTATCAAAAAACATTCTCACATAGGTACACGATACACACGCATACAAACGACCCACCCGCACGGTACAGTAAAGAACTGCTTTCCTATTTACATGATGTCAAATGAGTAGAAACAAAACAAACTGTATATTCCAGGTTATTTTTTACATCTTAATATAAGAGTCATACCAAAGACAAGACAGGTAAGCAAGAGGTAAATAGTTAGAAAACTAATACAAAAATAAATAAATAAATAAATAAATAAATAAATAGCTAAACAAAAATACTTCAATGAATCCAGTTTGATTGGAATTCTTTTTAAATCACAAAACTCAACATTTCTTCATTTTCATAGGTGTTGTTTGTTTCACCCTTCATGTCACCAAGCTAACCACCCAATCAGATACAACTAGCCTTTTCCTTGGCACATTTGATTGGGCAGTTGATCGAGGCATCATACCGACAGTAGTCTATCACGTATGACATGGCTGTGATTGACATGGAGTTTCACACTCAGCACCGTTAGCATCCATTAGCATCGGTTAGCATCTCAACACTGAAGACCTCAATCGGGCGGGGAACCGGACAAAATGGCCGGCCACGCCGCCCGTTCACACGGCAACATGGATATCTCTTTGACAACAGGTCATTTAAAAACAGAATTATACAAGACACTTTTGTACAAATGGGACCATCATGCTCATTTTAACATGATTTCGCATCCAGACACCAGTCACCAGTTATTACTATAATTATTATTATATAATAATTATTATAATAATAATAATAATATATTATTATTCTATTTTCACTCTGTTTCATTTCTTACTTCTGTCTGGATAAAGACAAGAAAAAGAACAAAAACACATCTTTGAACATTTTCATGACAAAAAGAAGTAAGACCGAAATATATAACATTATATTATATTGGTCTAACATAACCTAATGATAACATAACATAACATAATAAGACACTATGAAATGACCTTATATAATAGTATATAGGCCTAACATAACCGAATGGTAACATAAGACACAAGGCCTAACAACCTAATCTCTGAAATGTACAACATTATATGATATAAAATAAGACAAAATATAGACCATAATATAACATGGAACGTTCCGAGGTGGAACTTCAGATGTAAGAAGTGAAACAGAGTGAACCTAAACAAAGGCTTGATTCTGGTTTATTTTATCAACTTGGAGACGGTAAACTGGTACTGACTACTTACTGGCACTGACTATAAACTGGCACTGGTTCTATGGAAATAGCTACAGCTACTTTTTCATTACACCACAAGCAATGTTACAGCCATGCTACTCGTCTTCTGATTAACCAGCCACTTGATTGGTTACTGACGATGATGTCATCCACTAGCCATTTGTAGTTCTAGGGTACAACCTGCTGTAATCCGGCAGGGTATCGGTAGCTCTGCTGTACAAACTGCCCTGGTTGGGTACGGGGTTAGGGTTACGCCTGGTGTGTGTGGACCCTAGGTGGCGCTATAAGGCGAAGTGAAGTTGGTGAATGAAAATAGAACATTTCAAAAAACACTGAGGTAATGGGAAGGAACGGCTCAGAGAGAACCACTTTAAAACAACAAACACCCATGGTATGTCATGAGAAGCTATGGTGTTGCACATTTCTGCTTTGGAATGGCAGAGTGAACTCTCCTGCCATAGCAAGTGAATGGCGGGAGTAGCATCAGGTACTGGGACGCACCCCTGGGATAGACTTCCTTCACTCCAGCTACATTATGGATCTCCTCCAGACCTTCTATGTTGGTATTTGGGGATTTTTAGTCGCCTACAGTACCCCACACTATATGTTATGTTGTTATCCTGTCCTTTATCCCTGATTCTATGGAGGTATTGCAGGCTCCAGTGGACTTAACTTGGCATGGTTACAGATGCTAAGTGGCTGGTTGTCAGACACCCTCTCTCCTCACTGCTTCCTTCCTTTGGCCAAGGTTATTTTATTGATTATTGGTTGTGTGTTGCAGGACGTCTTGCTGTGAGCGGCTTTTCCCTCTCCTTGTGTCCTAAAAGAACTGTTTTGAGACAGGACGAAGTCGGACACACGATACTACGCCCCCACCGACCGGACACAGAGGACAGGAGCAACCTGCTGCTGATGCTGAACCACAGACCGGGTGAAGAACGTTGCTGATGAAGAAGAACGCACAGAAGAGCATGGATGGAGGCAGTGAGCGGATGCTGGGACCGAGCGAGTCGATCTGAGATGGAGCGGTTTTCTAGATATGGCCCTCACCTAAAAGAGGTAGACAACATGCTCCATGCTGGGCTGTCTGTCACGTCTCCCCCCCGCCCCCCCCCCCCCCCCCGAAGACACATCGACACACACAACAATAACAAGGAGGCTGGCTTCAGTGGATCACCGGCAAATAAAACAGAACGTCGGATGTAGAAACATGATCACTACATGGATGGATGGTTGATGGACGGTTGGATGGCAGCACCACACTGGATATCCTCAACCTAGCACCATACTGCTATCAGGTAGACTAGAGTCTCCACTTTAGGACAAAAGTGAGACGTGGATGCATCAAAATCATCATCATCATCATCATCATCATCATCATCGTCATCATGCTTCATCATACTGTTAGCTTATATCTGAGACCTGTTTGTTGTTTGTTTGTTTGTTTGTTTGTTTGTTTGTTGTTGTTTGTTTTCAGCTTCACATCACAACCCAAAATGACATTACATGCCCGTTCCGGGGAGGTCACTACATATGTTGTGTTGACAGTGACTGGGAGGTCCACCGCCATGTTCGTTGTTCAACAGCCGTGTTGTTAGTAGGGGGGCATCAAGGCTTTACCTGCGCAGCATTTGTAAGCAGCTAGGCTTTCAGGATGCCTGTTTTCGGCGTCTCACGCACACACGTGGATCTCGTCCGTGTTGTTGTTGTTGAGTCTGTAGATGGTAGGTAGGTTGGTAGGTAGGTAGGTAGGTAGGTAGGTACCTGGGCTGAGAGGGTCCTTGGAGGGTGGAGCTTGAGAACGTGGAGAACATGGGAGAGGAGGCCTCCTGAAGCCTGCAGCAGAGAGGTTGAGATGGCAGCAGTCGTTTTGTGAGGGCTGGTGTTCCAGCCAGAGGGACTAACCCAAACCACCTGTATCATCCAAAATGTTGTCCTTCTTCTGTGCAGTCGTGGTTCAATACGATCTAGTGATCTGGTGAACAGGGTTTGTGAAAGGAGGGTACATTTTTAACTGATCGTATCTCTTTTTTTTCCATGAATGCTGGAACCAGTCTGCAATCCTGTTGGTCCCCTTTAGGAGTTCTGGAGCTCTGAGCCCCTTCCCTCCCTGTCTCTGGCCCTCTCCTCCCCCTCTCCCCATAGACCTCGGGTCCATTTCAGACTGGACACCCTGAAACAAGTTATCTCAGGTGGTTCTCCAGATTCAGACTCTTAGTCCACGTTCTGCTGGACACACCTCTCACCTTGGCTCCGGATTGCACCTCACAATTAACCGATTCCTTTAAAGACCTTTAATGACCTTCAAGGACCTTTATAAGGACCTGTGGTGTCCTGGTGTCTCTTGCCTTCTTAAAGGCAGTTGCTTCTTCCTCTGGACTTGGTCCTAAGGTGAGATCATCAAGTCTGGTTCTCTGATTGCTCCTGAAGCGGAGGAGCGTCTGAGGGTCTAGACAGTGGTCTCGTATTCTAGCACCTCCATGCTGCCCATCATGCTGCTCCGGTACTGGATCCTGGGGCTGATGGGAGATGTAGTCTCCAGTACCAGGATGGTCTTCCGGAGGCGGCGGTCTATGAAGTGGGCATCCCAGGCGGGGTAGCGCTTCCTGGGCAGGTCGATGCGGATCACCGGACCCTCCTGGCCTCCTCGCGTGGAGAAAGTCCTGTGGAGGAGTGCCGGGGAGGAGGTGGGCGAGGGGCGCACCTGGAAGATGGGCAGGCAGCTGTCTCCGTCCCGCTCCCCGGGGGCGGGGTCTCCCGCCACCTCTCTAGTCCGGGGGAGTGTTCGAGGGGGACTGGTGATGACCGGGTCCGACGCCCCTGGGGTCTGGGATCCCTGGGAGGGGGTGAGGCAGGTGTCGATCACCCCGGCCACCCCGCCCTCGCCCTCGTCCACGCAGGTGCCCCAGCGGGAGCCCAGGACGGGCCCGTCGGGGTGCAGCAGGCAGTAGTACAACAGCATGAAGAAGGTTCCCAGGGCGAAGCTGCAGGCCACCAGACACACCACCAGGAGGGCGTAGAAGTCAGAGGTCTGCGGCCCGCGGTACGTGTACCAGGCCACCGTCAGTGCCACATTCTCCACCAGCGTGACAGAGTAATACACCGTCATGCGGAGGCGGCTGGGACCCTCCTTGACGTTGAACCAGCAGAAGATGTAGATGATGCCCACCACCATGTTGTAGATGATCTCCTCCCACTTGGACATGCAGAAGTCCGTCTCCCCCTGGATGATCCAGAAGGTCATCACGCACCTGGAGAACAGAACCGCACACTGGTGACATTAGAGATGGTGGCCTGGAGGTGAGCAGAAAGTAACACAAGCCCAGATCTAGTTAGTTCTGATCACAGAGGCAGAGAATGTCTGTCTCTGTTGTAATTCGAGGGGCAACTTGCAGTTTGGCATCCCTGGTTTATTCATGTGGGGAGCAAAAACATTTGACCCACCACTTGTGCCCTCAACATTGAGATTCCACTGTCTTACCACAACACACACACAAACACACACACACCCCGTGACGCACCAGTGGCTGACAATGAAGATGCCGAAGTAGAGCTGGAAGACTGAGGCGAAGAGGGCGAAGGTGACGGTTCGAGCACCGATGGTGAAGAAGTGCCAGAGCATCTGGGCCACCACGGCCTTGTAGGACATGGGCAGCTTGTCGTCCCGCGAGTCACGCAGGACCTTCTGGTAGGACGCCACCATCCACGCCAAGGACACCAGGGAGGCTGAGGCCGAGAGACCTAGAGACAGACAGGGAGCGGAAGAGAGAGAGAGAGAGAGAGAGAGAGACAGAGAGAGAGGTTTCTATCATCAATATCATAAAAAATTCAAAACACAATTGCACTATCTATTTATTAATGTATTAATTAATTAATCACATTTTATTTCATTAATCTATGTAGTAGATAATTAGTCTGTCTGCCGATCTGTCTGTCTCTCTCTCTACTTTTTTCTCTATCTGTTAATCTGCCTGTCTCTCTCCCATCCTGTCTGTCCCTCGCTATCACTCTATATATCTGTCTTTCTGTCTGTCTGCCTCGCTCTCTCGCTCTCTCTCTCTCTCTCTCTCTCTCTCTCTGTATCTGTGTCTCCCAGCCCATCTCACCCTGCAGGGGTAGGATTTTGTTTTCGTGGATGATGATGCTGAGCTGCAGGACAAGCTGCGGCGCCGACTTGAGGAACGCCTCCAGGAGGCGGAGCATGGTGATGTCAGCGCTCTCGAACATCAGCCGCCAGTGGTGGTGTCGCCGGGGCCCGTTGCTATGCCAACGGCTCTGGGCACCCAGGTAGAGGGCATGCACATACCTGGGAGAAAACGGAGGGAGAGAAATTGATGGTTATATTTGTTATCGATAACACCACACTCATTATGAATGTATTTATGCATACATACAGTAAAGACAGCCGCAAAGAGGGCCCCTAAATGAAATTACATTAGGGCCCCTCGTTAAAGCACTTAACGAGGGGCCCTACTGTCGACACAGGGACCCTAATGAGTGCTAACAGGAGTGCTAACAAGACCTCTACACAGGACCTCTAATGAGATTAGGGATGCACCGATACCGATACCAGTATTCGGTATCGGTCCGATACTGTGCTCATGTACTCGTACTCGTACTCGTTAAACTACTCCGATACAACCGCACCGATACCACTTTGGCAACGCAACGTTAACCTTGTAATATTCTTAGCCAAGGAATATTGAAATAAAGAGATGCAACCGAGTTGTCGTTTATGGATGTTTAATAGCAACTGCGCATGGTACCGAGCATGGGCGTAGAATTTAGTGGGGACGCTGGGACACCCCCCCCCATCAGAACCGCGAATTAACGGAGCACCACCCCCCCATCAGAAACGCAAATTAACAAAGCACCCCCCCCCCCCCCATCAGAAACGCTAATTAACGGAGCACCACCCCCCCCCCCCATCAGAACCGCCAAATTAACGGAGCACCCCCCCCCCCCCCCCCCCCCCCCCCATCCTAACGCGAATTAACGGAGCATCCCTAAATGAGACCATGCCCAGGGGCCCTAATGACAAAAGTACATCGGAGCCCCTCACAAGACCACACTCAGGGGCCCTAACGAGACCACACCCAGGGGCCCTAATGAGACCACGCCCAGTGGCACTAACAAGACCATGACAAAGAAGACCTAACGAGACCACACCGCAAATTAACGGAGCACACCCCCCCCCCCCCCCCAGACAAAAAATAACTGTTTTCAAAGTCATTAGAACTGTAATGGTTTTATTTAGTACTCGTATCGGTATTCGGTATCGGCAAGTACCGAAATGTAAGTACTTGTACTTGTACTCGGTCTGAAAAAAAGTGGTATCGGTGCATCCCTAAATGAGACCACACCCAGGGGCCTTAATGAGACCACGCCCAGGGACACTAACAAGACCATGACAAAGAAGCCCTAACGAGACCACGCCCAGGGGCCGTAATGAGACCACGCCCAGGGACCCTAACGAGACCACGCCCAGGGGCCGTAATGAGACCACGCCCAGGGGCCCTAACAAGACCACGTCCACGGGCCATAACGAGACCACGCCCATGGGCCCTAATGAGACCACGCCCAGGGGCCCTAACGAGACCACACTCAGGGGCCCTAACGAGACCACGCCCAGGGGCCCTAACGAGACCACGCCCAGGGGCCCTAACGAGACCACACTCAGGGGCCCTAACGAGACCACGCCCAGGGGCCCTAACGAGACCACACTCAGGGGCCCTAACGAGACCACGCCCACGGGCCCGAATGAGACCACGCCCAGCGGCCCTAATGAGACCACACTCAGGGGCACTAACGAGACCACGCCCAGAGGTCCTAACGGGACTACGCCCAGGGGCCCTAACGAGACCACGCCCAGAGGCCCTAACGAGACAACGCCCAGGGGCCCTAACGAGACCACACTCAGGGGCACTAACGAGACCACGCCCAGAGGCCCTAACGAGACAACGCCCAGGGGCCCTAACGAGACAACGCCCAGGGGCCCTAACGAGACCCACACTCAAGGGGCACTGAACGCAGACCGTCGGGCCACGTGGCCCTAACAGAGACCACGGCCCAGAGCCCATAACGAGACCACACTCTAGGGGCACTAACGAGACCACGCCCAGAGGCCCTAACGAGACAAACGCCCAGAGCCCTAACGAGACCACACTCAGGGGCACTAACGAGACCACGCCCAGAGGCCCTAACGAGACAACGCCCAGGGGCCCTAACGAGACCACACTCAGGGGCACTAACGAGACCACGCCCAGAGGCCCTAACGAGACAACGCCCAGGGGCCCTAACGAGACCACACTCAGGGGCACTAACGAGACAACACCCAGCGGCCCTAACAAGACCAATTCCAGGGGCACTAACAGGACCACACCCAGGGGCACTAACGAGACCACCGCCGAGGCATGGTATTGGACATGTATACAGTCTTTCTTTGATAATGTACTGTATATACAACGTATAAGCCGCAAGATAAATGAGCTGGCATCCAGTGAGCTTTCAGTGTGTCAGCAATCTTCCCCTGGATTTACTTCCCCTGGATGTCAAGGGGGGCGGGGTCGAGGAGAGACGCTGTCCAGCTGAGACGAACTATACATCCAATCATCATTCACCACCCTCTTAACTAAACTCTATAGATTAATAGATTCATATCCAACATAGATCACTCGACTATGTTGACCACTTGTCAACATTAGACCATTCATAGACCACTCATCGAACTGATGGCTGTTTTATGAACCATCCATCTATATCTATCCGCCATTAGTATTGCATACAGGAATAGTACAATATGTATACAGTATTAGCAGTGTATACAGGAGCAGTATAACTATTTACAGTATTAGTATTGTATACAGTATGAGTACAGGATACAGTGGTAGAACTGTCACAGGAAGTGACTGCATAGGACACAGGAAGTGGGTGCCACCGTATGCATGTAACAGGTTTTGCACTGTAAGCATATTTAAAACAGAGGAAAGAATATCTCTCACACACGCACACACGCACACACACACACACACTGGAGTGACAGGCTGGCAGGAATGCGCGTCTCTGCAAATAATCTGCTGGCCGAGCACTCTCTCTCTCTCTCTCTCTCTCTCTCTCTCTCTCTCTCTCTCTCTCTCTCTCTTGCTCTCTGTCTCTGTCTGTCTCTCTTTCTCTCTC
>PIJE02000006.1:752023-762023 GCA_002895965.2 Coryphaenoides rupestris | reverse complement strand
CCCACTGTACCTATACTGGTTGGCTGACCCAAGCATACATCTGTGTCGATGGACACTCCCACTGGTGATGTCACTTCAGATTTTAAGGGAGGATTTGAATGAATTCGGATGACACAGCTCCTGTTTCACAACGAGGCTGCTGGGCTGCTCCTATGTAAGCAGGTGTGGGTTAGAGGTCATCCTGCCTTATGCCTACAGAGAGGTGCCGAGTGTTACGGGGTTTGTACGTCAGTCAACCGTCCCTGGAGCGACAAGAAGAAGAAGAAGAAGAAGAAGAAGAAGAAGAAGAAGAAGAAGAAGAAGAAGAGGAAAACAACAGTGTTTTGTTGACGAATAATTCCACGAAGCAATATCTTGCCGCTAAACCCACGGAACCAAAAGTCCCGCCCTCTCTCTCTCTCTCCTCTCTCACTCTCTCTCTCTCGCCATTAGCGCTTATTGGGCTTTTTTGCCTACAAATACACTGTGGCACGCTGGCACGCCGCCAGTAGACTCCAGGCTAATGGGCTAACAGGCTAGGAGGCTAATGGGCTAACAGGCTCCATGATCACAGACTAATGACACTCAACTGGTTTGACAGGTGGTGGCCACAGAGTCCCTGTTGGTCCAAACAGACAAGAAGAACCAGGAGCAGAATGGCCTTAAATAGTGGAATGGTGGAACGTACCACTTCCCCAGAGAGGAACAGGGGTGTTCCGACCTACATTTCAGTGTTACAAGAATGTAATTTGATTGACCAGTCATGCAGAACTCAGTGATTTTAAAGGTGATTGCAAGGAATCCGTGCATTCCAGATATTACATAAATTAAAACCTTACATTTTATGCTCTCTATTTGTGGTAGATACTTTGTGTGTGTGTGTGTGTGTGTGTGTGTGTGTGTGTGTGTGTGTGTGTGTGTGTGTGTGTGTGTGTGTGTGTGTGTGTGTGTGAAATCACTTATCCATTGGTGTTCTCTTCTGTCCTGTCTTGCTTTGCTTACAACAGAGAGAGAGAGAGAGAGAGAGAGAGGAGAGAGAGTGTAAAGAGAAGATAGATGGTGTGGTTTATTTAAAGGGTGGTTCAACTAAATTAAAACATTTAGTTGGAAAGCAGTAATTAGTCACCCTATCATTAGTCTGCTGTGTGTGTGTGTGTGTGTGTGTGTGTGTGTGTGAGTGTGTGTGTGTGTGAGAGAGTGTGTCTGCATGTGTGTGTGTGTGTGTGTGTGTGTGTGTGTGGACAATCTCAGATATGAAGCACGTGAAACACATGTTTGTGGAATATACTGCCAAAGGCACCAGCCTACAGGAACCACCAACTAACAGAGATCAGCCTAGAACCAGCTTAGAACCCGCCGCGAGAACCGACCTAGACCAAGCCTAGAACAAGCTTAGAACCGGCCTTGAGTACTGACCTAGACCCAGCCTAGAACAAGCTTAGAACTGGGCTCAAGACCTGTCCTAGACCCAGTCTGGACCCAGCCTAGAACCAGCATAGACCCAGCCTAGAACCAACCTACGTCCCGCCAATCACCAGCCTAGAACAAGCTTAGAACCGGCCTTGAGAACTGACCTAAACCCAGTCTACGCCCAGCCTAGAACCAGTGTAGAACCAGCCTAGAACCAACCTAGAACCAGTCTATACCCAGCCTAGAACAAGCTTAGAACCAACCTAGAATCAACCTTGAACCAGCCTAAAACCAGAACCAGTATACAACCAACCGAGAACCAGCCTATAGGACCAAACTACAACCAGCCTGCAACCAGCCTGCAACACTTATAGAACAGGCTTAGAACCAAGCTAGAACCAACTAGCCTATAGAGCCAGCCTCCTTAAAGAACAAGCTTTGAACCAGTTTAGAGAACCACCCTAGAACCAACCTGGAACCAGCCTAGAACCTAGAGCTAGCGTAGCAACTTTGGGAGCTAAAGTCATGTTCTGGATGGTGTTAATGAAGTGTAGACCCTCCCTTCATCATCTCCATCTCTTCTATTATTCAGATGAGGATGAATTACATGTTTTAATCTCTGTCTCCAAAAATGGAAACAGAACCATTAAGACTTCCTGACTGTCCTAGAGACGGATGAGAGCGAGAGAGAGAGAGAGAGAGAGAGAGAGAGAGAGAGAGAGAGAGAGAGAGGTGGGATCGAGTGAGATAATAATTGGAAGGGGTTACAAGAGAGTTAAATAGAGTTAATGATAGTGCATAGAAAATAAGTTATCCAGAGTAAACACTGTAGTAAACATTGTACATCATTGTAGTCAAGAATATATATATAAATTCTATATAATTTCAATATGATTTACTGTCGGATCCAAAATAAAGTGTGTTCAGGTTACCATGGAGATTCATCATCATATTTGAAATGAATTAATATGAATACATAATAAATAAATATTAGGATATATATATATATATATATATACAGTATATAGGCCTATTTATACATATAATATGGTCTGTATCGTGTAAATAAGCTTGATCAGCAGCAACAGTAGAGGTAGATACATTGAAATCAGCTCAGCTTGCTGTTTTGTGCTCGCTGGGAGCGTGTGAGTGTGTGTGTGTGTGTGTGTGTGCAAACCATTAGATTAATATCACTCCCTGTGGTTTATGGACGAGTTGGGTCTCTCCTCCTTTTAATCACTTACGAGGAGATCTGGCCCCGGGTTACGGCCAAGGAAAGGACGGAGAGAATTGCAACGTTTATATGGTCCACGTCGACATTTTTCTTTTCTTTTGTGAACTTTTAAACTGCTTTGGAAACGTAAATGTTTATGTGCGAATAACACTCTTTTAAATTGTTTGGAAGTGAGATAGTTTTTTTTTCTTTTTCTTTTTTTTCATGTTTTTTATTCTATATTAAACTTTTAATATTTTAACATTGTTATTTTCCTTGGTTCCTTTTTTTTAATTTACTGTAACGTTTATGTAAATGCTTATTTTCCGCACCAATAAACAATGTTCTTCTGAATTCAATTGAATTGAGAAGGTTAATGTTATTACAATGCCATCTAGCGGCACCCACAGGTGATTACGCCAAATAGGCTGAATTATATTCGGCTATTCAGCGACAGGATTTCATGCTTTATTTCATAGAAAGAACACATTTCATAGAAACACTGCCACTCATATACGTGTTCGACACATTTGTGCACCTAAATATTAATTATATATATAATCTATATAATCATATAACATATCGATATAATATATAATCATATGAGCTGAGAGATGATATCATGAGCTACTAATGTAATTTGTACCAGTATTCTGTCAATATAAAGAGTGTGATTATGACCGGGTGCTGGTAGAAGGATCCTTACTGGGCCGGCTGGTTAGCGTCCTAGAGAAGGAACCTATTATAATTTGTACTTTGTTATCATTTGTATGTTCATACAAATCATTAATTTGTGTGTTACTCATTTTCATGCTCGGATGACACCCATTGCATTCTGAACCGTCCCTGGAAGGAGGGATCCCCCACTAGAGCTAGGGGGGTGTCACATGGTCCAGAATCATATGGCCTGTAAAGTCCTTTGAGACAGTAACTGTGATTAAGGACTATACAAATACAATTGACTTGACTTGAACCTCACTGGGGCGGCTGGTTAGCTTCCTCGCAGGCTAACTTCCTAGGAGGCTAACTTCCTGTGGACACAAGAAGTACATTATGTGTCACGGTGAAAACAACTAACAGCCTTTGTTTGTCCATGTTGGTTTAAAATGTCCTGTTTCAGAGGAACCCCCCCCCTCTCTCTCTCTCTCTCTCTCTCTCTCTCTCTCTCTCTCTCTCTCTCTCTCTCTCTCTCTCTCTCTCTCTCTCTCTCTCTCTCCATCTCCCTCTCTCATATGGCTCACCTTATCTCTCTCTCCCTCTCCCTCCCTCTCTCTCTCTCTCTCTCTCTCTCTCTCTCTCTCTCTCCATCTCCCTCTCTCATATGGCTCACCTTATCTCTCTCTCCCTCTCTCTATCTCTCTCTCTCTCTCTCTCTCTCTCTCTCTCTCTCTCTCTCTCTCTCTCTCTCTCTCTCTCTCTCTCTCTTCTCCACCTCTCTCTCTCTCACTCTCTCTCCAAGGTCATTCTGGTTCTGGCTCTTATCAGTAAGCCAGCAGCTGGGCACACACACACACACACACGCACACACGCACGCATGCACGCACGCACACACACACACACACACACACACACACACACACACACACACACACACACACACACGCACACACACATGCACCCACACACACACACACACACTCTGAACAAAGGAGTGGGTTGACTCAAGGACTCTCCTGACTCAGTAAAGTCTTCTGTGGTTTGAGAACATCTGATTGGGAGTCTGCATCGCGGCTGGTGCCTTCTGGTGGCGGTGGCTCAGAGCTGCAACCTCAAAAACAGCAGGTCAGGTGTGATATAGGACTTTATATATCAGTGTTCAGTGTATCAGTGTTCTCATCTGTCTTTATCTCTCACCCCCCCCCCCGTCCCTCTCTCTCTCTCTCATATTTATTCTCATTATGTCAGGAAAACCTGTTATATTGTTTCCATTTTTTATTTGGATTTCTTCTCTGTTCTGGCACCGGAATGAGCTCCCGGCTGAAGTCAGGACGGCAGAGTCGCTCACCAGCTTCTGCAAGAGATTCAAGACCCACCTCTTCAGCGTTCATGTGGACTATGGATACTCTTCAGCACTAACTTGTGTGTTTGTACGTCTTGGCATTGAATAAAAGCATCTGCCAAATGCCCTAAATGTAAATGTAAATTTGTTTTCCTATGTTCTGTTCAATGAAGGGGCCAATCTTCGTCTCTCTGTCTCTGTCTCTGTCCTCTGTCTCTGTCTCTGTCTCTCTCTCTCTCTCTCTCTCTCTCTCTCTCTCTGCGCATGTGCTGAGTGAGTGGGCGGAGCCGAGTGTGGTGAGTGAGAGTGTTGAGCCGTGGCCGCCGTGCCCGGAGCTAATGAGCTTTCATTCTGACTTTTCTTTCTTGCTTTATATCTTATGCTTTACTCTTAGTGCTTTATATTTTGTTTTGTTTTTTGAATAGTGTGGTGTAGTGTATAGTGTGTTTCTAGTGTTTGTAGGACGTCTGCTTCCAGCGTGGTGCTGGGAGCATGGCGGTCCCGAGGTGTTACGGGTCTGCTTCGAGCAGCTCACCCGGCGTCATGCTGTTAAAGTAGCGTCGACGGCCAGCGTGGAGCAGTGTAGTCTGCTGGTAGGACAGATCGTGGGTCATGGTAACGTAGTGTCAGCCGCCCGCATGAACAATGCCATCGTTCTGTTCTTTAAAACTGTGGAAATGGCAAATGTCGTCATTGAGAAGAGAGTCGTGATTGACAGTGTGTTCACCCCTGCCCTCCCTCTGTCGACCCCTTCGAAAAAAAGTCACCTTGGCAAATGTACCGCCATTTAATAAAAACGAGGTGTTGGAACAAACACTCTCACATCATGGCAAATTAGTATCTCCAATTAAGATGATACCATTGTCCAGATAAGATCTCCCCTCTTAAAAACACGTAGTGTCATTCAGGAGATTTGTTTATATTGTCTTAAAGGACAACATGATTTGGACCCTGACCCTGAATGTTAAGGACGATAACTTTAATTATGTCATCTATGCATCAACCGGAGTGATGAAGTGTTTTGGTTGTGGTCGAATGGGACACCTGATCCACGCCCCGAGAGAAGTGGGAGAAATCAGACGCGTCTGTAATTGAACAGCCCGGGGGGGCAGGGAGGGGCGGTCTGCGGGACTAGTGGCGCGGTGTCGCCGCTTCACCGTGCCGCGGTACCCGCTTCACCCGGTGCCCGCGGTGGCCACTTCACCCGGTGCCGCGGTGGCCGCTTCACCCGGTGCCCGCGGTGGCCGCTTACCCGTGCCGGGAACGCGGTGACTGCTTCCCCCGGTGCCGCGTGCCCTCTTTCACCCCGGGTGCCGCGGTGCCGACTCTGTCACCCGGTGCTGGGGCGCGGTGCCCGCTTCACCCGGTGCCCCGGTGCCCGCTTTCACCCGGTGCTGGGGGGCGCGAGTTGGCCCGCTTCAACCCGGTGCGGGCCCTAGTCAGGTCCGCTTTCAAAGTGTGGAACTGATCAAAAATCTTTTTAATTTAGAAAAAAGAATGGCCAAAAAAAGGCAGATGGTTGGTAGGCCTTGACCCCTAGAGGAACTGTATAGAGCCCTCCAGAGCATGGAGTGTGGTAAAGCACCAGGGTTAGATGGTCTTCCCATTGACTTTTACAAAGTGTTTTGGCCCGAAATGGGTCAAGATATACTGAATGTACTTGGTGACAGCCTAGTCAAGGGGCGGATGCCACTGAGCTGTACTCACCCTGCTGCCAAAAAAAGGTGACCTGAATGACATAAAGTCATGGAGGCCTGTGTCAATCCTATGCACTGAATATAAACTGCTATCTAAAGTGTTGGCTAATAGATTGAGCGATGTTTTGGAGCAGGTCATCCACCCTGACCAGACCTACTGTGTGCCCGGCAGGTTAATCCATAACAATATTTCTTTTATCAGAGATGCATTGGACATAGGTAAGCTTTTTAATCTGGAGTTTGGACTAGTTTCTATAGACCAAGAAAAAGCTTTCGATAGAGTTGAACACAACTATTTGTGGAGTGTTTTAGCAGCTTTTGGTTTAGTCCTTTTTTTATTTACAAAATAAGAGTTATGTATTGTGACGTTGAAAGTGTACTCAAAGTTAACGGTGACTTGTGCGCTCCTTTTAAAGTAAATCGGGGTGTTAGACAAGGTAGTGCGTTATCCGGCATGTTGTCAATAGAGCCTCTTTTAATCAGGTTAAGGAATGAACTGCAAGGGGTGGCTATTCCAAATTGTCAAAATGTCTTTCAAGTGTCTGGATATTCTGACGATGTAGTTGTGTTTGTTAAAGACCAGAGGGATGTAAATGTGATGTTGAACATATTTGAAGAATTTAGAGTTAGCTGCTAGTTAGCTGTCAACTGGGCTAAAATTATGGCTATGCTGGTTGGGAAGTGGTCTGGTGGTGCACCAATTCTCCCAGATGGACTAGATTGGACCAGGGAGGGTTTTAAATACCTTGGTGTATTTTTAGGGGATGAAATGTTTTTACAGAAGAACTTTGAAGGGGGCGTGTTCTGATCATCAATAATCTGGTAGCACCACCCCTCTGGCATAGGCCAGCTTGTGTGGATCCTCCAACACACATGCTGTCAAAAATACAAACAATCTTGGTCAACTTCTTCTGGGACAATCTGCACTGGGTACCACAGAGCGTTTTATATCTGCCGAAGGAGGAAGGTGGGCATGGACTTGTTAATCTACAAAGTAGAGCAGCTGCCTTTCGCCTTCAGTTTGTACAACGTCTGCTCGCAGGGCCAGTGGACTCAGGTTGGAAGGCTGCGGCTTGCGCCATTTTACAAACTTTTGACGGGCTGGGACTGAACAGAACATTATTTTGGATGGACCCGGAAAAAATGAACTTAAGAAGATTCCCTGTGTTTTATCGTAATGTTTTTAAGGTATGGTCTCTTTTAACAGTACACAGAGAACACTGCAGTTCTTTATACTGGTTTTTAAAGGAACCCCTCATGTACGGCTCAATTCTGGACATAAGCCAGGAGAAGTCCCTTCCTGCATTGACTTTTTATCTCCTCAGGTCTGGAGTCACAACTTTAGGTGGTTTGCTGAGGTTGGCTGGACCAGACCTTGGGAATAGCGCAAAAGTAGCAGATCACTTGGGGGTGAGATCCATCCGCACGGTTGCCCAAATCCTGGAGAAATGGCGGGCTTCCCTAACAAAAGGGCAACTACGGAAGCTGGGAGATTGCTTCACCGGGGCATGCAGTCCAGACTGCAAGGATCCCTTTCCTAACATGACTCCCAAGCTAATGGAATGTACAGGTGTATTTTTACATTGTGATAACTTGACTATCTTGGGTCCAAACCAAGCAACCAGCAAAATGTTGTATAAAGCTTGTGTTAAGACCCTAAACAAAAAGATTCTGGACAGGAGAACAGATACACCCTGGTGTAAGGTCTTGCAGATAGGGGGAACCACAGTGGAGAGCACTTTACAAGTCACCGTTAACAAAATAAACTGGGATTTACAGTGGAGAATTCTGCATGGTGCCATTGCATTTGTTTCTGTTTTAAATCCTGATGTAATCAAGAGTGCCCTTTTTGTTTTATGAGGGAAACTGTATTCCATGCTTCTATGCAGTGTGTGAGGCTAAGACCTTTATTTGATGTCATGGAGATGCTCTTTGTTAATTTTAAAGAGACATTTTCAAGGCAGACTTTTATTTTGGTTTTAAATATGTAAAGAAACAACGTCGCAAGTGCCAACTAATTAACTTCCTGCTCGACAAGCAAAGATGGCTATTTATGTTCGCCGGAAAAAAAAGATTGAACAAATTCCTAATGTGGACGTTGTACTGGTTTTTTCAGTTTTAGTAAGATCTCGTTTATTCATTGATTTTCGTTTTTATAAGGCAATGAAAAACCTTGAATCGTTTGAACAGACATGGTGTTACAATGGTGCGTTGTGTACAGTTCAGAACAATAAGTAGATTTTTAAAGGGATCATCTGACTGAAATGCAAATGTTTTGTTTTTTTCTATTGCTTGGTTTTAGTCAACTTTGTCAGAAATATCTGATGGGGTTTTTTGTATGTTTTTAAAGATTGTAATAGAGTTTTTGAAAAATCTCTCTCTCTCTCTCTCTCTCTCTCTCTCTCTCTCTCTCCCACGCTCTCTCCCACGCTCTCTCTCTCTGACAGGGTGGATGTCTGCTAAACAGTCGGAACCAGAGTCTCCCTCCTGGTAAAAATATTCATTGCAAACAGCGACTTTCAAATCTTTTTCCATCATATGTATTTAAGGTCATCATCCCAGACTGAGGTGTGGAGAGCCAGGAGGATTTTAGGGACAGTTTGGATCCACACCAGCCATAAATCAAGGTGTTTAAGAAGAGTTTAAACCTCGTGGAGACGGCTTAACAGTGTGGCTCAGAGCTGAGACCTGCATCACTGTAGACCACAGCAGAGGCCTGGGCGGTCACACAGGAGACCTGGATGGCTTCGTCCTGGAGCTGATGGTGGGTTGCTGGGTTACAATCAGACAGGAGATGGAGATGAGGGCTGCCCACAGTTTGATCAAGTCCTACAGCTGCAGACACCCAGGCCAGGACAGGCAGGCAGAAGGCCAGACAGGCAGACAGATCGGCCGACGACCAGTCAGACAGGCAGACAGATCGGCCGACGACCAGGGCAGACAGGCAGACAGATCGGCCGACGACCAGGCAGGCAGGCAGACGGCCAAGCAAGCAGGCAGACAGACAGACAGGCAGGCAAACAGATGACCAGGCAGACAGACAGATGGGCAGGCAAGGCAGACAGACACCCAGGCAGGCAGAGAGACAGGCAGGCAGACAGGCAGACAGACCAGCAGCAGTGTCTACTTGTCTCCTCCACGTGTTTAATTCCAGTCTTCTGAAGCCAGGAGAACCGTCGTAAAAAAACCCACCAGACCACACGTTGACCGACACACCACTCATCCCTGGACTCAAACTCACAACCCCACCACAGTTCCCAGGCCTCTGGACGCCCCTGGGCTGAGTCAGGAGCCGAAAAGCTGACTCACTGACAGACCGACTGACCAGGGAACAGAACAGAGAACAGAGAACAGAGAATAGAGAACATAAAACAGAGAACAGATCAGAGAACAGAGAACCGAGAACCGAGAACAGAGAACAGAGAACAGAGAACAGTGAACAGAGAACAGAACAGAACAGAACAGAGAACAGACAACAGAACATGGAACAGACAACAGAATATGGAACAGAGAACAGAACATGGAACAGAGAACAGAGAACAGAGAACAAATAGCAGAGAACAGAGAACCAGAGAGAGAACAGAGACCAGAGAACAGAGAACAGAGAATCGAAAACAGAGAACAGGGCACAGAACAGAAAACCAAACCTCTGAGATATACAGTAGATCTCGGAGCGTCCCTACTAAAGATCATCAGAATGAG
>PIJE02000006.1:732023-747023 GCA_002895965.2 Coryphaenoides rupestris | reverse complement strand
CGGGCGTCCGTAGACTGGGATGGTTCCCGGAGCCAACCTCCAAACCGAAAGAGGGGACCATCCTAGAACCTGCTGCTGCTGCTGTGGAGGAGGAAACAGAGCAAGACGTGAAGGCGGAGCTGCCCGAGGTCATGTTGGGATCACCGGAACCGGATTCACCAGCACTCCCTCTGGAATCCACTCTGCAGCTCGACCGAGGATCCACCCCAGAGCCGATTCTAGAATCCACTCCAGAGCCGATCCTAGAATCCACTCCACAGCCGATTCTAGAATCCACTCCATAGCTTATTCTAGAATCCGCTTCGGAGCCAGCTCTAGAAAGCGCAGCGGTGTTCATTCTAGAATCTCCCGCCGAGACGGAGCCGCACGCGCTCAGACCCGAGCCGACAGGCCCCCCGGCGTTCCTCCGGGGTTGGGCCTGGCTGTGTGCCAGGGTGCTGTTGAGGGGCGGGGGCTGGTGGGGGTGGGCGGTGTAGTAGTTGGGGCTGTACTGCTGGTTGTGGAGCTGGTGTTGGTGTTGGAGGTGGTGGTGCGGGTGGGGGTGGGGGTGGAGGTGATGGTACCCCGCCCAGCCTCCCGTGCCCGTCTCCTCCTGCCCGTGCTGGGGGAAGAACACGGACTCCCTGGCCCCGTCGTCCAGCACATCCAGTGGGGACATCTCCGGCGTGGGCAGGCCGTAGCTGTCCAGCTCCAGGTGAGCGAAGGGCTGGACATCCCTGAAGTGGCCCAGCGAGGGGAGCAGGCGGTGGGGCTGCTGCTGCTGCTGCTGCTGCTGCTGGTGCCGCTGGTGGTGGTGGAGGTGGTGGTGGTGGTGGTGAGGGGGGTAGAGGCCCCCTTCGGGCCCTCCCAAGGGCCCCAGGCCGGGCGCTCCTCCCTGGGCCAGTCTTTGCAGCAGCAGGCCCGGCTCCACGCGCTTCAGCTTCTTGGTGGTCTTCTTGCGGCGGGGGCGGTACTTGTAGTGGGGGTGGTCCTGGAGGTGCTGCAGACGCAGACGCTCCGCCTCCTCCACGAAGGGCCGCTTGTCTGGGGGGGCCAGGGCCTTCCATGCCTGGCCTGGCCGGGGGAGGAGCAAGGTTCATATGACTCATTATTATATATACATTATTATATTATATTATATTATATTATATTATATTATATTATATTATATTATATTATTACAGCTTCCTGTTCATCTTCACCAGTGCCTCCATTATTGTAATAAGTTAATAAGTCATGAATAAGTAAATAAATACAATTAAACTAATCGTCCATTTCTGTTGGTGTTTGGTTCAATCCCTACAGTTGTTAACGAACCCCTTCCTGCTGCTTAATGACATAAATAAAAAATTACAAAATTAGATTTCAACGAGTAATAAAGAATTTACAACCTGCGGTCTGATCTAGACACACATACAGCGACACACTTTCACTATACGTTGATACACCTCCACATGTGAACATCTACACACCTACACACACACACACCTCTACACGCACACCTCCCTGCGTCTAACATGCTAACTACACAGACAAGCCCACGCAGGGATTGTAGAGCGGCTATCTGTAACTGTGTGCCAAGAAACAATCACACGTTTGTCTGAAATAACAAACAGAAATAACAGAAGTGTGTGTGAAGTGTGTGAAAGTGTTTTTCTGAACAGTAATAGCTTTTTTCATTTTTCTTAATTCCTCCTTATCTTCAGAAGGCATCGAGGAGAAAGTGACATGACTTTATATTCTCTTCTAATCAAGAAACATGTATGTGACAATCTGTCTGTGTGAGTGTGTTTATATGTATTAGGTGTGTGTGTGTGTGTGTGCGTGTGTGTGTTGTCATCAATCAGCATCATGCTGAATGCTGTGTTGTATCGCATATATTTGTGTACATTATGTAGGCCTATGTATGATAAATGTATACATGTATATTTGTTTGTATGTATGTACGCATGTATGCATTTATGTATGTATGTACAGTATGTACAGTATGTACAGTATGTATGTATGTATGTATGTATGTATGTATACTGTATGCATACTGTATGTATGTATATATGTATATATGTATGTATGTATATATGTATATATGTATGTATGTATATGTATGTATATGGTCCTACCGAGCATCTTGCTGAGCACAGCGTTGTGGAGGTCGGGGTTCTGCAGCGCCAGGCGCTTCCTCTCGTCTTTGGCCCACACCATGAAGGCATTCATGGGCCGTCGGATCCGCGCCTCTCCTGCCTTCCCCTCACCAGGACCAGGACCAGGACCAGGACCAGGACCGGGACCAGGACCCGCTGAGCTGGAGCCCAGAGCTCCCATCCCTCCTCTGCCCAATGCAGGGGAACCAGGACCCGGGGAGAGGCTGTGGTCTAGGTCTGCCTCAGACTCTCCAGATCCTGGACTGGGGGTGCGTGTGACCCATGGGGGCTCCAGAGAGATGGCTTCTCTCTGGGGCGGGAAAGTCCTGGATTCCAACAGGAACCCCGGGTCGGCTAGGTTCATCCCAGAGCACTGGCGGCCTGGCCGGGTCCAGACGGGACGGAGGGAACCAAGGAGGAGGAGGAGGAGGAGGAGGAGAACACTGGTCCACCGGAACAGACCGGACCGGGCAGGAGATGGCGAAGATGAGCAGTGAATCCCAAAGCATGGAGGGTGACGATCACTCTCCAAAAATGATCTTCAATGACCCTGATGTTCTCTCTCTGTTCTCCCTCTGTTCTCCCTCTCTCTGTCCGTCTGTCTGTATGTCTGTCTGTCTGTATGTCTCTCTCTCTCTCTGTTCCTCTCTCTCTGTTTCTGTCTCGAAAGAGACGGTGGTGTGTATGCAGTGTGTGGTGTGAGTGGTTTGACCAAGCTGAAATTCTCTCAGCCAATCAGCCAGCATCTCAATATCGCTCTCTCTCACACTCTCTCTCTCTCTCTCTGTCTATCTCTCCGTCTGTCTCTCTCTCTGTGTCTGTCTGTCTGTGAAGTTTTGAAAGTTGTGGCCAGTTTTAACCGAGCCATGCTGTGTATATATATATCCCACCCTAACCAATCAGATAAACACACAGCTGGACCTCTACCAATAGGATGCCAGGCAGCCCAGGGAGGAAGGGGACGAGAGACAGAGAGAGGGAGAAGGGAGGCGGGGGTGGGGTGTGGGGGGGGGGGGGTAGGACAACACCCCCCCGAACTGTTTCCTCCGAACCTAACTTTACACACACACACACACACACACACACACACACAAGCACACACACATACACACCCCCTGGCGTCTCTGCTGCTAGATGTAATCAGAGAGGACCTATTGTTTCTGACTGAGAGTGGAGCTTCACACACACACACACACACACACACACACACACACACACACACACACACACACACACACACACACACACACACACACACACACACACATACTTGCTTGTGTCTGTGTGTCTGTATGCAAGTGTGTGTGTGTGTGTGTGTGTGTGTGTGTGTGTGTGTGTGTGTGTGTGTGTGTGTGTGTGTGTGTGTGTGTGTGTGGTTTTGTCCCAGTACTTGAAGAGCAACACAGTTGTGAGAGACACCACAGACTCAACCAGAACCAGAGAGAGAGAGAGAGAGAGAGAGAGAGAGAGAGAGAGAGAGAGAGAGAGAGAGAGAGAGAGAGAGAGAGAGAGAGAGAGAGAGAGAGCGAGCGAGAGAGAGAGAAAGAGAGAGAGAGAGAGAGAACGAGAGAGCGAGTGAGAGAGAGAGAGGGAGAGGGAGAGACACACACACGCACACATCCAAAGATATATACTGTATCTATCTTTATATATTTCCATGATAGTCTGTTGGTCATCAGTTGTCACTCGAAGACACTGTGTTGTATTCAATAGTCTCAATAGTCTGAAACAGTCTTCAAATTATTTTCTAATTGTCTTCAACAGTCATTAAATATGATCTTGAATAGTTCTCAATGATCTGTCTTTCAATAGTATTTCATAGTGTCCAATAGACCACAATAGTCTTTGAATAGTATTTAAATAAATAGTCTTAAACTGTTTCTTAAACACTTCAATAGTAATATAAAAACTTTGGATAAAAGTGTCAAATGCCCTAAATGTAATGTAAATGTAAATCTACAATAGTCTCCTAACTGTTTCTAAGTGTCTTCAACATTCATAGTTAGCAGTAGTATCTAAGGTAACTAAGCATCTTCAATTGTCTTCAGTTAGTAGTGAATAGTCCATTGTTTTAAATAGTCCCATCGTTGTTCAATAGTCTTCACTAGTAAGCTCGATATGAAACTCATAAAACTTGAGAGATCAAAAAGATATTCAACTAGATTAGTTTAAGTTGACTCTGAACACACACGCACACACACACACACACACGCACACACTCACAAATACACACACACACAGACACACACACACACACACACACACACACACACACAGACACACACACACACACCCTGCTTCTGGGGACAGCCTGGCGTCTCCTGTCCTGTAAACCAGGAACCACTTAACCCAGTGTGTGTGTGTGTGTGTGTGTGTGTGTGTGTGGCACACCTTTGCCATGAAGGAAATTTGGCAATGACTCGAGACATTGTGGCTGTAGGGGTGGGGGGGACTGGACGGAGAGAGAGAGAGAGATAGAGAGAGAGAGAAATTGCATAGAGAAATGAGATGACTAGGCTGTCTGTAATGCACACACATACTGTACACACACACACACACACACACACACACTCACACACGCACACACACACACACACACACACACACACACACACACACACACACACACATACTGTACACACACACACACACACTCACACACACACACACATACTGTACACACACACGCACACACACACACACACACACACACACACACATACATACTGTACACACACACACACACACACGCTCCTCTCCCACACACACAAACACATACACACACAAACACACCCACACACACACACATGCGTGCACACACACAAACACATGCACACACAAACACACACATACACACACAACCACACACGCAGAAACACAAACACGAACACATGCACCCGCATCTTGGACAAGAAACAAAGACAATGGCATCGTAAAGGGCGTGTTTAGTGTGTGTGCGTGTGTGTGTTTGTGTGTGTGGGAGAGGTCATGTTCACACACTATTCTATTTTCGAATATGCTGAAGGAGGGAAGTTTGAGTGGTGATGGATAGGACACACACGCACACACACACACACGTACATACACACACACACACACACACACACTTAACAATCAAATAAACAATCAAACAAACAACCCCACACACACACTCAGATGAACAAGCAATTACAGTATATACATGTACAGTAGGTAAACCAAGACCCACAATATATGCAAATTATATTCAACCTTTAACCCTAGAACTTTAGCCTAACCCCTAACCCTTTGCCTAACCCATAACCCCTAAACCTCAGCATTACCCATAATCCTTAGCCTAACACCTCACCCAAAACCCTTTACCTACTTAACACTATTTACCCTCAACCCAACACCCTTCTTAACCAACCTAATGATCCTCTCACAGCACAAAGAGACGCCATTTATTCCTTTTTTGCGTTGTTGTATAATCGACTCCGACCGACGGCATTGTGTACTTAAACACAGCGCGCCGCCATTACTAAAAGCTTTTCTTGTTTTCTACAAATCCCCACGAGTCAGAAGTTCTATCCAAAACGTTTATGAGAAGAATCATATTTTATGAGCCGAGGGCCAATGAATCATTCCAAGCTGACGGTAAATTGAATAATTCCATGAATCGCCGTGGAGCTAACTTCAAGCACAGGCGGTCTTTCCTAAACTCTATTAAAGCGCAAGAACTCACTTTCCTATAAGGAGTAAACACCCGCAAACACACAAAACTGCTTAATTACACCGTTTATAAGCTTATATTACTGCTCTCATAACTCACAAACATACAGAGAATGAGAGGAGAGATGAGATGAGAAGGGGAGAGGAGGAAAGAATGGAGAGCGATAGGAGGGATAGAGGAGGAGGAGAGAACGTTGGACATCACAGAGAGCGGGAGAAGGAGAGAGAGAACTTCAGAGAGAGAGAGGGAGGTAGAGAGAGAGAGAGACGGAGGGCTGGAACACAGAGGAGGATAGATTAGACCACAACAGCGGCGACCAGAGGCGTTAGGTTTTCTGGGAAAAGGTTTGTCTTTAAATATCTTTGTGTATAACTACAGCACACAGTATGGATGTTGTCCGTGTGGTCGCTCATTAATTACAGACAGCCTCATGATCTGTGAAGGCTGAGAATAGCAGATAGCAGAGAGACAGAGAGAGAGAGAGAGAGAGAGAGAGAGAGAGAGAGAGAGAGAGAGAGAGAGAGAGAGAGAGACAGAGACAGAGAAAGAGAGAGTGAGACGTCTCAGGAGCTGGGAAAGGGTTGACTTGTGAGAGAGAACTCCCGCTCGCCCACTGTCCGTCCATCCGTCCAGCAGCAGACAAACTCACCTCACATCCAGATCTCTCATTGATCCTGATGGGGGGACTGTTGCTATGACAATTACTCAGCTCAAGCTAGTAGAAGAAATATAATTGTATAAAAATAATAACAGTATTTGCTGGTTCGGAGGTCAGTGCACTAACTAATTAAAGCGTAAACATGAATTAAGCGTGAGTGTGTGTCAGGGCAGTCAGTGGATGTGATCCATCGGACCCAAGTCACATCCACTGATTGGCTCCACAGATAAAACCTCATTAATCAATTAAGCATGAATTACCCAAAGATCAGTGTGTGTGATCAGCATGGGATCCCTGGGTGCTGTAAACATGGTTGGTGTGTGTGTGTGTGTGTGTGTGTGTGTGTGTGTGTGTGTGTGTGTGTGTGTGTGTGTGTGTGTGTGTGTGTGTGTGTGTGTGTGTGTTATTACCAGGGAACATTGCTAATATCCCTATGCATTGTGGGTAAACACATGATGGTGAGGTTTTATAGAAGTATGAATAAAAGACAGATAGACATACTGAAATACAAATAAAGTCTACACGAGAGGAAGATACACGAGAGATAGGCGAGCTCTGCAGGGAGGAGGCTGATATGTTCAACGGTGGTTTGTCTTGGTATGTATCTGTCCACACAACAATACTTAACACATACTTAACACATACTTAACACATCCCTGTCTGTGATTAACACGCTCGATACAAACCGACAGACAGACAGACAGTCAGACAGGAAGGGTTAGGTTAACCAAAAGGTTAAATTAGAGACAAACAAAGATGTTTACATTTGAAGTGTCTTCCTAGGACCTTCTGATAGCGTAGCTTAGTTTAGCCTAGCCTAGAGTAATCTAATTTATCCTAGCCTAGCGAGCTAACATATTACAAATGTATTCTTAAAAGAGCTAATAACAACATTAACGTGTAATTGTATGAGCTTGAACTACAGTTTTGGTATGCTGTTTGGTCTACAGAAATCTAAAATGCAATCTCATGAAATGATCTTATTGACATGATGTCCAGTAACGTTTTTTAGGCTTTTTTTAATTACATTTTTCCTAATAGGAAGTCTGAATTTCTCATCTCTGAGTTTATATCTAGTTTATAATCAAACAAGTGTATGAAAGTCTTGGTAAGGTCGTCATTTAGGCCCAGAGTTAATCTGTAGTTTAGACAGACCACAGAAAACATCAACAGATTATACAGCATATCTCAAACGCAACGTGTCTATGTTCGTCCGTCTATGTTTTCGTGGTTCATCTAAATCTTGAAGATCATTAAGATGAGGACAGATTTTTCCGGAGGAATTTGAAAAATGCTAACCCGTTGCTTTTTTCTATTCACGTACATTCCGACTGAGTGGAATGTACTGTTCAACTAAATTGGAAGCTTACATTCTTTCTGAATAATTATCACTTTCACATTCAAGTTTGGTTTTGGTTACTGTGGTTGCCATGTAACAACATTAATCATGTAAACTTTCAACTAAAATGAACATCATCATCATCATCAGCAGCAGCAGCAGCATCATCATTCTTTTGATGCACAAAGATGAAAAGAACTTTGCTGTACAGAACTTATGCTGGGAGATGACCAGTACAACCAATCTCCTACTGGTTACACTGGGAGTTGCCCAGTACAACCACAGCCTATTGGTACTACTGGGAGCTGCCCAGTACAACAACAGTTTTCAACTGATTCTACTGGGAGCTGCCCAATACAACCACAGTCTTCAACTGGTTCTACTGGGAGCTGACCAGTACAACTACAGTCTTCAACTGGTTCTACTGGGAGCTGACCAGTACAACCACAGTCTTCAACTGGTTCTACTGGGAGCTGCCCTGTACAACCACACTCACATGTACACACAGATGGTGCAGTTTTTCACATATTCATTTTATTCCCACAATGGAACCCAGTTCTGTTTAGTCTGTCATCTCTCTCTCTCTCTCTCTCTCTCTCTCTCTCTCTCTCTCTCTCTCTCTCTCTCTCTCTCTCTCTCTCTCTCCCTCTCTCTCTCTCTCTCTCTGTAAACTCCCTGCATTTTTCTGAATTCATTTCATTTCCGCAAGGCAGCTCACCATGTCCTCTCCTTCCTACATGTGTTTCTGGACAACAGAGACCAACAGACAGAGAGAGGGAGGATTGTTTAGTGAAACATAAAAAGCCTGTGTGTGTGAGAGAGTGTGTGTGTGTGTGTGTGTGTGTGTTTCTCTTTCTGTGGTGGGCGAGCAGGCTCTTTTCTTGTGGTGTGTGTAAAGTGTCATTTATTCCTTTTGTGGCGTGCGTGTGGGAAAACCCGGAGCGAGATGGACTGATTCGTCCTCTCAATGCTATCAGCGCGGGACAAAGTCAAACAACGGGGCCAGACTCAGGGGCCGGAGCGGGCCCTGCTCCATCTGATACCGAGGGCCCCCGGACCCCCATCAGCGTAAACAACACCGGCCTGCGCCACGATAGCATCCACGCTACGTGCATCACGGGCACAGCTCCTCCAGCCTCTCCTCACAATGTCTGCCTCACCCATACAATACCCCCCCCCCCCCCCCCCCTCACCCACCCCACCCCCCCCCCCACCCCCACCCCGACCCCCTCCCAAGGTCGCCCCAGGGTCACACAATACTGTAGTACTACTGTCTGATAGTACTGCAGTAGTACTGGTAGTAATGTAGTACTACGGCATTTATTTAGTTATGATTGATTTGTAAAATGTTTTGCCTTATATGAATGCGTTATATGGATGTGTTACTGTATATGATTGTGACAATTATATAACACATCTTATAACACATCCATATAACAAACTGCGTTATATGGATGCGTTATGTGCATGTGTTATATGTGCTGTATGATGTTGTTGTGTTATACGAATGTGTTAAATAAATGTGTTATATTAATGGGTTATATAAATGTATTATTATTTACTCCATCCCATCTTGCACTTACTTGTATGTGAGTACATCCTGGCACTTAAAAATAGCGTATAGTGTCATAGCATTGTGTAGCATCTTATCCTCGGTATCTTGCTGTTTACCAGCAAGGGGTCCACCTAGCAATTAAGAGAAAAAAGGTGCTATTTTTATGCTTTAATTTTTTTTTTATTCAAATCTCAAATCTTACTGTACCTACCATTAGCGATATATTGTTGTTTCGATCTCTTCAGACTAATAATTTTGGTCAAAGGAATCCAAGGGCTAAATGCCCTACATTTAAATGAAAATGTGTATTAATGGATTATTACAACTGTATTATATTAATGTGTTATACTGCGCAGCTGATGAATTAAAACACTTTGACCTTTGACTGCCGTGTAGCTGTGCAGACATAAATGCTGAAGGATGGGTTAGGATGACCCAAATTTACGAGACTGAGATGGTTGTGAGTGAGACTAGATTGTGGAGAGGAGAGTCGTTAACATAATGATATGGATTCCAACACCCCAAACCCTATATATTTATCTCTCTCTCTCCATAAAGTTTGACAGGGACTCTATCGTTCTCTCTCACATGAGTTT
The DNA here is from genome assembly GCA_002895965.2 of Coryphaenoides rupestris. Taxonomy (NCBI): domain Eukaryota; kingdom Metazoa; phylum Chordata; class Actinopteri; order Gadiformes; family Macrouridae; genus Coryphaenoides; species Coryphaenoides rupestris. The sequence continues at coordinate 737,064 of PIJE02000006.1, read as the reverse complement.
AACAGTGACTTTATCTCTCTCTCTCTCCACAGAATTTCACTTGACACTTTCTCTCTCTCTCTCTCTCTCTCTCTCTCTCTCTCTCTCTCTCTCTCTCTCTCTTTCCCTGTTTTAACAGTGACTATACACAACTGAAAGTAACGCAAGTCACTGTTGAGCAACAAGAACATTTGAGCATCATTTAGTGTAGGGTGTGTGTGTGTGTGTGGGTGTGTGTGTGTGTTTGCATGTGTGTGTGTGTGTGTGTGTGTGTGTGTGTGTGTGTGTGTGTGTGTGTGTGTGTGTGTGTGAGTGAGTGTGTGTGGTGGTAGATCTAGTTCATTAACAATGTTCCCTCTTCACCTCTTTATAATATTCGTAGAATTCAAGAACTGAGCCAAAAAATCAAGCTATATAAGGCTGAAGAGAGAGCGAGAGAGATAGGGTTAAGGTTAGGGTTAACTAGGGTTAAGGTTAGGGTTAACTAGGGTTATGGTTAAGGTTAACTAGGGTAAAGGTTAGAGTTAACTATGGTTAAGGTTAGAGTTAACTAGGGTTATGGTTAAGGTTAACTAGGGTAAAGGTTAGAGTTAACTATGGTTAAGGGTAGAGTTAACTATGGTTAAGGTTAGGGTTCACTAGGGTTAAGGTTGGGGGTGACAGCAGTGAAAGTGAATTAAGGGGAGGATAATGACAGTTCTTTCTAGTAATTAAGAAAAAACGCTCTGGTCGACTGCCCCACACCTCAAACAGGAGAGTGGGAGAGAGAGGAGAGAGAGAGAGAGAGAGAGAGAGAGAGAGAGAGAGAGAGAGAGAGAGAGAGTGAGAAGAGAGAGAGAGTGAGAAGGAGAGAGAGAGTGATAAGTCAAACAACGTAACCATGCTGTTAATGAGAAGCAGCTCATTAAACTTCCATTAAAACATTGTGTTAACGTTCTGAGAGCTGCTGGTACTTTGAACCCGGGATTACAGGCGTACGGCACAGCAGGATCTGCATTCATAACAATCTCATTAGTTTGATTAATCTAATTTAATCTCATCGTATTTAATGTCATTTAATCTGAACTAATGATTAAAATCCATTTGTTAAAACTTATTGTGTAGCTTTTATATTGCCATACTGCTAGAGAGAGAGGGGGGAAGAGAGAGAGAGAGAGAGAGAGAGACAGAGAAAGAGACAGAGACAGATAGAGAGAGAGAGAGACAGACAGACAGACAGACGGAGACAGATTGAGAGAGAGAGAGACAGAGAGAGAGAGAGGCAGAGAGAGAGAGAGAGTTGGGAGAGTATTCTGTGGTCTGTGAGTTATGTAGAGAATGCAACAGAGGATGGAGTGGTCTCCACGTGCACTTGTGTGTGTGTGTGTGTGTGTGTGTTTTTTTGTCTGGGCTGTAAGTACTTTGTGCAGTGTGTTTTGTATGTGTGTGTGTGTTTGTTTTATGTTTTGTGTCTTTGCTTTGTAAATCTGCGTGTTATTTAGCATGTATATATAACAGTAAATATCCTACTAAATATTATTTACACACACACACACACACACACATTCTTTCTGTGTGAGCGTGTACATGTGTGTTTGCTACGTGTCACACACAGAAAAACAAACACATCAGTGAAGTGCTGACTGTGGATTCAGTCGCAAGAAAAAAGTCACACACACAGTAACACACACACACACAGTCACACACACGCACACACACACACAGTAACACACACACACACACACAGACACACACACACAGCAAACACACACACACACACACACAGAGTCACACACACGCACACACACACACACACACACACACTCACACACACACACACAGGACTAGTAAAATGAATGAATGATACTGATAGTTAGATTACTGAAATACTGAAAGATTACTAGAATACTGAAACAGTATTTCAGTTAAACTAAATGTATACATTTATTAAATAGTAAAACGTTTACAGGTATACAGCATACACACGTTTGTCCTGAATAATTATTGAGGTCTTTCTTGACCTTCTTGTTTTCAGCAGAAGGCAGCTCAGGTCCGGCCTCTTCCTCTTCCTCTTCCTCTTCCTGTAGGGACAGGAAGTGGGTGACTTTATTCAGATGATGCCTCTGGGATGGAGCTAGTCACCATCCATGAGCACTGGAGTGATCACATCTGTAGATTAACTGTTCACATGTTAATATGTAAGACACACATGCAGATGTTATAAACATCCGCGTGGTTGGGGAGAGGAGAGATGAGGAGGAACGGGAAGAACGAAAGGAGAATGAAAGACAAGGAAAGGAGAAGAGGAGAATGAACGAAAGACAAGGAAAGGAGAATGAAAGACAAGGAAAGGAGGAGAGGAGAGTAAATAAGATGAGATAAGAGGAGAGCTATGAAATGACTCCTCTCTTTACCTCATATCTCCACAGTGTGAATAACTCCTGCTTATCTTTGTTGTTTCCTTTGTTGTTGTGTTTGATGTTGTGTATGTTTGTGCTCTGCTGAAAACAGCTTCGTAACTCCTCACCAAACACACACACACACACACACACACACACACACACACACACACACACACACACACACACACACACACACACACACACACACACACACACACACACACACACACACACACACACACACACACACACACGCTCACACTCACCCCCCGCAGGCAGGACACACACAGGCTGCACAACACACAACACACACACAGCCCACAGCGACCCCTAGCGGCTGCATCGAGTAGCTGCACCACACACAACTCACTCACTCACTCACACACACACACACACACACACACACACAATAAAACCCTTCAAAACCAGTGCATCATGACGTCACACAGACTACAAGAGACGAGCTTTTGATTCAGATTATAAGTAAAAGAATATTACTTATGATAAGCAGAAGGAAAGGAATTCATAATTAATAAATATAATGATGACATGTCTAATTATGAGGAATGTCTACTTACTCACCTGTATATATTTAGTTCTATAAGTATATTTATATAAGTATATTTTCGACACTCATATTTATAAATTTGATTGCAATATTGCAGCTTTGTTTCCATATTTCTTTGTTATAGAATATCTGCAATTGTACATTTGTAAATCGACAATATTGTAAATTATATAAAGCTCTTTAAATTGAAAATGAATTGAATTGAATTGGAATGACAACACTTAAATTCAGTTAAAGTGACAAACTAAATAGTTAAATTATATTATATAAAAACACATATCTACTGACCTTTAAATATACAGAACTATTCCAACGAGTTCTAATCTCTCCAAAACTCAATCTTCGAAAGCAACATATCAATTAAATTTTGTTCAATATAAAGAGCTTTATTGGCATGGGAAACGTACATTTACATTGCCAAAGTGAGTGGTAAATAAAAAGTATACTTATAAAGAACTAAATATATACAGGTCAGGAAGAAAAAATCACATTACTTGTTAATGAAAAAAACAAATATTAGTACAAATACAAATAATGATAATAATAATAATAATAAAGGGGGTATTGACAGGTGATTGACAGTCTTTATGGAGGTTGTATTCCGTTGGATGTCCTTTTCCTGTCTCAACAGCTCACACATCTTGCTGCTGTGTTTGCACATTCCTGTACCTCGCCCAGCAGATATGGAAGTTTTTGGTTGAAAATATCACCACCAGAACTACATTTCCCAGAAGGCCCCCCAGCTCGTCGCATCACAACAAGCGGGAGGAGGAATACTGCGCAGCTGGGATGTAGAGAGAGAGAACGAACGAACGGCTGGCGTGTGTCTCTCTGCTTCATGGAGGTGGTGTGTCATCACAGGTGGACAGTAGAAGGTTAATGCAACATGGCGAGAGAGCAGGACGTGGAGCGCATCGCCAAGAAGCTGGACAAGATGGTCCACAAGAAGAACACGGTGAGTGTTTAAACGATGCTGCTGCTAAACCCCCAGAACCACATGGGGAGGGAGTCATGTCTCAGCTCGTTGTTCAATGGCGGTGGATAGAACGGGATGCTCCGAATGAGCGTTATTGGCTTGAGGGCGGGACTTCCAGTGACATGAAGGGAGAGAGAGGGAGGGATTTCCGCCGGAGAGCCACGCGTTTACGGTACATGGCTCATAGGAGACCGGAAATGGCGCTGCGATTATCCCGGGATAACGGTACGATTCACGATCCTCTCCTGCAATTCAGTATCATCTCTCAGCCTCGGACATTTCTAGAACCACGCCGTTGTTCGTGTTGTTTGGACGTTAGTGGGGCTTCTCGTAACCCTACTGGCAGTTGAGTCAATTAGATTTGTTTTCCATAAAGATATGAAATTGACTGTTGTATTGTTTATTTGTTGTATTGGCAAGGGGTGCAGTGATTGAACAGGTTTATTCAATTAACTCTGGTTAACCTGGACAACAAAGCAAAGGATATATTGATCAGATCGATTGATTATTGTTCCTTATTGTTAAACACAAGGAACATTGATGAGGTATTGTGAAAATACTAAAATCTACAGAATAATACAAATAATGATTATAAATATCCCATTCGTGTCTGATTGTCTTATAATTAGAATTGTGTAGCTCGACGTCCATATATCTATAGATCTGTATATGTATTCAGCTGTATTATCTGCTGTAGGATATTTATATGTGCTTTGTGTTTCCAGGAAGGAGCAGCAGATCTCCTGAAGGAGCTGAAGACCATCCACATGTCTCTGGAGACGCTGCAGGTAAACACACACACACACACACACACACACACACACACACACACACACACACACACACACACACACCTGTTGTCATTCTGTATCTGGTGTTCTGCAGGTATACACACACACACACACACACACACACACACCTTTTTTAGTTCTGTATCTCTATCATGTTCTGCATATGTGTGTGTATGTAGTCCACCAGGGTAAGGATGTGTGTAATGTGTGTGTATGTAGTCCACCAGAGTGGGGATGTGTGTAAACGCGGTGAGGAAGCAGAGCTCAGATGAGGAGGTCCAGACCCTCGCTAAGACCCTCATCAAGTCCTGGAAGAAACTCCTGGGTACACACACACACTCACACA
>PIJE02000006.1:674523-727023 GCA_002895965.2 Coryphaenoides rupestris | reverse complement strand
GCCATTTGCTTATCTTATCTTGGATTCAATTTTCTTGAGCGTTTTCGAAGAATAACCCATTTATTTCTCTGTCACGTGAGACTCGTTTTAAACCCTGCTGTTTAAATGTATACAGTTTGCTTCCTGGTCCTCCATAAAACTGTAAAGTTGAGGGTCTGTCATTCTCTGGGGATCCTCAATTCAGGGGAAAACGCTACACATCTTTAAGAGAAAAAAAAACATGGCTTTTATTTTCCGTCTGAGAACTCGAACTAGACCAGCGGCGTGTTTGTTGTGAAAACAAGAGATACGGAGATGTACACACAGAGAGAGATCCACAGACAGAGGTTTGATACCTCTGAGACGATCATGTGAATGGACAGCAGAGTGAAAGGGTCGAGAGAACGATCATGTGTGATGTCATCTGACCATCACCTTGTCATGAGTGTCAACATTTTTGTCGTTTTTGTCGTTTTATGTTTTTGAGAGGGTTGTTGGGTGAGAGAATGATTAGTTGGTTGCAGCACAACCAGTGGGAAGTGATGATGATGGAGGAAAGATAGATCAGAGGTGTAGGTTAACAGCAGAGATATAGAGAAAGGAAACTGGGAAACACAGAGCAGAGTGAAGGTGAGGTGATGTGTTTATGAGAGACATGTGCAGGAATGTAGGTGTGTGTGTTTGGTAGGCTGTAGTGCTTTATATACTGTATATACTGTATGTGTATGTGTTAGCAGAGTGTGTGTGTTCAGGTGTGTGTGTGGCCATGAGAACGAAACAGAACCGTGGAGTCCCTCAACAATAAGAGATCAGGTTACACACACACACACACACACAGCCCTGTTTGTTTAGTAGATTATGTTCTGGAGGAATGTCAGCAGTATATACAGTGGTAGTTTGTTCCAGGAGGTCTGTATGTCCCTAACAACACACTAAACACAGCCCCTAACACCGTTTTATCATCGCACATTTGCATATATTATATGACTTGTTCACGACACTATTATTACTTCTGGAGCAGTTGCTCCTGCCACACGCCAGCCACGTGGCTTTGCTGGGCTCCTCCGATGCACAGGACACAGGTAGATGTTGGAAACATCTAACATCTTGGTTAAGTTGGCAAGATGTTACAACCAGAGCAGGTGATGCTGACATGTTCTCTTGAGTGTGTGTGGCGATGGCTGGTTTATCCTGTGTGCCTTGATTATTCTGTATAACTATCTTCATCAGTAGCTCTACGATCTACTCTGTAGAGCAAGGCACTATCTCCAGGGTTACAGGTTCTATGCCCTGTTTAACCCTGTGTCTTTGGAGAAAGGCACCGAAGATTTACGGGTTCCAGTCCCAATAAGATGCTCTCTAGACCGTTAGATGAAATGTTGAGTTAAATAAATCAAACAGATTCAGATGGGATGTTTCCAGCGTTTATGTTTATATATGTACAATTAAAATCACAGTTTTAACAAAATACAAAATAAATAACATGAACAATACTAAGATAAATGCGTTCTCCACGTCTCTGGGCGTAACAATCCTCTTTAACATACAACACCGCTTCTCTCTTCTATACTTTATAGATCTATATATAACTTTATATACTCTTTTTTTTTTGCACCTGGGGTTCCCTCCCACCCGCCTCCCTGAATCGACCAACCACTGCTCAGCCAGGGAGCCGACGGCCAATCACGAGCAAAACAGTGGTGAGGTCAAAGGTGAGAGGTCACAGAGGTCAGCAGCAGTGCCCAAAAAGCCGCCCTGGTGTGTGTGCGCGTGTGTATATGTATGTGTGTTACTGTACTCATGAAGGGACTGTGTAAGTGTATTCTCTGGGGATGTCTGGGGGATAAGGGTTGATGAGCTCATTTGATTGGTGGAGAGACCTGTCATTCATCCAGCCCACGTGTGCTGCTGTAAGTGTGTGGGAGTTTGGGAGAAATGTTTTAATTGTAACAGCAAATAAAAGTGTTCCCTGCGATAAGGGGAATTGATTAAAGGTTAGTTTAGCTTGTTGGTTTTCTTCACAACTCTAAATGCTGGCGTTAGCTTGTGGTTTTCATCGGGTTAATCCGGTAGCTCCTGTATGCCGGGGGGGTGAATGAAGACTTTGTATTCATTTCAACGTTGTGTACTCATTAACAGCTAGAGGCACCGCAGTCTAGAATCTTCCACAGTACGCCTTTAAGTTCACGTCCTCGATCCACCATCTCAGGTCCTTACAAGTATAGTATCAGGGTGTGTGTGTGTGTGTGTGTGTATACATATCCAGTGTGTTTTATTGCAGTGTGTCTGGCATTGCATCAACGGATTGGCTGGGTGGTCAAATGTGTAAAACAATCTTCTGCAGAAACTGGATGGAAGAAAGGAAATATCGGATGTAATTGTTCATCGTCTGTCGTCTGTCCATCAGTAGTTTGTGATGCTGTCTGTCCATCTGTCCATTCTCTCAGCTGTTTATCACAGGAGTGGAATGACAGAGGGGGTGGAGAGAGAGAGGGTGGAGAGAGAGAGAGATTGAGAGAGAGAGGGGAGTGATTTTGGAGTGTGAGGTTCAAACTAAAGAAGCAGGTACTGTAGTTTGCAGTCATAACCGTTCATGTGAGGTCTAGCATGGGGGGGGGGGGGTAGGAAGATGAAGAGAGAGATGAAGAACAGCGATACTGTTTCGCAAATGTTCTATTTTCCGTCGTGGCATGGTCGTGAAATGGTCTTGGCTTAGGTCTTGGGTCAAGGTTTTCTTGTGTGAATATTCCTTAACTGTCAACCACGTGGTCCATCCCAGTGTTTACCTGGGTTTTAAACTGTAAACAAACTCTTAAAAATGTCTGACGTCCATCGTGAAATGTGTGTGAGGAGGAGACTTCCCCCGAGTCGCTCTGAGGAGGGAGTGAATCTCGGAGCGCCATGGTTTCTGCGGAGAACGTCTTCCACAGGCCCCTGCTCTGATTCAACCAAGGAGGAGAGATGCATGCTTCTGGGTGTGGTTATGGTTTGGAGGTGGGGTTAGGTTTTGGGGCGGCGCTATGTTTTAGGGGGGGGGGAAGGGGTGGGGCTATGGTTTAGGGACAGCTTTTGATTGGCTGGGAACATATAAATGTCCTTGGCTGCAGAGGTGGAGCAGTGCGGTCGTGACGCATGCTACTGGAGACACACTGCTCCCAATAGAACAACGTTAAATCTCCATCTCCCATGAGTCCCTCCCTGCTCCTCCATGAAATGTAAGGACATAAGCTGAATTCTCCCAAAATGTGCTCCAGCTCCTTTTAGTGACTCTAGCGACACTTAAAAAGAGTGAAGGATGGATAAAGAGACAAAAAGAAGGTGCATTTCCATCCAAATGTATCGCGATTTAGGCGTGTTTCCATTCACTCCTGTTATGCCATAGATATGTACATGTGGATACCGCATTGGCTGCTGCTGTTCATTGGAGCGATGCGTCAACACAGCCGCCATATTAGTCAGGGGAAGCCATGCCTCCTGATGCATTGTGTCTATTGTGGCAGGAGAGTTACAATTGTGAAAAGATATTCCCTGTTGCTTCGTTTTGGCATTTCTTTCTTTGGAACATCCAAAAGCACCACAAAAGTCTGGCATTTTCTACGACTGGAACGGGACACAATTGATCAGAACCCCTGAGCAAGATGGCGGCGGTAGAGACGCATCTCCCAAGACCAGACATGGTATCTACGTGTAAATATCTATCTATGACTGTTTATTGGGAGTTGGTTCTGTCGAATAAGCAGTAGGTGGCGCTAAATTCTCCAGCCGGGTGCCTTTTAATACCACTGCAGAAGAAGAGGGGACAACGAGGTGACGTAGAGCGCCGGTCAAACCTCAAACGAAGGAAACCAACGCTCGGATGACGGAGAGTTTGGAACAACTAATATGGCCGCCATGTGCTCTAGGAAGAGCGCTGGTAAGGGACGTGTGCACACGAGCGGAAGTTATTTATTCACATTCATTAGCTGAATTTTCATTCGCATTTACCTTTTATCGATACACCCACTTTTTCACCTCCCTCAAGCGTAAAAACATTTTTCTGATATTTCAAGATTTTTTTCGCCGTTTTTGTTTCCACGTTTTCTTTGAAGCGCAAATTGAAAACATACACAAAAACGGATGGACGGAAATGCACCGAGAAAGACGAGAGAAGTAGTAGAAGTGAATAAAAGTAAAGCTGGATGAAGAGGGTGATTTGAGAGGGGAGGAGAAAGGAGGAGAGAGGAAGAGGAGGAGTAGCAGGAGGTTCCTCTAGGACTCAGAGGAGGACCGCGAGCTCCCGGTGACCAGCATGGTGTAGATGGAGGAGGAGAGGAACCGGGGATAGGAGTCTCGGTGCATCAGGGTGTAGATCTGCATCTGGGCGTCGTCGAACGTCACCGCCGTGGGCTCCTGCATCTTCCTGTTGATGACCTCACGCACCCGTGAGTCCAAGCTCACCTGGGGGCGGTGAAAGGTCACAGGGTCAAGGGTCAATGTTCACATTTGTAATTTGCTGATTTTTTTTCGGGGTGGGGGGGGCGGGTTCTTTGAAAAAGTGATGGACAAGTCTGGCAGTGTGATCACTTCATAGTCACACACACACACACACACACATAAGGCTGCTGTGGTTAATCCAGCAGGCTGGGTTGTGATATTTATAGAGCTGTGTTCTCCCCTCCTCCTCCTGCTCCTCCTCTATATTCTGTCGTTTTTACACACAGATGGAGACACAACACAGTGTGGGTGTTATATATAGTTTGTAACGCCAGAAGGGGATAGAAAAGAAGCATTTATAGCTCTCCTTTGGACATACTGTACACACACACACACACACACACACACAAATATCAGCAGTCAAACAGAATATATGAAGCAATACAACAAGCTTCCTCTTTCCAGGCGCGTGGGAGAGAAGACTCAAATACAAACACCAGTACAGACCATCTACCAGTACAGGCTAACACAGTAGAGGCTAACATGGCTAACACTGTATGGGCTAACATGGTATAGTCTAACACAGTAGAGGCTAACAAGCTAAGACAGTAAGGGCATAGCACAGGCTGACACTCTAACACAGTACAGGCTAGCACGCTAGCACAGTACAGGCTAACAGGCTAACACAGCCAGCAAGGGCCAACTAGCGATGCAATCCAGGCTAACACACTAACACAGTAAAGGCTAACAGGCCTAACGTTAGCCTGTATATGTATGCACTGTAAGTCGCTTTGGATAATATCAATCTGCTGAAAGACTAAATAGCTAATACAGTACGCTAACACAGCTGGGCCTACAGGCCACTGCCCCGTATTTATACACTGGCAGTAGCTACCTGCGGCTTCCACAAAGAACCTCTCTACACCTCCCTCCACCTGGGGGAGGAGGAGAAGGAGGAGAAGAGAGAGGTGTACCTCGTAAAGATGGACGACAGAAAAGGATATGGAGGAGGAGAGAGTACATCCTTGGGAGAGAGCAGGAGAGATATAGACCTCAAAGAGAGGATGAAGAGGAGGTGAGAGGATCGGAGGAGAAGATGGAGGAGGAGAAATTAGTCAAGAAGAGGAGATGAGAGGAGGAGGAGAGACGGTACGTCTTTGGGAGAGAGGATGTGAGAAGAGGAGAAAGGAGGAGAGATGGTACCTCTTTGGGAGAGAGGATGTGAGAGGAGGAGAGAGGAGGAGAGATGGTGCCTCTTTGGGAGAGAAGATGTGAGAGGAGGAGGAGAGACGGTACCTCTTTGGGCGAGAGGATGGAGATGTAGTCTTCGTAGATGGACAGAGCCTTCTCCTCCACCCGGCCCTTGTTGCCCTCCTGCTTGAGGTCCTCGCAGGCGAGCCAGAACATCATGTTCTCCTCGCTGTACTCGGTGCGGAGGAACTCCCGGAACGCATTCCGCCCCGCCGGGTTCCTCATCAGCTTGTCGAAGGACTGGGACCACAGACGCATCTCGTCCAGAGAGGGCTTGGCACTGGAGGGGAACACGCAGTGTTGTATTAGGGCTGTCAAAGGATGTATTAGGGCTGTCAAAGTTAACGGGGGATGTTGAAGGGGTGGGACAAAAGTTGTCCTTCAATTAACTTTATGCAGAATAACACAGTGTGGAACGCAATCGGCCAAGTGATTGGACAATGGGTGTCCAGTGAGTATTGGTGGACAGAATTTCATTTCCTGGTTTTATGCACATCGACAACGTTGTAAACTCAAGACAGCGTGAGTTTGCCATGTTATGATTTGAGCAAATGTTTTATGGTAAATGCAGTACCTGTGAGGGTGTCTGGACAATATTTGTTTTGTGTTGTTAATTGATTTCCAACATTAACTATACATACATGTACGTATATTTGCCTAAAGCAAGCATATTGTCCACTCCCATGTTGATAAGCGTATTAAAAAATGTAAACCGGCGATTGACTATAGAATATCATGCGATTCATTAACTAAGCTTAAATAAAATAAGCTACAAGTTACGCTCGGCTATGTGGCTCACCAAGTTTCACAGCTGGGTAGGGCATCCATCCTCGTTGCCTGTGATTTCCTCCTCCTCCTCCTCCTCCTCTCCTCTTCATTCCTGATGGTGACACTGACATGGTGAAACGTCTTTCAGACAGGAAACACACACACACACCCACACACACACCCACACACACACTCCACCTTTTATTGTATCATCAAATGTGCGTTATTTGCGTATATTTGTGTGTGTGTGTGTCGTACCAGGAGCAGCTACAACAGCAGCACCAGCAGAAACAGCATGCGCTCGGCCGCTGAGGATTGTGGGTAGTGGCGACCTCCCTCCCGCCCACCGTGCCGAGGGTCAGGGGATCGTTGCAGCCACCCCCCATACTACCCCCTCGCTCGGCCGGCACCGGGCCTGTATACTAGAGAGAGAGAGAGAGAGAGAGCAAGACAGACAGACAGACAGAGAAAGAGTGAGAGAGAGAGGTTATCATCTTGATTTCCAATTTCTATTCAGAAGTTACATTGTTATATTATTTGACCTGAGAAATACATTTCAACTGATTCTTCGAGTCTATTCCAGCATGTTGCATACAATGTTTTGGAAGACATTCAGTTCTTAAATTTATATACAGCAGACCTGCAATAGTACTGAGATTATAAAAATACTATTACTATTACTAATACTATTTGAGTTACCTATTCATTGCGGTTGCTGGTCTGGGGTTTGAGAGGTTATAAATTAAGTTTAAAAGTTTGGGTTAAGACGGTCGTCCTGCTGTAGAAATGCATTGTTAGTTATCCAAGCGACTCTCATGTCCACAGTTTGCACACTAGGAATTTCGCCGGAAATAGTACGACATCCGGGTACTTTGAGTGTACTATTGTTTTGCATAATATGTGTAAATATGATTTTGGTGACACTAAATACTACTCTCACCAACTACTCTACTCAGTATGCTAGTGGGGAGGTTCGGACGCAGGCAGGGAGAGAGAGGGAGGGAGGTAGAGAGGGAGGGAGGGAGTGATGTGTGTGAGGAAGTTGCAGAAGTGTGTGTTAAAATGTGATCTATCATGTGGTATGGGTGCAATCACACACACAGACACACATACCCACACACACACAGCAAGGTTGTTCCTATAGGATCAGATACAGCTTTAATAGTTTAATAGTTGTACTATATATTTATATTGTACTATATATGGAATCTTTGTTAACTTAAACTTGGTAGAGACAGACAGTCAGTGTATGTATGTGTGTGTGTGTGTGTGTGTGTGTGTGTGTGTGGTCTTAATGTGCTAATGCCATCAAACCTAATCTGATTAACAGCCAAATCCTGTTAAACAAATACCTGCTAACACACACACACACACACACACACACACACACACACACACACACACACACACACACACACACACACACACACACACACACACACAGCTGCAGCTGGCTTTATGTAATTAAACGCATCATTTTCAGAATAAATCTGAGATTAGAGAGAGAGAGAGAGAGAGAGGGAGACAGACATACATGCACACACATACACACAAACACACACACACACAACACACACACACAAAAATAACGATAGTGAGAGAGAGAAAAAAAGAGAGAGACAGACACACAGTGGAGTAGTGAGGGAGAGAGACAGAGACAGTGAGTCTGGCAGTAGAGTCTTATGCTCAACCTGATTCCTGCTGCAACATGTTGAACAGCACTAAATTACCATGAACACACACACACACACCTCTTAACACCAATTACCACATTGACTACACAGACTATACATAGATAGATAGATACAGATATACATAAACATCTCCATATATACGGAGAGGAGAGATGCACATAGACTACATTATATGACTCAATATCAAGATAGTGGTTCAAAGAGAGTTGAAAATGACCTCTCGAGCTGGTAGTCATTACAACACACACAATAATGTGCCAGCAGACAGGCAGAGACAGACAGACAGACTGACAGAAAGACAGCTTCAGGTGAGTATACTCACCTGAGTTCTGGGGACTCACCGGATTGTAAAAACAAGTCTCACTAAACTAAACTCAATGCTTTACTGGGAGAGAGAGGGGAAAAGAGGGAGGGAGAGAGAGGAGATAGAGATAGAGAGAGAGAGACATAGAGAGAGAGAGAGAGCGAGAGAGCGAGAGAGAGAGAGAGAGAGAGAGAGAGAGAGAGAGAGAGAGAGAGAGAGAGAGAGAGAGAGAGAGAAAGTCATAGGAGTTGTGACACTCAAGCCTTCTTTCTGAAATGTGATGAATCAGACATGTCTACACACACACGCACGTGCACACACACACACTACACAACACTATGAGGGCTTAAAGTAAAAAGCTGCGAAAACAGGAATTCACATTCCTTACTTCAAAGATGTTGAACTATAGGCCAGTCTATATTTGTATACACATACATACACACACACACACACACACACACACACACACACACACACACACACACACACACACCACACACACACACACACACACACACACAAACACACAAACACACACACACCTCTGTTACAGCGACGAAGGAACGAGCCAAGGGGCCAAGACTTCTGACTTCCTGTCTATCTCCCAAAAAACAACAACCTTGACATTAGATGTCAGCAGCGTGTGCCAACTTGCTGACATCTTCACTCAACCTTCAGCTATCTAACTCGTCAACACTGTTACATTATTGCAAATCACCAACACTGTTACATAGTTGTAACTCGTCGACACTGTTACACACAGCAACTAACTCTGCAATACTGTTACACAACCTTGATATTAGAAAAACAGAAGAAGAGAGAGCATGTGCCATCTAGCTGACATCTTCACTCAACCACCAACTAACTCATCAACACTGTTACAATGCTGCAACTCAGCAACACGGTTACATTGTTGTAACTTGTCAACGCTGTTGCACACAGCTACTAACTCTTCAACATTGTTACACACAGCCACTAACCCTTCAACATTGTTACACACAGCTACTAAGTCTTTAACATTCCTACCACACAGCCACTAACTCTTTAACATTGTTACACACAGCCACTAACTCTTTAACATTGTTACACACAGCTACTAAGTCTTTAACATTCCTACACACAGCCACTAACTCTTCAACATTGTTACACACAGCCGCTAACTCTTTAACATTGTTACACACAGCCACTAACTCTTTAACATTGTTACACACAGCCACTAACTCTTTAACATTGTTACACACAGCTACTAAGTCTTTAACATTCCTACACACAGCCACTAACTCTTCAACATTGTTACACACAGCCGCTAACTCTTTAACATTGTTACACACAGCTACTAAGTCTTTAACATTGCTACACACAGCCACTAACTCTTCAACATTGTTACACACAGCCGCTAACTCTTTAACATTGTTACACACAGCTACTAAGTCTTTAACATTGTTACACACAGCCACTAACTCTTCAACATTGTTACACACAGCCGCTAACTCTTTAACATTGTTACACACAGCTACTAACTCTTTAACATTGTTACACACAGCTACTAACTCTTCATTGTTACACACAGCTTCTAACTTTTCAACACTGTTATGCAGCCAACTGTAAAACAAACTTTGCATTGTAGAGTTAAAGGTTGAGTTAGATAAGACAGGGAAAGAGAGAAAGGTGTAGAAGGTGTAACTCGAAAGAGAGGAAAAGACGTGAGGAGAGGAGGGTGAATGGAGATAAGGAGATAGATAGGCATGCAGACAGACAGGCATGCAGACAGACAGGTGTGTTGTTACCAGTATGTCCATCATGGCTGGTCGGTTAGTGTGTGAGTCGTCAGATTAGCAGCAGGCTGGAAACATGCATGTCATCTCTTCCTGGTGTCTGGACCTCTCCTTCACACACACACACACACACACACACACACACCCACACACACCCACACACACACACACACACACACACACACACACACACACACACACACACACACACACAAATTGGGCTTAGTATTATTTTAATGCCAGATATCACAGATATCGCAACAATGCCAGTAAAATGCCAATAAAGGGCTTTAACAGCCCAACAAAAGCACGAGGCTAGGGCAGCCGATAGCTTGATGCTAACCTTCTCCAATGCTAACACAAAAAATAACTTGATTACATGTCTAACATGTGAAACTGTGTCGTCCAGCATATGTCTAGAACCCTGATCACATGTCACGCCTTCATGTGATGAACACTCGGTCAACTTGCCCTGTTCCATTCAAACCATGCAATGGTACAGTAGCCGGAGATATTTTGGAGCGACTGGTATGTCTCTTTCATCTAGAGCTGAGGAAATGAAACCGCAGAGAGTTGGTAGCCTGTAGCTCTCTGGCTCTCTGTTACTATTGAGTCACTTATCCATAGAGACTTACAGCGAATACTGATACAGTTCATTAAGGAGCAGGTAGGGGTTAGACAGTACAGAGACAGGTCATTAAGGAGCAGGTAGGGGTTAGACAGTACAGAGACAGGTCATTAAGGAGCAGGTAGGGGGTTAGACAGTACAGAGACAGGTCATTAAGGAGCAGGTAGGGGTTAGACAGTACAGAGACAGGTCATTAAGGAGCAGGTAGGGGTTAGACAGTACAGAGACAGGTCATTAAGGAGCAGGTAGGGGTTAGACAGTACAGAGACAGGTCATTAAGGAGCAGGTAGGGGTTAGACAGTACAGAGACAGGTCATTAAGGAGCAGGTAGGGGTTAGACAGTACAGAGACAGGTCATTAAGGAGCAGGTAGGGGTTAGACAGTACAGAGACAGGTCATTAAGGAGCAGGTAGGGGTTAGACAGTACAGAGACAGGTCATTAAGGAGCAGGTAGGGGTTAGACAGCACAGAGACAGGTCATTAAGGAGCAGGTAGGGGTTAGAATTCTTCTTGATCGAGCATGCGTACAGACATTGGGAATGGAACCCAAATGCTAATCACTAGACTAACCTGCATGGGACAGAACAGGACAGTGTAATGGCTAGGGTGTTTGAGATGATAATTGTTATACATTGAAATAAATGAAGCATTTGTCGTCATTAGCATCAAACCGATTTTTCAGTCATTGCTTTTCAGTCGAATTCACACACACACACACACACACACACACACACACACACACACACACACACACACACACACACACACACACACACACACACACACACACACACACACACACACACAGGGAGACTTGACTGGACGACCTTACAGACAGAGATATAAACATTCATGTTCATATTCCCGTTGGATATGCAGGGTTTAGAAAGCAACTTCACAAACAGTTCAGAAAAACATTAACCAGGCATGCTTCACAGATGAACGACTTTTCATTTGGGGAGAGGAGTGGAGGATGACTGTATTGTATGGGTACAGTGCAGTATTCCATGGTTACTGTACTATAGTACTCTATATTGTCAGGTTACAGTATGGGTACAGTAAGGTTACAGAATTGTAAAATTACAGTACCATAATGGATAGTTACAGTTGTAACTATCCACAACTAGCATTGTTTGGTTAATATACTGTATTGTAAGGCTACAGTACTATATTATTACAGTACTAAATTGTAAGGTATCAGAACTATATTGTAACAGTACTACATTGTTTGGTTAGTGTACTATTTTGGAAGAGGACAGTACTACAGCATATTAAATGAATACAGTAATCTTTTGTAAGGTTTCAGAACTATATTGTAACAGTACTACATTGTTTGGTTAGATCTGTACATGTTAGTTCCATGTTCCATGTCTGCTGTCTTTCTCTATATTCTCTAAAATATATACTATATACTAGGCCTATATACTATATACTAAACCCTAAATATGATATACTATATACAGTATTCTATACTACATACTGTATAGTCTACTATACTCTATGGTTAGCTTACTCAGGGTCCCCCTTGTGGGACAATAAAGTTTGGATTGAACCGTGAAGTCTGGCTGCTGCCTGTTGCATTTGAACATATTTAACTGAACTTAACATCTAACTCCTAAAAGGGTTGAGTTTAAATCACTGGTGGTGGGGTGGTCATGTGACCCAGTGTGGTTAAGCGACGACAACAAGTGCCCCCTGTGTGCGAGGAGCTCCAGGCTCTTGCCTCTGAATCAGGAAACACAGTGGCCATTTTGGCTCCAACTGCCATGTAGGCTGAAGTGCCCGCTCTTTGGACCCTGCTGGACAATACCATCTGTGTATATTAAAAAAAGTCCTTTATCGTGTTCTGAAAGGAGCTGGGAGTCACAATAAGACTGGGAGAGACAGCACTTTTAATAGAAGCATGTCTGGTGGCTGGAGAATGCTGAGAGACTCACTTTAGGATCCAGTTCATTTTGAGCGAGAGAAGCCATGCATCTGTCATTGGTGCCTTAATATAGAATGTAAGCTGTACTGTCCAGGAAGTCGCAGGGAATCGCGTTCGTCAAAAAATGGCGCAACTCTTCTTGCGCGGCGGTTGGTGATTTATGTGGCGTCTTGACACGGGTTGGCGGCGAGGGGGGTGAGGGAGGTGAGGGAGGTGAGGGAGGTGAGGGAGGGGGGGCAGAGGTGGGAGGGAAGGTGAGGATGAGTTGTGTTGGGTGGTGGGAATTGGTGTATCTATCGATGTGGTGGGTTATGACCGGTGCAAATGTCTATACGAGCGGTCATGGATCCGCACATACGCCACACCACACAGCAAGGTTGTTCCTATAGGATCAGATACAGCTTTAATAGTTTAATAGTTGTACTATATATTTATATTGTACTATATATGGAATCTTTGTTAACTTAAACTTGGTAGAGACAGACAGTCAGTGTATGTATGTGTGTGTGTGTGTGTGTGTGTGTGTGTGTGTGTGGTCTTAATGTGCTAATGCCATCAAACCTAATCTGATTAACAGCCAAATCCTGTTAAACAAATACCTGCTAACACACACACACACACACACACACACAAGACACCTAGGTGTGTGTTGTAACAGCGTCTGTGTCTGATATGTGGCGTCGTGGATCACAGCACCCATCGGTACTACACACACTACGGACTACTGACACCGATAGCTGCAGGCTGGGCTTTGTGGTCATCTAAAGCGCAGTTAGCGATTTTCAGAGACAAACAAGCCTCAGATGAGTAATATTAAGAGTACACAGAGTCAGACAGACAGGAGACACACACCACACACACACACACACACACACACACACACACACACACACGGTAACACACACACACACACACACACACACACGGTAACAAACACACACAGGTGAGAGAGAGGAGTAGAGAGTCACAGTGAGAGGAGAACGCATGCTGGGGAGGGACTAGTGAGTCGGCTTGGCAGTAGAGGGGTCTGTACTATGGTGCTCTAATTGAAGGGTGGTAGCTGAGGTTCCTGCTGCATGATGGACTAACATGTTGAATGCAGTTTCACTAAAATTACGGATGAATTCAAGGGTCAGCACGCACAGGCACATCATGCCCTCTTAACACTCACATTAATGCTCTGAACACTTGGACTACAAGGCATTACAGGACTATTAAAGCGTAGATAGGGCTCGATTAGATGGTCACCGATATAACACTAGCATAAACTCTTTCATGATAGGAAGGTCTTGGAATCTGGAGAGGAGAGATGCACATAGACTACATTATATGACTCAATATCAAGATAGTGGTTCAAAGAGAGTTGAAAATGACCTCTCGAGCTGGTAGTCATTACAACACACACAATAATGTGCTAGCAGACAGGCAGAGAGACAGACAGACAGACTGACAGAAAGACAGCTTCAGGTGAGTATACTCATCTGAGTTCTGGGGACTCACCGGATTGTAAAAACAAGTCTCACTAAACTAAACTCAATGCTTTACTGGGAGAGAGAGGGGAAAAGAGGGAGGGAGAGAGAGGAAGATAGAGATAGAGAGAGAGAGACATAGAGAGAGAGGAGAGAGAGAGGGAGAGAGTGAGAGAGAGAGAGGGAGAGGAGAGAGAGAGAGAGAGAGAGAGAGGAGAGAGAGGGAGAGAGAGTGAGGAGAGAGAGAGAGAGAGAGGGAGACGAGAGAGAGAGAGAGGAGGAGAGGGTGAGGAGAGAGGTAGAGAGGGAGAGAGATAGAGAGAGTGTGACAGAGACACCGCAGTGGCACATCCACGCATCACGACGTTAGCACTACATCGTTTGACACTGGATATGAGGGGCTTAGTGTAAGGGATTTGCGTAAAATGGCTCTCGCTGGAATAAATCTAGGGCGGGAAGTTCACATTATGCCCTTTCACGTGTCGGAATTAGCATGTTGAATCTATAGTGGTTGGCCGAGGGTTGGTTTGGCTCTTTAGTTTATTGAATGTTGTATACACCAGTTACGATACTATACAAACTGACATTCGGGGCACACACTTTGACATGTCCATCAGACGGTTGGGCACACACTCAGCACCATAACGACGCCAAACAGCATCCCTGCCCAATACACCACAAACTCAGCACTACATTGGGAGGTGGTAGGCTTGATAGTGTATGCAGCACACACAGGTAGTTGGTTCGACTATCGTACATTGAGGCCACACAACACACACACACGCTCTGTTAGCAGTCGGGCGACGAAGGTAAACGGGAGGGTCAAGGGTCCAGAGACTTCTGAAACTTTCCTTGGTTCTTATCTCCCATAAATAACATGGACGAGCGTTTTGAGGGATCTAGTAATCATGATAGATTCAGAGAAGCTGTTGTGGTAGCGGCAAGACATTAGATGTCAGCAGCGTGTGCCAACTTGCTGACATCTTCACTCAACCTTCAGCTATCTAACTCGTCAACACTGTTACATTATTGCAAATCACCAACACTGTTACATAGTTGTAACTCGTCGACACTGTTACACACAGCAACTAACTCTGCAATACTGTTACACAACCTTGATATTAGAAAAACAGAAGAGAGAGCATGTGCCATCTAGCTGACATCTTCACTCAACCACCAACTAACTCATCAACACTGTTACAATGCTGCAACTCAGCAACACGGTTACATTGTTGTAACTTGTCAACGCTGTTGCACACAGCTACTAACTCTTCAACATTGTTACACACAGCCACTAACCCTTCAACATTGTTACACACAGCTACTAAGTCTTTAACATTCCTACACACAGCCACTAACTCTTCAACATTGTTACACACAGCCGCTAACTCTTTAACATTGTTACACACAGCCACTAACTCTTTAACATTGTTACACATAGCCACTAACTCTTTAACATGTTACACACAGCTACTAAGTCTTTAACATTGTTACACACAGCTAACTAAGTCTTTAACATTCCTACACACAGCCACAACTCTTCAACATTGTTACACACAGCCGCTAAACTCTTTAACATTGTTACACACAGCTACTAACTCTTCAACATTGTTACACATAGCCGCTAACTCTTTAACATTGTTACACACAGCTACTAACTCTTTACATTGTTACACATAGCCGCTAACTCTTTAACATTGTTACACACAGCTACTAAGTCTTTAACATTGTTACACACAGCTACTAACTCTTCAACATTGTTACACATAGCCGCTAACTCTTTAACATTGTTACACACAGCTACTAAGTCTTTAACATTGTTACACACAGCCACTAACTCTTCAACATTGTTACACATAGCCGCTAACTCTTTAACATTGTTACACACAGCTACTAAGTCTTTAACATTGTTACACACAGCCACTAAGTCTTCAATATATGCAGTCACCAACTCTTTAACACTGTTACACGCTGCTACTAACTCTTTAACACTGTTAAACACAGCTACTAACTCTTCATTGTTACACACAGCTTCTAACTTTTCAACACTGTTATGCAGCCAACTGTAAAACAAACTTTGCATTGTAGAGTTAAAGGTTGAGTTAGATAAGACAGGGAAAGAGAGAAAGGTGTAGAAGGTGTAACTCGAAAGAGAGGAAAAGACGTGAGGAGAGGAGGGTGAATGGAGATAAGGAGATAGATAGGCATGCAGACAGACAGGCATGCAGACAGACAGGTGTGTTGTTACCAGTATGTCCATCATGGCTGGTCGGTTAGTGTGTGAGTCGTCAGATTAGCAGCAGGCTGGAAACATGCATGTCATCTCTTCCTGGTGTCTGGACCTCTCCTTCACACACACACACACACACACACACACACACACACCACACACACCACACACACACACACACACACACACACACACACACACACACACACACACACACAAATTGGGCTTAGTATTATTTTAATGCCAGATATCACAGATATCGCAACAATGCCAGTAAAATGCCAATAAAGGGCTTTAACAGCCCAACAAAAGCACGAGGCTAGGGCAGCCGATAGCTTGATGCTAACCTTCTCCAATGCTAACACAAAAAATAACTTGATTACATGTCTAACATGTGAAACTGTGTCGTCCAGCATATGTCTACAACCCTGATCACATGTCACGCCTTCATGTGATGAACACTCGGTCAACTTGCCCTGTTCCATTCAAACCATGCAATGGTACAGTACCGGAGATATTTTTGGAGCGACTGGTATGTCTCTTTCATCTAGAGCTGAGGAAATGAAACCGCAGAGAGTTGGTAGCCTGTAGCTCTCTGGCTCTCTGTTACTATTGAGTCACTTATCCATAGAGACTTACAGCGAATACTGATACAGTTCATTAAGGAGCAGGTAGGGGTTGGACAGTACAGAGACAGGTCAATAAGGAGCAGGTAGGGGTTAGACAGTACACAGATAGGTCATTAAGGAGCAGGTAGGGGTTAAACAGTACAGAGACAGGTCATTAAGGAGCAGGTAGGGGTTAAACAGTACATAGACAGGTCAATAAGGAGCAGGTAGGGGTTAGACAGTACAGAGACAGGTCATTAAGGAGCAGGTAGGGGTTGGACAGTACAGAGAGGTCAATAAGGAGCAGGTAGGTGTAGACAAAAACCAGATGGGGGTTAGACAGTACAGAGACAGGTCATTAAGGAGCAGGTAGGGGTTAGACAGCACAGAGACAGGTCATTAAGGAGCAGGTAGGGGTTAGACAGTACAGAGACAGGTCATTAAGGAGCAGGTAGGGGTAGACAGTACAGAGACATGGTCAATAAGGAGCAGGTAGGGGTTAGACAGTACAGAGACAGGTCATTAAGGAGCAGGTAGGGGTTAGAATTCTTCTGATCGAGCATGCGTACAGACATTGGGAATGGAACCCAAATGCTAATCACTAGACTAACCTGCATGGGACAGAACAGGACAGTGTAATGGCTAGGGTGTTTGAGATGATAATTGTTATACATTGAAATAAATGAAGCATTTGTCGTCATTAGCATTCAAACCGATTTTTCAGTCATTGCTTTTCAGTCGAATTCACACACACACACACACACACACACACACACACAACACACACACACACCACACACACACACACACACACACACACACACACACACACACACACACACACACACACACACACACACACACACACAGGGAGGACTTGACTGGACGACCTTACAGACAGAGATATAAACATTCATGTTCATATTCCCGTTGGATATGCAGGGTTTAGAAAGCAAGTTCACAAACAGTTCAGAAAAACATTAACCAGGCATGCTTCACACATGAACAACTTTTCATTTGGGGAGAGGAGTGGAGGATGACTGTATTGTATGGGTACAGTGCAGTATTCCATGGTTACTGTACTATAGTACTATAGTACTATAGTATAGTAAAATTACAGTACCATAATGGATAGTTACAGTTGTAACTATCCACAACTAGCATTGTTTGGTTAATATACTGTATTGTAAGGCTACAGTACTATATTATTACAGTACTAAATTGTAAGGTATCAGAACTATATTGTAACAGTACTACATTGTTTGGTTAGTGTACTATTTTGGAAGAGGACAGTACTACAGCTGTACAGCATATTAAATGAATACAGTAATCTTTTGTAAGGTTTCAGAACTATATTGTAACAGTACTACATTGTTTGGTTAGATCTGTACATGTTAGTTCCATGTTCCATGTCTGCTGTCTTTCTCTATATTCTCTAAAATATATACTATATACTAGGCCTATATACTATATACTAAACCCTAAATATGATATACTATATACAGTATTCTATACTACATACTGTATAGTCTACTATACTCTATGGTTAGCTTACTCAGGGTCCCCCTTGTGGGACAATAAAGTTTGGATTGAACCGTGAAGTCTGGCTGCTGCCTGTTGCATTTGAACATATTTAACTGAACTTAACATCTAACTCCTAAAAGGGTTGAGTTTAAATCACTGGTGGTGGGGTGGTCATGTGACCCAGTGTGGTTAAGCGACGACAACAAGTGCCCCCTGTGTGCGAGGAGCTCCAGGCTCTTGCCTCTGAATCAGGAAACACAGTGGCCATTTTGGCTCCAACTGCCATGTAGGCTGAAGTGCCCGCTCTTTGGACCCTGCTGGACAATACCATCTGTGTATATTAAAAAAGTCCTTTATCGTGTTCTGAAAGGAGCTGGGAGTCACAATAAGACTGGGAGAGACAGCACTTTTAATAGAAGCATGTCTGGTGGCTGGAGAATGCTGAGAGACTCCCTTTAGGATCCAGTTCAGACCCGAGTGAAATCTGACAGTGAATGAAAACAGAAGCATGTTCATTGCAGAGCAGGTCCACCATGGTATGAGATCTACTTTTACTATTCACTAGTCATTTAGCAGAGGAATTTCACAGTGACTCCAGATACATGTCATTAAAGGTGCTTTATGTAAGAAATGTACTGTACTGTCATCAAATGACCATGCTATGTCATTAGAGATTAGGGAAACATGCAAAGTCGAAATACTGGCTTCTCCAACAACAATGCAACAGTCAGGAACGGAACGTCTGTTTTTGTTTTGGTCAGTGTGTTATTCTCTGAGTATGCCAGGTTGCCAGATATGAAACAAATTGGCACACAAACACAGCATGCTGCTGTGCTGAAGCCAGCTGCTGGATATAGTTACTAGGTAAACATACCACTAACATTAGGTCCTGTGTGACCGTAAGCATAGCCAGCCATGCATCTAGCCGACGTTGACATTATAACAATTCCACATGAGCTTGTTTCTAAACAATAAATTATATTGCAAACGTATATTAGCTGATCAACTTACAGTGTAGGACTCGTTGTCGCTTGTCATTGTCACATTGTCTCATGTTCGTTCAGTGTCCTCAACCTGGCAACACACGTGAGCTTTCGAGTCTGGGGAGGAAGGGGCGGGTGGAGACAACTCCCTCAGAAATTGTGAATTTGGACTGCAGTACCCATTTCAGACACTCGGTGTCATCGTTACATATAGCACCTTTAAGGAGCAGGTCGTTGTTAGGATGCATTGTGACAGTATGACCTGGACTGGTTATATTTATGGTTAGTTATGTGTCACATTAGACTATATAATGTCAATAATTTCCACCACCTTGGAAACCTTGGTTATCTGGGCGAGGGGTTAGAGAAAGAGGAAGTGAGAAGAGACAACGTGAATGGGAGAGAAAGGAGAAGTGATTCAAACTGTCTCACTGAAGACACTTCAGGTTGGCAGGAAGACGATGTCGCAACCTCTTGCTCCGTACATTAAATACTTAGCAGAGATACTCCAAAGAGACTTACAATGAATTCAGATTCATGCCATTAAGAAGCAGTTATGGGTTAGGGGGCATCTCATAGAGGGTAGAACTCCGAACATTTTCTCTGGGAGTCAAACACCCTAACCACTCGACCATTACAAATCCCTTTAAAACCCTGATGAACACCGCACCACCGCTGGTGTATTAATCATAAACCCATGATGTTCTAAATCAAAGGAACTTCTTCAATTACTTCACTTCCTCCTTGAAGTGAACGTGATGTCCCCCATGATTTACACAAAAAGCGTTTGGTGCAAGAGTGGTGGTGCATTGTGGTTCATAGCCTTGACCAACGGCCATCGTCACTAACTGTGGATGGCGTGCGCGTGGCGTGCACCTGGTGGTACTGTAGACTCAGGATATTGTAGTCAAAGCGGTCACTACAGTTAGCGCAGAGAGACGAGTAGAGATGTAAATATACCTTCACACCAGTCTCTATGGAGAAGTGATGTATATATACAGTATATAGCCTACAATGTGTAATGCAATGTAAATAACAACTAACAATGTCATTCACCAGGTATTACCTTTACCTTTACCTTTACCTTTTCTAAATGTGTGGTTTTGTATTTTTGTGTTTCTTGGTGATGATCAGTTTCATGTTTAATGTGAGCGGTTGAGTGAGACGAGCATCAGTCCCGATTAAATGCGCACGCACGCGCCCCGCACACCTTCCCGCGCCGGCCAGTGAACGCGCACCACGAGATTCATTCACTCGGACGTGTCGCGAACGCGCGTTACTACACTACAGGGCGACCAGGACGCGCAGGAGGAAGGAGGAAAAATGGAGAGAGAGACAGAGAGATTTTTTTATTTTATTTTATACTATTTTATTTTATTTTTGTATTTTGAACTTTTATTTTTGCATTTATTAATATTTTAAGTATATTTTAGATACTCATATTTACATATTTAGATATTTACATTTGATTGCAATATTGCAGCTTTGTTTACATATTCCTTTGTTATAGAATATCTGCAATTGTACATTTGTAAATCGACAATTGTGAATTTGATTAGTTTTGTTGTTGTTTTTATTTACCACTCGCTTTGGCAATATAAATGTACGTTTCCCATGTCAATAAAGCTCTTTAAATTGAATTGAGAGAGAGACGTCGAGAGATGACGTCCTAATCACTACTGGTCATGACGTCTTAACAACTAGACTACTGACAGATGACGGCTCCCCCCAGAGGGCTGCGGGGAAGCGGCTACAGGGAGACCCCCACCTGGACGAGCGGTCTGCAGACACACAAGACGTGCGGACCTGATGGACGCCGCCGCCCGCCCGCCCACCGCCGGGGTCCGACCTGCGCGCCTCTCGTTTGTTGGAAGTTCGTGGGGGACGCGACCACCGCAGTTGGCGTAACGGGAAGTTGGTGTGTGTGTGTGTGTGTGTGTGTGTGTGTGTGTGTGTGTGTGTGTGTGTGTGTGTGCGCGCGCGTGTGTGTGTGGAAACTCAAGCTGCAAGACGACCCCCCCCCCTCCTCCTCCTCGTTCCTCGGCCGCTCTCACCACACACACATACCAATCAAAGTGTTCCGTAGAGCCGGAATCCCCCCCCCACACACACACACACGCACACACGCACGCTACGTGTTTGATACGCGCGCGCGCATCGCGGAACGTGTTGAAGTGTAGTCACCAACACTCACGAGCCGGTCGCGTGTAGAGAAAGAAAAAAAAAGAGAGAGAGAGAGGGAGTGTGTGTGTGTGTGTGAGAGAGAGAGAGACAGAGACAGAGAGAGAGAGAGGAGAGGAGGAGGTGGTCGCGGACAGAGCCGAGGAGGCGCACCGCGGCGGGTCTCCTCCATGGCAGCCCGCGCCGTGTGTGTGTCGCGCCTCTCTCTCTCCGCGGTACTTACTATCCTAGCGCCGCTCAGGAGATCTGGAGGACGGAAGAACCCGCGTCTCTTCCGGAGACACATCGGCCCGCCGCCGCCGCCGCCGCCGCTGTCCTCGCGAGTAATAAAATGGCGTTAAAAACAAAAAAAATCGAACCGACCGTCTTTCGACGGAACCACGACCCCCTCTCCCGCTCCGACCTCCGGTTCCGTTTCTCCCCCACAGCGCGAGAGATCACCACCCTGCCGTACCCTGGCAGAGCGAGGCGGCGGGACGCGCATGCGCGGACTCACACGTATCCTGACTGACTAGAAGGAGAAGGAGGACTTCCTCGGCGGAGGAGAACTTCTTCTCCTCCTGGCGTCCCGGAAAGCACCGCCGGGAACATCTTTAGGTGGAATCAAACACACTCTGGGGGGGTCACTGTAGGGTCAACTGTAGTTGATAACGCAGTCACTTATACATGTACTCTAATGTACCACCCCCCTCTCTCACTCTCTCTCTCTCACACACACACATACACACACACACACCATAAGGAAATAAAGAATCCATTAAGATTGCTATTCCCTGTGTGTAGTAGGTGGTGCAGTAGGTAGACTAACACTGCAGGGTTAGGGGCTCTATTCCCTGTGTAGCTCGGCAGCTAGAGCAAGGCACTAACACTGCAGGGTTAGGGGTTCTATTCCCTTTGTAGCTCAGCAGCTAGAGCAAGGCACTAACACTGCAGGGTTAGGGGTTCTATTCCCTGTGTAGCTCAGTAGACAGAGCAAGGCACCAACACTGCAAAGTTAATGTATTAATTAATGTATTATATAGTTTAACCCCTGTATAATTACATTTCATAATCTCAGTTATTCCAGGATTCAAAACAATAGTGGGATATCATTTGTATTATGTATTCTATATATTGTGATATTTAAGTTTTTTAACGTTAAATACTAAGAGATTTACACCAGAATTGTCTTTTTCCTCAAACGTTGTTAAGAACTACTGTGACTACTGCAACAAAACCTGCAACAGAGAACGTGTTTCGTATCGCAGCAGGATTTAAACATCTGCTTGACTGACCAACAGGGGGCGCCAGAGACCACGGGGAGAGAGAGAGAGAGAGAGAGAGAGAGAGAGAGCGAGAGAGAGAGCGTATGAGTGGCAAAACACAATCCAAGGAGACATGAGAAAACATAAGAGAGAGAATATGAGAGAATAACATGAATAAGAGAGAAATATGAACGCATGGTGTGATCTTCATTGTGTACTGCATGTTCAGTCCCATCGTCCACCGTTTCCTTTACACTTTATATTCAACAGCATGTTTAAACTAAACTCTTATACACACACAACATAGTAGTGCTTTACAGCCCTACTGCTGTCGTGATGTAGGCCGCAGCAGTATACGCTATAGCAGTATATAACAGTATGCTATACAGCGTCACAACTGTTAAATACAATACATCCGCCTCCACTTCCCAGCTGCTCCATTATGAAAGATTCTGATTAGTTCATCATTATGGATATTAGAAGGATAATGGATAGACTGGCACGGCTCTGCTGCCCCCCCCCCCCCCACACACACACACACACACACACACACACACACACACACACACACTCCATATGAATAATACATTTGGTCACAGAATCTTTAATTGATTTGTACAGCTTTTATTCCACATCAATTTTAATTTCATGTTTTTAATGTTTGGTGTTCAAATATTCAGAGCATAATAATAATAATAATAATATAATAACACTTACATAATACATAACTCATTACTGCACTAACTTCGGTCTGACCAGAGAGAAAAAGCACAAGATGACCACAACTAAACTACACACACCATTTAAAATGCCTGTTACTCATTTAATTAATCAATTCACACATGGAACACAGATATTGCAAAATACACAACCAACTTTTGGGTAATTTAACGAGACTAGGAGCGTGTGAAGGTTAGTCGATGATGCAGCTGTCAAGGTGGTGAGGTCACATGACTGGAAGTGTCCCACCAAACAGCTGGATGGCGTTTTCAACCATTGTTGTAAATCAACCAAAAAATATTGCATGCGTGTGTGTGCCAG
This sequence comes from Coryphaenoides rupestris, assembly GCA_002895965.2. Lineage (NCBI taxonomy): Eukaryota > Metazoa > Chordata > Actinopteri > Gadiformes > Macrouridae > Coryphaenoides > Coryphaenoides rupestris. The sequence continues at coordinate 703,004 of PIJE02000006.1, read as the reverse complement.
CGTATGTGCGTGCATATGTGCGTGTGTGTGTGCGTGTGGTCTCAGGTCCGGAGCATAGTCAGCTCTCCGTCATCCGCCAAGATCTGCTGTACTCTGTGCCTCTGGGGGAGAGAGAGAGAGAATGATAGAGAGACAGAGATCAATAGAGAGAGTTAATCATTGCAACAAAATGGAGTCCGATTTAGAGAAGGAAAGAAGGTGTGTGGCCAATAGATGTGTGGCTCATTGGACCGTGACCAATCAGGGTGTGGTTAATGAGGCTGGGGTTAATTAGGTACAGGTGATTATGGTTTGGTTCATTTGGGTGTCTATTTGGGATGTGGGTTGATTAGGAAGTGGTTAGTTTGGGGATCTTAATTCGGGTGGGGCTAGTTAGGGTAGTAGTTAGCTAATTAGTGAATTATAAAATGTTGATTAGGGCAGGGCTAATTAGGGAATGGTTAAGTAGGGTGTCGCCTAATGCGATATGTGCGTTTGGGGTGTGTCTAATTGAGGCTCTTCTAATTGGGGGGTGTGTCTTATTGGGGCGTGTCTAATTGAGGCGTGACTGATTGGGACGTGTCTAATGTCTGTCCAGCCAGTGGGTTCTTGACTTCAGCAGCAAGGTCAGTTGGATTTACTTCTTAATACAAACAACATGGTGACAGTGGTGGAGTTTACACCGTTCTGGGTGATAAACTTGCTGTGACAAGGAAAGCTTTAAAACAAAAGTCGTAAAAAAAAGTTACCCGCTCAGAATGCATTATCACTATACGGCCTTGTAAAAACACTGCAACAACAACACACACACCCACACACACACCCACACACACACACACACACGTGCACAGCAATATAAACACACACACCAGACAGAACAGAGGCGGCTGTTATAGACAGGAGCATCCATCACCGCAGCGCGACACACTCTGCAGTCAGAGCTTTATTTACACACACACACACACATGCATGCACACACACACACACGTGTATGCATGCAATTGCACACGCAGACCCAGGCTGAACATGCATGAACACACAAACACCCACCAAACATGCACACATGCACACATCTGCATGCACACACACACACACACACACACACACACACGGAGGAGGGAGGGGCAGACAGACGATATGTTATCCTGCTACCGCCCGGGGAATGTGTCCCCCACTTCACCGCGCCAAACCTAACGCACCCATAAACCACAATGAGTGATGTTAGCTCGACTAGGCTATACTAGGCTAGACTGGACCAGGATCGTCTCATAAGCACCCTGGTCAGCCGGGAGTCGTCACCCCGGCAGAGAGTCATCCCTCCCTGGGAGAGAGGGAGGGGCTGCTCACACCAAGACAGTTGTTGATCTGCTTCTTCTTTTAGAAACACACGTTCACATGTTACATGTAACACACTCCCTGAGAGGGATCTCTTTAATGATCTGTAGTTGTGTGTGTGCGTGCGTGTGTGTGTGTGTGTGTGTGTGTGTGTGTGTGTGTACCTGAGCTCTGTCCAGACAGTCTGCTGGTAGTTTCTTCTTTGGTGGTGGCTGGAGGAGGACCTCAAGACGCAAGGCCTCCTGGGAGGTCCGCTGACTAGCTACTATCAGCCTGACCTCCCTGTGCTACACACACACACACACACACACACACACACATGTACACACACACCCACAAGCACACACCCACACAGATACATGCATCATAACGATTCATGAGAAAATTTGTCTATGATGTATTGTATTTGAGGTTTTATGAAGCAAGTCTCTACCATCATTTCCTGGTAGTCCCGCCTGGTGTTGTTAAGCCGAACACATGCCTCTGCAGCCTTCAGCTGCCCCATAAACAGACTCTGCTCACTCTGCCCAGCTCTCTGTTGGCCCCGCCCAGCTCTCTGTTGGCTCCTCCCAGCTCTCTGCTGGCCCAGCCCCTCCGTCTGCCTCCACACAGTGCAGCGTTGTTGGGACGCGGCCATTGATGCCTTCACCTATACATTCAAGTCAAATGTATGTTTACTCTTCATTAAACCCATTCATTGAGAACATAACGTTTACATTGCATGGTATCCACAGTTATTTTATGGGGGTTTCTCATTTAAGCGAAATGACAATTGGGGGCAGCAGTAGCTCAGAAGATAAGAGCGGTCATCTGGCAACAGGAAGGTTTGATCCCTGTGCTCCGCCTAGCTAAGTGTCAAGGTGTCCCTGAGCAAGACACCACCTAACCCTAACTGCTCCTGACGTGTTGGTTGTTACCTTGCATGGTTGACACCACCGTCGGTGTATGAATGGGTGAATGTGAGGCAACTGTAAAGCGCTTTGGATAAAAGCGCTGTATATGCAAGTATATTTTTGCTTTTGTGGACGCTCTTTGCTGTATTGTCCGTTATCCAATATATTATTGGCAAGATTTTGATTGACAATTTCAAATTCCTGAGGTGATATGATGATGATACACAACTGGGACATGTTGAACGCTTAAAAAGCATTGGGGGCGTATTTACCTTATCGGGAGGCGGAGTTATCTTCTCGGGGGGCGGAGTCTCTCTCTGCTGCGGACACGCCCCGCTGCCCTGCGCACCTGAACCACAACGTTACGACTCTACGTCTGTCACATGCAAACGCGCTAATAACAATGCCGTGTCGATAACGACGTACAACAAGTGACATTTAAGTCAACAAAAGTAAACCGTAAATGTAGCGGAGTGACTTGAACATTTGATCGAGTGAGTGTTAAATTAAATGAAAGTGAAAGTGACGCGTAGAACCGCGCTATCTACGTGGTTTGCATCTCGTAAGCCAGCAGGGTCTCTCTAGGTTACCTGGATCCATGGGATGGGGAACTGGTGGTTAAATCAGCGGAATTGATCCCGTCAATTTAGAAGGTTAAACGAACGCATGGTCTGGGAGACGTCAGATGTTGATCACAAAAGGTTTTCCTTGATGAGAGTAAGTTTACGACCGTTGCCTAGCAACATAATTAGATGCCAACACGTGATTACACTCTTACTATAGACTATTGTAAAAGTGTGTGTGTGTGTGTGTGTGTGTGTGTGTGTGTGAGAGAGAGGGAGAGAGGGAGAGAGAGAGATAGACATAGGTCAAAATTATAATGTCACTCAAGCATTTACTTCTATCAGGAAACAATAGTTGTATGCACTGTAGTTACATTATTTAATAGTTCAGAGTTAGGATTGATTTGAATTTAGCAGCGCTGTCATTGTTTGAGACATGGCAATCTCTTCTCATCTCCTACTCCTCTCCCTTCCTTTCTTCCTCCTCCTCCTCCTCTTATCTCTTCTCCTTTTCTCTCCGCCTATCACCTGCCCTCCTCTCCTCTCCTCTCCTCTCCCCTCCTCTCCTCTCCTCTCCTCCCTTCTCTCCTCCTCTCCTCTCCGCTAAGATGGAACATGAAGCTGGCTGTGGTGACGTGAGTTCTACTCATCTGAGAATAATGGAGAAGAATGCCAGCGGAAACAAAATGCCCGTCATCTCTCACCGTGCTTCATTAGGTGGAGACTGCTGCTAAAGGTCAGCCCAGAGTTTCTAATCACTGCTGAGCGCCGAGAACGTTTTTCACCGGTATAACGCGGCCACTGATTATAGGCATACTGCCTACTTGGCCGGGCGCTGAGTTATCGACTATATCCGGCCTATCCAGACTATGTTCTGGTCTCCCCCCAAATGCAATTTCCGATTTCTCACTTGACGCAGCTAGCTCACTATGTACTGTACATCAGTTAGTGATGTACAGTACAGAGTGAGAAGCAGGAGAATAAATAAGGAGGTTTTTATGAAAAAGTTGTATTGCTAAAAAACAGAAACGTATTTCGATCGTATATCGGAAGTCCCTCCCTCCCTCTCTCGTGTCTCTGAAACAGATATCGCTCCTTTTCGAAGTCTGCTCAGAAAAGTCCCGCCCTCTTTTTACCTGTTGACAGTGTGTACAACAGGTAAATGTGTCCCCCTAACACGGAGTGACTGGTGTGATGATAGAAAACGGTCCTCCTGCACACGGAATAACCCTGATGCCAAGGACACACGCCCCCCAGGGAGAGAGAGGGTGTGTGTGTGTGTGTGTGTGTGTGTGTGTGTAGTGACAGCTGTAACTGAGGGGAATACTAAAGAGCTTGACGGAGACTGACAGAGATAGAGAGAGAGACATCCACCCAAACAGAGTGAGAGCGAGAGAGAGCGAGAGAGAGAGAGAGAGGCATCCACCCAAACAGAGTGAGAGCGAGAGAGCGAGAGAGAGAGAGAGAGGCATCCACCCAAACAGAGTGAGAGAGAGAGAGAGCGAGAGAGAGAGAGGCTTCCACCCAAACAAAGAGAGAGATTATTTGTTGATTTGTATGTTAGTCCGTGCATTGAATGTAATCATGTGTACTTGTTTCATGCATTATCTACTAAGTTATTTACATATTTCTTACTGTTTATTTAAATTCTTTAGCAATATGTTTTTTTCTTTTAAATGTCATGTCGTTAAAGCTTTACTGAATTGAATTGAATTGAGAGAGACAGAGACAGAGAGCAAGAGAGAGACAGAGACATCCACCCAGAGAGAGAAAGACATCCATCAAAACCAGGAAGAGAGAGAAAGAGAGACATCAATTGCCATGGCAACCTGTCACTCCTAATTAGCATGTTGTGAATCTCCCCACCAGCATCTGTCCCGCACCACATGTTGAGAGTAGCACCGCGCCACACGCTAAACTACTTAGCTCCGCGCTAACTTCATTTAGTGTCATATTAACCAAAATCAATCAACATATTCACCATTGATCTTCATATGACCCATTAATTATCTTTGTCCATTACAGTAAACTCCTCAATAACTATTCACCAAACTAACTAACGAACTAACTAACTAACTATCCAAAACCTTAATCTCCTCTTTCTTCTCATGGTGGCGGTAATTACTATTGGTAAACTTATTGGTGGTGACTTTGTGTGAAGCTTGAGAGTGCGGACATATTATGGGCTGTCCTGATGACTGCTGTGTGGCAGTATCTCAGCAGTTAGCGAGGTCGTCTGGCATCCAGGATGTTGCTGGCGCCGACCTCTGAAAAGTTTAGCTTCGTTAGCAACTTCTGCAGTTTGTATGCTAGCGTGTTCTCTGTCTGTACTCCACTGAAGGCACGCTAGTTGGACAGTAACGTGATTATGTTGTTGTTGTAGTTGTGCTGTTGCATTATCGTCTTGTATGACGGGGGGGGGCAGAGGCGGGGTTGTAATTAATGCTCCAGTCGGGTTGTAAACCAATCAGGAAGCTTCTCTTTATTGCTGTCAGTCAATGCTAAACTAATTAGCAGCCTTATATATATATAGCCTAATACAGTGTATTGCCACACACACACACCCCCACACAGACACACACACAGACACACACATAAACACACACGCACGCACGCATGCACACACATACACACACACCTCAGTCTTGCAGAACTTCACTTTGCCGTGTTTACAACATTCCCTGAGACCAGGAGAACTCATCAGAGTTTCTTAAACTACGGGTCGGGATCCACAGAACACTCTGAACACTCTGAACACACCAGAACTGGTGATCCTTTCGGTTCACAAAATTCTGGTGTGTTCAAAGATTGATGTTGAATGGACCAAGGTATAAGAAGCCCGGCTATAGAGGCCAGTAGGACCATTGAAGGTTATGGTTATGGTAAAAAGATTAAATTAAAATGAATGACAGCGAGGCGATGCTGTGAAACAGAAGTGCTCATCAGTGTTGTGATGTCATCAGGTGGTGGGTCGGTGATATCATCAGGGCGCTTCGTTTATATGCGAATTCTCCATCGGGAATAAAATAAGCAGGGAGGATTACCTGTTAATATGAATAATAAAAACACCCACGCACCACAGAGAGAGAGAGAGAGAGAGAGAGAGAGAGAGAGAGAGAGACAGACAGACAGAGAAATTGAAAGAGAGACTAAGACAGAGAGAGAGAGAGAGAGAGAAAGAGAGACACATTCAAACTCATACAGGCCTATGCATGCATTTGTGTGTGTGCGTGTGTGTGTGTGTGTGTGTATGTGTTTGTGTGTGTGTGTCTGATCATATGGACATGTCTGTCCATATGATCACTTGTATTGATCATATCATGTGACATTATAGTCAGAATTGGAGCGATCACATCTGGACAATAAGCCGCTATGACCACTTACATAACTTTCAAATATCACACACATCTCTCTGTCTCTCTCTCTCTCTCTCTCTCTCTCTCTCTCTCTCTCTCTCTCTCTCTCTCTCTCTCACACACACACACGCTCACATTAAAACATTCCCATATAGATAGCGGTGTCAACCATGCAACACGACACATCTTCTACCAGAGAGAAGATAGGGAAGATAGGGAGAGAAAGAGGGATGGTGCATTTATGATTAGGCCTGTCGTATTTTGTGATGTTATTATCATTGTTATTATTTAATTATTATTATTACAATTATGGAATCATGGAAAGCAGAAGAACAAACAGGAGCACGAGCAAAGAAAGTACAAAGAAAGACGTGTGTACCCACATGTAAGAGAAGAAAAGCCTTTTGAATCTTGAGCGAGAGAGAGATACAGAGAGAGAGAGAGAGAAAGAGAGACAATAAGAGAGAGAATAAAATAATGCATATACTGTATGTCCCATGCCAATACAGCCTTTGAATCTTGAGAGAGGGAGAGAGAGAGAAAGAGAGAGAGGGGGAGAAAATATACTATATATCACGGTACTAGTATAGTATATCTGAGTATGTGAAGCAAGTACGTCTGTGTCAGAGTATATCTGTGTCATTACTGAAGTACAAATCTTAAATCTAAAATCGATCAATAGTATGGTACGATAAACGATGAATGAACGCTGTGCGTAACGTTGTGGATCCACACACAGACAGACAGACAGACAGACACACAGACAGACAGACAGACACACAGACAGACAGACAGACACACACGCACACAGACACACAGACACACACGCATACAGACACACAGACAGACACACAGACAGACTGGTAAAGCCGTGTGAGTAAATGACAAAAGAGAGACAGAGGCTGACTTCTGACTATTTGCTGAATATTTATTTACACGGAGGAGGATCTCCACATGTTGGGTCTGCGGTCACACACATTGGCGCTGTTGTTGTTTTCAGCGTAACGTTGTTCATTTAACCGTGGCTGGCGGCTCCCTTCACAACACAACACAACACGTGACTCACCACAGCCGTGCACACCACACGCGTCTCCGCTGGTGTGAACTGGCTGCTTGCGAACAATTAAAAGCTCTTTCACTCGGAAGGGGAAAGCCGTCTTCCGTAAACCGTTGCCGGTGTGAAAACACGGCACGACAACAACAGCTTAACCCCACCGTAAGCTCAGCGTTCGTGGCTCTGCATCGCTGACTCAGAGCGTGTAGTCCTGCTAATTCAGTGCCAGCTGGTGATCTGTATAAACACGGCGTGTCACACAAATGATGAACGGACTGCATAAACCTCTCCAATGACTAGGCCTGTCAGAAATTAACAAAAGGGAGGTTCACTTATTGTATAGCGTAGCTCTGGTGCCCCTTTTCCACCAAGGCATTTTCAGGGCCGGTTCGGAGCCAGAGCCTAAAACGAACCAGTTCTTCGTGTTTCGACAGCCAAAGAACCGGCTTTCGGCCAGAAAAACTGGTTCGTTCTTGGTCCCAACTCTTTGCTGGGCCAGATAAGCACCGACTAAGAACCGACTACGTCAGTGGCTGGGGGCGGGCTGGGGGCGGGATTAGCAAGTCCGCCAAAAACTTTCTGAGCTCCATTTCACAACAAACCCCGACAATGGAAGTGACTACTCCGATACAACCGCACCGATACCACTTTGGCAACGCAACGTTAACCTTGTAATATTCTTAGCCAAGGAATATTGAAATAAAGAGATGCAACCGAGTTGGCGTTTATGGATGTTTAATAGAAACTGCACATGGTACCGAGCATGGGCGTAGAATTTAGTGGGGACGCTGGGGACATGTCCCCACCAATTAACGGAGCCCCCCCCCCATCAGAACCGCAAATTAACGGAGCACCCCCCCCCCATCAGAACCGCGAATTAACGGAGCACCCCCCCCCCATCAGAACCGCGAATTAACGGAGCAGCATTGTTTTTCTAAATAAACATTTTGTTAACATGTCTGCTTCAGTATACTTAAAGAACAGAGAAACAAATAAGATTCAGTTTTTATTTGAGTTATGACAGAACAGGTAGTAACAAAATATACAATTACAAAAACAAGATCACTCGTATCGCGATGTAGTCCGCCATTGTTCTTGTTGTGCTCGCGTTGCTGGGAAGGCGGAGACTTATACAGACGTACAGTGACGTAATGACGTGGGGGCGGGTTGGCTCTCGAGGCTCTCTAGCCGGTGGAAAAGCAAACCGGTTCTTAAGTTGAACCAGCTCCGAACTGGCACTAGCACCAGCCCAGAACCAGCTCTCGGTTCACTTTGGTGGAAAAGGGTTATGGAAGGTGAAGGGTGGTGCTAACAGGTGGCAGGTTTGGAGAACATGCCACAGGTGAGGTGGTCTGGAGCTCTTCATCTGATAGAGCATGCCTGTCTGTCTGTTTATCTCGTAGTCTCTCCCTAGTCACCCAATGTCTCTCTCGCCATAGTGACCCCATATCTCTCTCTCTCCATAGTGACCCTATGTCTCTCTCTCCATAGTGAGCGCATATCTCTCTCTCTCTCTCCATAGTGACCCCATACCTCTCTCTCTCCATAGTGCGTCGTTATCAATGGCGGCCATCAGCTTAAATCCACCACACCCTAGTATGTCCAAAATGATGCGTATCTTTGGTTCCTGTACGAATAGTCTGCCAGAATACAGTACACACTTGTACTGCTTAGTATGTAGCGTGTAGTCTGAAGTTCGGATGCAGCGCTGAAGCCCAGATAAGAGGAGAAGGTATATAGATCTGATGTCATCAAACGGAGTCAAGAGAGATAGAGATGTGATGTCATCTGAAGGAGACAGGAGCGGTAGAGATGTGATGCATTCAGAACGGCATCACGCTGCATGCTAATGAGACGGAACTATCGATTGGATGACCTCCAGGAAAACTGGCCAATGCCTGACAGCTTGACACATTTCCCATTACCTTTTATCAAAGGGTTGGAGATGGTGATAGAGAGCGATAGAGAGAGATAGAGAGAGAGAGAGAGAGAGAGAGAGAGAGAGAGAGAGAGAGAGAGAGAGAGAGAGAGAGAGAGAGAGAGAGAGAGGAAATAGAATAGAGAAGCATGTGATGGGAGAGACGGAATAGAGAGAGAGCGAGCAGGAAGGAGCAGACGTGTTTTTTGTGGGTAATCCTTCACTTCATTGGTCTTTTATCATCGCTGACGTGAGTGGTTATCATCACTCATGGTGATAAGTCTTTCCTTACCCCCCCGATCAATAGCCTGAGGAATTATCACACACACACACACACACACACATTCACAAACATTCCTTCTATTCATTCTATCATTAATAATATTGTTGTATATGGTTCTATAGTTAATGGAGTATATGGTTGTATATGGTTCTATAGTTAATTAATGGAGTTATATTTTTTTATTATGTTAGTTCTAGTTCTATAGTTTCATGATTATATCATTAGTTATATGCTTTCTATATTATATACTATATATTCTATGCAATATATTCTAGTATATATATACTGTATTATATTATAGTATATGATATAGTTCTATAACAATGTTATTATTGTTATATCTGTTTCTCTTGCTAGGAGGACATGACTCTTGTTCACTCTCATTGATCAGGGTTAAAGGTCAACCAGTAGCTAGGGGTCAAGGGTCGCCAAATCCTAGCAGTACTCCAGACGACCCCATGGTCTTTATAGTAACACACGCTCTAGTAGGCACACACACACACACACACACACACACACACACACACACACACACACACACAAAGACTGCGTGGGGACCTGAGGGAGAGGTGTGTGTGTGTGCTTGTGTGATCAATATATTGATGGCCATGTGCCCTGTCAGCTCTTCAGGATCAATAGTTGATGTAATTGCTTCATTCGCCATTTCCCAGAGCGCAACAGTTGTTGCGATGCAGGACTGGATGGCACACACATACACACAGAGTAATAATCAACAATACACTCAAATATACTCTCTCTCTCTCTCTCTCTCTTTCTCTCTATCTATCTCTCGCTCTTGCTCTCTCTCTCACCCTCTATAATAACCATCAGATATGTATGGCTATTATAATTGATTGAATAGGAGTAATGTCCTTCAGGCCTACTGTATATCTGGAACATCTGGAACATACACTCCATTGTATTCCTATGAGGAAAACGACACACCCATTTACGGTGTGTAGGGGCAGCGACGCTCGACCTAACGGCGCGTCACTGTGTTGAAAATATTACTTTGACTTCAAGGCAAACAACAGGGTTGGCCAACCAAGCGACACCATCAATGCCACCAACACATTGCTGCGTCTCAAGTGATCGAGCCTTTAAAGCTTGAGATTGAAAGAGTCAGTGACAACATTCAGTCAATCAGAAACAGAAACTGCCAAGGGCATGAATACAAGAACACGCATTGAGCTGCTGCCCTCTGAGCAGATGATCCAATAACAGATCTCCAACACCTCCAATCTCTCTCAAACCTTTCTCTAGAATTTAGAATCTTATATCTTATTCTAGAACCTGTCTCTCTAGAACCTCTGAATATCACTCGAGAAACTCTTGCGAGAACCCCGAACCGCTCTCTCTAGATACAATAAGATAAAACTTTATTGATCTCGAAGGAAGTTCTTGTGCCAGAGGTTGCATAGCAATAGAATAATAAACAATAGAGAGATAAACAATAGAATAATAAAAATAAAATTACAAATTTACAGTGGATACAGTGGATACGATAAAATATAAAAATATAAAAATATAGGTAAGAAGTACTAGTATTGCACATGAGAAGTATTGCACATGATGCTGAAAGGTAATATTACACTGTCTTCTCTAACCACCCTCTAGAGCAGACCTGGGCAAACTACGGCCCGCGGGCCACATACGGCCCGTTGCGTTGTTTAATCCGGCCCGTCGGGCATTTACATAACATGTCGCAGTTTTTTTTTCATTCTGCAATTAGACGCGCTGGACGCGCTAAACGCGCTAAACGCGCAATGGGTCAGTGTCTCCAGGGGGGGGCGGGGGGTGCTGGATACTGTGATCCTCATCTACTGATGGCCCGGCCCGTCTGTCAGCTTTAAAAACCAAATGTGGCCCTTCAGCCAAAATAATTGCCCACCCCTGCTCTAGAGCATTCCTTTAGAACATCTCTCTAGAACCTCTTTCTAGAAACTCCCTCTAGAACAGAGGTGGGCAAACTACGGCTCGCGGGCCACATACGGCCCGTTGCTTTGTTTAATCCGGCCGTCGGGCATTTACATTAACAACAGACCTATAATACATTTAAATTTGTAGTATTCATTTCACAGTTTTTTTTTCCTGCAATTGATTCCTTAATTGGTTCCACTAGATCAGAGGTCACTAATAGGCAGACCGCGGTCCGGGTCCGGAACCAGACACCGTCCTATCCGGACCCGGACCTATAACCGATAAATGATTGAGTATTATACAATTTGGTTGTCGCATTTCTATTTTAAACGGCGCATATTTTCTAGCCTTTATGGCACTGGCTTAGCGGCCCAATCAGGTCACGTCACGTGACGCTACTCAGCCAATCAGATCGTTGCAGTCAGTGAGCGAGTAGAAACAAACATACACGCAGAGAGATGAGATGAGACGAGACGAGAGAAACGGTCTGAGTATAGCGCGCTCTAAAAAGAGAAAGATAATCAGAGAGAACAGAGCCTTTAATAAAGATTGGACAGACGTGTACATGTTTATTCTTCCCACGGACAGTTCAAAAACCAGTATGTCTCATCTGTCCCAAGACTGTGGCTATTATTAAAAGCGGCAATGTGAAGCACCACTACGAGACAAAACATACCAAACATACCAAACATACCAAACATACCCGCCCAAATCCGAACTGAGGGCGCAGAAAATAAACAATTTGAGAGCCCAGTATGATCAATCCACCAGAATCCTAACACATTCATTCACTGACCAACAACGTTCTGATGAATGTTCCATGAGAGTTGCTTGGATTTTGGGTCAACATAAAGAAAACATTTACCGACGGAGGGGTTGTTAAATGTACTATATGTAAGAATCAGAAACTACTGCTAGTTCTAGTCTAAATTAAATCTTGTACACATTTTTAAAAAGCTATGAAATATATATATATTTTTTGTTCCTTTTACCCGCGAAATCCGACCCGACTGAAATATAAGAGAAATCAGCCCAAAAGCTAACAGAGAGAGTCGGGGAAGCTCTCATGTTTTCACTTCAAGCACAACCTGCTCACAAACTGGCAATTTAAAGTGATTTGTGCTGTAAAATCCTACATATAGTCCCTGAATGGATTCATTATTCTTACATACAGGACCTTTAAGGAGTGAATGAGTGCAGTAGCTGAAACCTTATTTGAGGGGAAACAAAAAGGAAATACCGATATCAGCATCATCAGCCACAAAGAAAAGGGAAATATAAAGCCAGGATGTACCCAGCTGGATGAAGCCATTCATAAGGCACCATGCATAGGTTTAGCTGGAGAGTCCACTTATGTGTCTGACAATGTTCAGCTGTTAGTTTATGTAAGGTTCTTCAACGAGGAGAAACATTTATTTATTATTATTATGAGAGCACATATTATTTAGAATCCCTCCGGTTCAATAAATATTGTTATATTATTGAATTGTACATTTATTTGATTTAGCTACATAGTGGCAGCCTACTGATACGATTACTAGGCTACTTCAATATACAGTATATGGCATCAGAACGCAAGTTAGACATTATGATCCTCATCTACTAATGGCCCGGTCCGTCTGTCACTTTTAAAAACCAAATGTGGCCCTTGAGCCAAAAAGTTTGCCCACCCCTGCTCTAGAACCTCTCTCTCTAACTCTGATTTTCGGAAGATGAGATGCAATTTTTACTTCCGTACTTCCGATTACAGGAATTCTACGTACAGGACCCTTGGGCTGCCATGTTCACATAAACGGCAGCTGGGTCACATGGTTATCTATTGGCCTATCCTATTGGCCATGTGGTTTTTTTTACTGATCTGACACATTTAGAAAAATCGATTCTGAAACTCCCCCCAAAAAGGTCGACAGGCAGTACGACAGCTCTAAACAGATCATCTCTCTAGAACCTTCTCTGTGTGGGGAACAGAGGCTCCAGTGTGTGGAGATGAGAGAAGCTTGTGGAGTCTGCTGGTCTCTTCCTGCTCAACACAAGAGCTTTTATACTCAGCGCTAAGTACGCCCAGCTGGCTGCTATGCTAGCTACTGGCTGTTAGCCGGATGTCAGCTACTGGTTGTTGGCTAGAGGTTAGCTACTGGCTGTTAGCTGGCTGTTGAGGTTGATTGAAAGTTATGCAGATCATACAATGATCGTTTTTGTATTCTAATACGTGTTTCACAATAAAAGTCCCCTTGATCTGCGAATCCTTTCACCGGAGGCCTATCTGTTCAGTTATACCGTGGAGTAAGTAGTTCATTCATCTCCCTACATGCCGTGGCTCCTCGTTCTAAATGAAGAATTTCACTCATCCATTCATTGCTCTTTCAAATGAAATGGCTGGCTCCAGTGGGTGTCTTCATGTTGAATGAGGATAATCAGCGGAAACATCTTCTGAAATATAACCCAGACGATAACTGCCTGCCTGCCAACCCTTCTCACATCTCTCATGTTAAATATCACACATGAACGACCCCCGCATCTGACGCCATCAGGTGTGATGTAGTAACAAGGGGCAGGTTAGTCTTGTGGCTACAGCCTACAAGTCCCAGCAGAAAGGTTCTCGATTCGAGCCCCAAAATGTCCCCGAACATCTATCTGTATTGAAGATATCAAATTGGATTGTCTTCCAGACTAATACATGCTAAAATAATAACATAATATAACAATAATAAAAAGAGTCAGTAGCTTCTTCATGTGTTCCCAGGTTTAGTCAGAATACCATCTTGTGTGTGTGTGTGTGTGTGTGGGTATTCTGACTAAACCTGGGAACACATGAAGAAGCTACTGACTCTTTTTATTATTGTTATATTATGTTATTATTTTAGCATGTATTAGTCTGGAAGACAATCCAATTTGATATCTTCAATACAGATAGATGTTCGGGGACATTTTGGGGCTCGAATCGAGAACCTTTCTGCTGGGACTTGTAGGCTGTAGCCACAAGACTAACCTGCCCCTTGTTACTACATCACACCTGATGGCGTCAGATGCGGGGGTCGTTCATGTGTGATATTTAACATGAGAGATGTGAGAAGGGTTGGCAGGCAGGCAGTTATCGTGCCCTCCCCGCCGCCCTCTCCCACTACGATTTCCCGTCGTTCTGTTTTCTTTCGATACACATCCGTTCCTTTCTCTTCGTTTTTTTGTCATTTTCCTCCCCTGGGCTATTTTTTTTGCGCCCCCGCAGTGCCAAGGTTCCGTTCTCCTTGTTCCCTCCGTGTCCTCTCGCCTCCCCAATGCTCCTTTTTTTTCCTTTTTTCCTTTTCTCCACAAATTTTCTTGGTGCTCGCTTACTTCTTACTTCCCCTCCCTCCCGTTTTTTCTTCGTGTCGTCTCTCGTTCCCGCGCCTCTTTCGTTGCTGTTGCTCCTGTCCCTTTTTCTTTTTATGTTTTGGCGCAGGGGTATATGACGAAGAGTGGTGCCCGGTGGGAACCGTCCACTAGTCATCTATTACACCCACGGTCTCATTGCCCATTTCCTGTGGAAAGTAGCCTAAGTGATCTTAGGGTCTATTGTGTGGGTGGAAACTGCCATGTTTTTGAGCCGAGGAGCCCTCCGTGACGTCGTACTACGTCTTTTTCTGTTTTTAGAACGATACCCTCGGTATAGACTTCTGATATGGGCCTCCCTGTAATACGTGATCGCGAGCATGGGACGCTTGGGGTGATACATGATTCTACAGAATTACTTACATGGGATGACGTCGGCAGACTTATGCAACCCATGCTGCAACACCAGCAACCATTTTGCAGGATTCCAAATTGCCAACCCCCTTCACCAACTCTAGCTGAGTTCTGTAGTCAGTTCGAACCACCCCAGGCTAGCTTTCATCATTGCAGCCAGGCTGGCGACCCTCTTATGACTTTAGTAGAAAAGCGTTGTGTAGCAGGTAGAGTTACCCAGCACTCCCTCTCTATGTGGCGTGGCTCTCAGTCCACACCACGCGCTGGCAGCCTTCTTTTGCCCCACAGCTGAGAGCGTCGAGAGAGAGATCGTTGTAGAGCCTGTCGACTGCTTCACGGGCATCCCTGGGTGGGGGGGTCAAGTGTGCTCAGACAGCGTGATCGTGTCGAAACGCTGGCTATTGGTGCACATAAACCACAGTGCCCAACTGACCTGAGCCCTTAAATGAACCATGGTGTCCCCAGCGCCGGAGTGTTGAACAGGCATTTGATCCTCTACCCATTTTCTTCCGGAGAAGGCCCCTGCCAAGCGCCTTTGAAGTGTCATCGCAGCTGCGTGCGATACAACAGCACTATGATGAGAGGATTTGCTAGAGCAGGATGCAAACGTGGTGGCTCATGTGGGTGGTGTAAAGGACAGTTACGTACGGGAGTTAAGGAGATGCCTAAAGCTGAATCGGGGTTTGTTCCCTCGCGTGAGGGCTATAGACCCAGGATAGAGGTAGCTGTCAGGTTCCGTGCCATGCCCTATGAGGCCATTGCCATCTATCTGAACCTCAAAAAGGTTATTCCAATATTTTGTCAATCTAACTAGACCTGAACTAGAATACGTAGTAGAACCGGACATTGTCTACAAGTAATAGGTCCTCATCAATTAAGAATTCAAGAAAGGTCTCCGCGTGATATCCTACTAACACCAACAAGGTTTCCTTGCATCCCAGGTCAACACATAAGGGGGGCAGCGAAACGGAGGACTGACTCCATTGCTGCGGTAATGCTCAGCTCCGCTTTGGCGATGCTGCGTGATGGGCCCTGGCCGTGGGTTCCCGATGCGCGGAGCGTGATTGGATCCGCTCCGGGTATCCCCCAATATACGGTCACCGACTCACGCAGCACCAGCACGACGGGGATCAGAATTTCTTAGCAGGATTGTGTGTGTGTGTGTGTGTGTGTGTGTGTATGTGTGCCCCCCATGCATTTGCACAAGGGTAACGCCATTGTGCTAAATATAGGAATGATTCATTCATGAGCTTGGTTAATTGGGAAGGTTATCTGATGCGACTTTAGTATTGTTCTTGACGAATGATTATCAGGAATATGTCTGCTGGTCATGGAGAAGGATGAGCAGGGCCGTCTGGTATCTGGAGATAAGATGTGTGAAACTCTCACTCGGAGGTAGTGGAGGCCACACGCACGCACGCATACATACACACACACACACACGCATACATACACACACACACACATACATACACACACACACGCATACACACACACACGCATACGCAGATAAGAGGTTTATTTTCAGCATCAGACGTGCTGAGTGAGCGACTAAGTTCCCCCTGACTCATTACAACAGTTAAAAAACAATTAAAAAACAATGAGGGAGGGAGGGATCGAGGGCGTGCGAGAGCAGGTGGGTGGGGGGAGAGGTGAGAGAGAAGTGGAGGAGTGGGGGGAGAGAGGGGGAGAGAGGTGAGGGGGAGGGGGGGGGGGGGTGAGAGAGGGAGAGAGAGGGGAAGGGGGGGGGGGGGAGAGAGGGAGAGAGAAGGTGGAAGGGAGGGGGGGGGTGAGAGAGGTGAGAGAGAAAGGGTGGAAGGGATCACAGAGAAGCTACTCTGTGATGCAAATGTAGACTTACTACAGCAGTGAGAAGTCTTTTACTGTATGTTAGCGCTCTAATTCTCCTGACCTCCCATAATCTCCTGGGGGGCTTTTCCACCAAGGCGTTTTCAGGGCCGGTTCGGAGAGAGACCATCAAATGAGGCTAGTGGCCTCAAGTGAGTGAGAGACAGGGTGAGGTGGGCCCGGAGGCTGGGGTTGAGATGTTCAGGGGAGGTGTGAATCCTCTGGGTGTTGGGGTGGTGGGGGTCACCCTCCAGACAAGGTGAGAACTCCTGTTCCTCTGAGGACCTGCTTCTGTGTTTTCTAACCTTTACACTGGTCAGTAGCCTCACGTCAGGATGGCAGGCTATGAGTTGCTTTGTGAGATCCGATCTTCTGTCCCTGCAAGCGGGACAGAAGTTCTCAAAATCTCAAATCTCAAAATCTACCCATGTGCCTTGAAACAAGACTGTGAAATGTTGTACCACATAATCCTGACACAAGGCACCAATATAACTATATCTTTCGCTTCATTTTTGCATTATTATTGATGAATTGTTCCACATAAGAATGCAAGTTCCATTTCAATACATGTTTGATAAAGAGACACAACAGTGTGACTATACTTGGCCCCCGGTGAAAATGCAGCTATACAGCACATACAAACGAGGTATACCTCAGTCATCTCTCAGTAGAATATTATATCAAACAATAAATGCCCTCTCCAGACCCCACATTGTACGACAATTCGTTCGCTTCTGCCTCGACGACAAGAAACAAAGCCCACTTCATGGCCACATCAGAGAAAATATTCTTGGTTTCATGCTCTTAACTTAAGATTTCCTCCCCATTCTTTAGTAAAAGTTGGTCTCAGCAGACTTTTTTGTCCACCTCGGTGGCTTCTCAGTACAGCAAAAATCAATACACTACACATAGCACAACACACCATTAAGAAAACATATACAATATACATCTCTTGGTTAGAAACTTACTTCTATTTTGGAGACCTCTTAATGGTAAGATAAAATGCTCTGTGAATACGGCCCCTGATTTTTACGAACCTGTATCCATGTAGTTATTTTTTACCCTCTGCTGTGTGTGAAAAATATCAAGGAGAAATTGCTTCTATCCTAGTATACTGTATATCCTGGTAATGATGTGTGTGACATTTATCTGCCCCACTTTAGCTTGTAAGTCGCTGTGCCATTGAGTTCCTGGTTGGGGATGGTGGTGTATCTACAGAAGCACTGCTCTACAAACCCCTGTGTCCCCTAACGCTCTCTACACCATCACCACCACCTCCACCTCCACCACCACCACCACCACCACCACCTACTACCACCACCACCACCTCCACCGCCTACCTCCACCACCACCCACCTAAGACTAGACTAGTTAAGGTAAGATAAGACTAGATAAGACTAGATAATATATGATAAAACTAGGGCCGGGACTTTCACGCGTTAATTACGATTAATTACAGAAAAAATAACGCGTTAAAATAATTAACGCATTTTAATCGCACTTTATTTTTGCACTCCAAACACCACGGAACGTTTCTCAGTGGACGCTCAAATATGGACGGACCGGAAGAGATCGCGTTTGGACCGTTTTTTGTTGTTGTTGTTGTTGTTTTAGATGGTAGAGATGGTATAGAGATGGCACTTTATGTTAAACTGTTGGTCTGTGTAGCTAAAATAAACAGGATTTTGCTGCTTAAACGTATGTATATGTCTATTCATTGATTCACTCGTATACCAAAATCCATTTGAATTGGAAAATGTTGCTTCTCGTGTCAAATATTGATATGCGATTAAAATGCGATTAATTACGATTAATTAATTACAAAGCCTCTAATTAATTAGATACATTTTTTGAATCGAGTCCCACCACTAGATAAAACAAAATAAGATAATATAATATGAGATGAGATAAGACTAGGCTAGATAAGGTAAGAGAAGACTAGTTTATTCCTAAGGGGAATCCTGAATATCTGTTGTTGAGTCAGCAACGTTGAAGTAATTGCTCAATATTTCCCTGTGGAAATAAACAGAAGTGGTTTGCAGATTGCTACTAAAGACCTCTAATGACTGCATATTTAACAGTAATATTTAACACTAATATGTGAAGATATATCATATATCAATATACAGTATATATATACAGTATATATATCATTAATAATGAATTAACCCAACAGCAGCAGTTTATTCCACATATAAATTCAGCCAGTGTCCCTCCCTGACATCTCAGAATGTTAACCACCAGACGTTTATAGCTGGGGATAAAAAGCATAAGGCTTTAAAAACCAATGTGCCGTGAGTCTCCTATCACGGCTAAAACATTACGTGACATTTTTGCCTTCAAGTAGACAGCAATGAGTTCATTCGACCGACAGTTTTATTCAAAGCCAACTGCAGTTTGCATTTGTAGAGACAAGTCATGAATAAGTAGTAGGGCATCTTGCTTCAAGAAGACCTACAGTTAGGCTATGGGGGGGTCGAACCAGGATCTGTAAAATGAATAAAATTAGTACAGTATCAGTGAAGCATTTTGTCTTCCCTGCAGAGATCATACAGAGATGGATCATCACAGCAGTCTTCATGGCATTACTGACACAACAGAGCAGTCGTTATGACATAACTGGGTTCCTTGACAGCAATGTGGTTATGACATCACTGGTTTCCATGACAACAAAGTGGTTATGACGTCACTGGTTTCCATAACAACAAAGTGGTTATGACATCACTGGTTTCCATGACAACAAAGTGGTTATGACATCACTGGGTTCCATGACAACAAAGTGGTTATGACATCACTGGGTTCCATGACAGCAAGTTCTCGACACTGGCTTGCAGTCTTTCGCTCATTAGCTGAAGACCACCATAACCTCTAGTTTCTCTCTCCATTCTTTCAGCCGTAATGGCTCTCCCACCTCCTCTCCGCTCTGCTCTCCTACACCTCCTCCTGCTACTGCTCCTGCTGGGAGGAGGAGTGAGGAGCTATGAGGCTCCAGAGGACCGGGAGGATGTGTTCGCCAGGAGGGCGTGTCCAGCGTTCCTCTCCTTCAGAAACGTTGCCTACCTGGCAGGCTTCACCCTGGAGCTGGCCTGCCTCTGCAAACCTCCAAAGGTAGCTTGGCATCCACCTTACACACTCACCCACTCACCCTACACCCACCCACAAACCCCCACACTCACTCACTCACTCACCCTACACCCACCCACCAACACCCACACCCACTCACCCTACACCCACCCACCAACACCCACACCCACTCACCCTACACACACCCACACCCACTCACCCTACACCCACCCACCAACCCCCACATCCCCACACTATACCTGCACTACACCAGCTGTCAGACAGACAGACAGTCAGACAGACAGAGATGGGGGCAGAGCGACTGACATACAGATAGAGAGAACATACAGACAGATAAAGGAACAGGACAGGTAGACAGACAGACAGTAGACAGAGGGATAGACAGAGATACAGAGGGATGGTTTTGACAGACAGACAGACAGACAGACAAAGTAGACAGACAGACAGCCAGTCCGACAGACAGACAGACAGACAGACAGACAGACAGACAGACAGACAGACAGACAGTAGACAGAGGGATAGACAGAGATACAGAGGGATGGTTTTGACAGACAGACAGCCAGTCCGACAAGACACACAGACAGTAGACTGAGAGAAAGACAGACAGACGCTAGTTTTGACCATGGTTCCCGGGTGTGTGTGTGTGTTCCAGGTGCGTGAGGTCCTCTGGTTCTACAGGGAACATCGGGCCGGTCCTGAGGCCACCAGGACCCTGACCGATCTCCATGGCAACCGCCTCCTGGACCCCGACGACATACCAGACGGTGCCGACCTCGGCAGTCGCTTCTCCATCCGCCTCTTCAGCCTCCTGCTCTACAGGGCGGAGCCAGGGGACTCCGGACTCTACCTCTGTGGCTCCGCCCAGCAGGACTTCTTCTATGGTTACGACCTGGACATCCAAGAAGCAGGCGTGCTCACCCTGTCACCAAGGTAGCAACCAAGCTCCTGCACTCGCTCCTACTGGCCAACCCTGGTTTCGATTGTCCGGTCACTCAATTCATAAACTGGCGTTATATGTTTGGTTTACACAGCTAGTAAGTATAATGCCCATACATGACAGTGGGTTAAAAACAGGATTAAGGCAGGTTCACATCAAAGCTGACACACAAAAAAATTCCATCCTCCAAATTCAATCCGCTCCCATGTCAGCCGATGCGTAGCGGTTTCTCCACCTCCTCGTCTGGCAGATGCTCCATTTCAATGGGCTAGATGGCGAGTCTGCGTGGGATTAAATAACAAAGCATTTCATCTTCCTCTTGGGCTCAGCGTTGGAGCTCTGTGCTTCGGTACTGACGAGCAGCGCCAGTAAAGAAGTGATTAAGGACTGTAAAACCAAGGCTGGTAGAAAAGGGCATTGAGAAATTAATTATGTGTATAATGGCCTCAATAAACTTGAGCTCTAGCGCTCCTATTAAAATACCCAGTATAACCTTTGAGAGATTGTTTGATCATTGGGGTTGTCAGGTTCGCAACTTTTTAAATCCAAAAAGGTTGAACTAACTAAAGACTCCTGATTAGAATAATACTGTGCACACAGTATTTTGTGTTCTGTGTTGTAGATCTGGAGTTGTCTGTCAGGACTGGGTATTGTGGTATTGTAGTCAAACTGATTCTGTGTGAATTCAGTGTTTTGTGTTTGTAGTCCCAGCATTAGCCAGGAGAGGAGAGAGAGTGACCATCCAGTGAGAGCGGGTGTAGCTCGCCCTCCATTCCAGGTGTTCACCAGGTACGGTGGGTGGGGAAGGTGTGATAGGTGCGGACCCCCTGGAGAGCAGGTGAGGGTGGGGCTCTGCTACATCCACTCCCCCTACCTGAACGTCCGCTACCAGACGGCCAATCGGAGCGTGTTGTCCTGCGGCTCGGGGGCAGTGCCTCGTGCTTTTGGCCTATCACAGCGCAGCAAGAGACCATTGACTCGGCTGGAGGTCAGAGTGTGTCATGTGACCTGCCCACCTCAAGCCACACCCACCTCCAGTATACCCTCCATGATGGACGTCCTGGGCATAAGGTGAGATGGACAGACAGACTGATAAACAGATAGATACATAGATAAATAGATACATAGATAAATAGATAGATAGTAGTAATATTTCTCCTTCCACCTTGTAGTTCCATTTCCGGGACAGCAGAGGTGCCAGTGTTCTACATGAGCCGCCCAGCCAATCAGGATCTGACCCTGCACTGCCCGGGGTCACGACCCCAGCACGCAGTGGCATGGGACAGAGGATCTGAACCCATCTACCGCTCTGACCACCTAAACCCACACACCCTGACCTCCACACCCCCCAGGATGCACCTTGACACGGGAGGTCACCTGGTCTTCAGACCCGCCTATCTGGAGGATTCAGGTAACCAATCAGCTGCTGGGGTCTGTTCTGCTCTCTCATTGGTCCGTTGTATTTGTACATTGGACATCAATAACACAGGGACATCAATAACACATGGCACCAGACACTGTGTACACACAGTGTCTGGATTTTGGATGTAAAACATAAAGTCCCAAGAAAAAGGGTAGGGTTGTTGTTGTGACCTCGTCGAGTTGACTTTGCCTTTGTATAAAATAACGCAAGCCAAATGTAGGTCGACCCACCCATAAATAGAGCTTAGCTGTACTCCTTATTTGGTCTGAGAGCACAAGTCAAGTAAAGTCAACAACAAATCAAGTCAAGTCTTAATCACAGTAAGTCTCCGGGGGGCTTCACATGATAATACACCCCAATGGGAGCGTAATTTGTGCCGGATGGGCAGTAGGGTATGTAAATATAGGATTATAATTACAACAACATTGAAAATGGCATGCTCACATAGGCTGCCTGAATGTGGTTGAATACAATGTCAGGGTATAGTATAGCCATTATGATGTGTGGTGCTGTTAGCTTAATGGCACAGGGTCATACAGATGCGCATAACCCCTCACAATCTCGCTGCTAATACTATTTAGGCAAACACCTGCACAAATGACACGATCAAAGCCTAAATCGGTGCTTCACTTAGATAGCAAACTGGCCATGTAGCCTGGGCAAACTAAGTTATTTCGGTGTGAAGTTTGAGTCTAATGTTCTTCCTCCTCTTGCTAGGGGTCTACTACTGCTGGCTGCAAGGGCGCAAAGCAGCTGACATACGACTACTGGTCTACGCCCACTTTGGACGGGGCCACGTGACATCACACCCTGACTTCCAATCAGCACTCAGGACGGTGTTGATGTCATATGCTGCCATGACGATCATCTTCGCTTTGCTGGTGCTGGCGAGAGCTGCACTCGGAAAGTTCAGGAACACTTAAATATAGCTGAATACATATTCTAAAGCAAGGACAAAGAACAGAATAAAAAATGCTACTTTAAAAGCTGTGTGTGTGGATGTGTGTGTGTATGAATGTGTGTGAAATATAGCGGAGCATTAGAGAGGCTGGAGAAAGAGAAGAAATTGAGAAAAGATAGAGAGTCATGGCACGTGCCATTCGGTCCTTGTACGAACAAAGTGTGAGCTGCGTCCGTATTCTCGGCACAAAGTCAAGCACGTTCTGGACCCTTGTCACCGGTTCTGTTCGTGATCTACATGGACAGAATCTCAAGCCGCAGCCGAGGTGAGGAGAGTGTCCGGTTTGGGGACCTCAGAATTGCATCTCTGCTCTTTGCAGATGATGTGGTTCTGTTGGCTACATCAGACCGTGACCTCCAGCATGCACTGGGGCGGTTTGCAGCCGAGTGTGAAGCAGTCGGGATGAGAGTCAGCACCTCCAAGTCTGAGGCCATGGTTCTCTGCCGGAAAACGGGACGAGTTGCTGCCTCAAGCGAAGGAGTTCAAGTATCTCGGGGTCTTGTTCACGAGTGAGGGCA
Organism: Coryphaenoides rupestris; assembly: GCA_002895965.2. NCBI lineage: Eukaryota > Metazoa > Chordata > Actinopteri > Gadiformes > Macrouridae > Coryphaenoides > Coryphaenoides rupestris. The sequence goes on along the minus strand of PIJE02000006.1, from coordinate 679,209 downwards.
AAATGGAGCGGGAGCTGGACAGACGGATTGGTGCAGCGTCTGCAGTAATGCGGGCGCTGTACCGGTCCGTTGTGGTGAAGCTTTCGATTTACAGGTCCATCTACGCTCCAACCCTCACCTATGGTCTCGAGCTTTGGGTAGTGACCGAAAGAATGAGATTGCGGATACAATCGGCCGAAATGAGTTTCCTCCGCAGGGTGGCTGGGCTCAGCCTTAGAGATAGGGTGAGGAGCTCAGACATCCGGAGGGAGCTCGGAGTAGAGCCGCTGCTCCTCCGCATCGAAAGGAGTCAGCTGAGATGGTTCGGGCATCTGATTAGGATGCCCCCCGGGCGCCTCCCTTTGGAGGTTTTCCAGGCATGTCCAACTGGGAGGAGACCCCGGGGCAGACCCAGAACCCGCTGGATAGATTATATATCTTGTCTGGCCTGGGAACGCCTCGGGATCCCCCAGGAGGAACTAGAGAGTGTGGCTGGGGAGAAGGAAGCCTGGGGGGCCCTGCTTAGCCGGCTGCCACCGCGACCCGACCCCGGATAAGCGGACCAGAATGAATGGATGGATGGATGGATGGATGGATAGAGAGGCATAGGTTGATCTCCACCAGATGAGTGGTGGGAGAGGGTGGTTTTGACCAGATGAGCCTGTCTAAGAGGCTCTCCACATGAGAACCAGCTGCAGTCAGACTATACATCCATCTCTCTCCATCCTCTCCTCGCGCTCTATTTCTCTCATGTCCTCATCCCTCTGTTCTCTCGATTCATCCCTCCCTTCTCTGTCTCCTTCTATCGCTCTCTCATTCATTCCTCCCCTTCACTCCTCTCTCTCCCTCTCTCTTCTTTATTCCACTTCCTCTCTCTGAGTTTCCTGGTTGCAAGGAGCAGCTGGTAAAGAGGATTGGTTTCTCTCTCTCTCTCTCTCTCTCTCTCTCTCTCTCTCTCTTTGTCTATGGCAGTCTCTCGCTCGTCACCCGGCTGTGATGCTCCTATTAGATATGGAGCTGGTAGATGGTTAAGGGGATCGTCTCGTGGTTTGGATGTTTGACTCTCAGCTGAAAGGTTTGACCTCCGATGTCTCTACAGTCTACCTTTAGGCATTCTAGAGCAAGATTCCCCCTGACCCCTACCTGTACTGTACTGTCTAACCCCTACCTGCTCCTTAATGACCCGTCTCTGTACTGTCTAACCCCTACCTGCTCCTTAATGACCCGTCTCTGTACTGTCTAACCCCTACCTGCTCCTTAATAACCTGTCTCTGTCCTATCTGGTTTATTACCTGGCTGGTATTTAATACCTGGTCTATTATGAGACCAAAGCCTGTGAAGGGAACTCTTAAAATCCAATAAATTATTTTATTAACCTAATCTTATTCCTCCAGAAAACACACTTCTCGCCTGTGTGCATCAGTGTGTGTGTGTGTGTGTGTGTGTGTGTGTGTGTGTGTGTGTGTGTGTGTGCGTTGGCCTTATTGTGTGTGGTCCAAAATATCAGGCGTTTAAAGTGGCTATGGATTCAACATTAATCAATATGTGTTCATGTTTTTAGCCACCGTATTGACTGTGTGCGCATAACAAAGACACAGGAATTGTTCAGAGGGGATATTGCTGACATGAGGCTATTGAACCCAATGTTATGCATCAAGAATAGTTTATTATGGTGCTGAGCTCATATCATATCATAAAGGACGTTAATATTGTGAAAGAGCATACTATACAATAGTAAGGGAAATACTAGTAAACTATTCTTTTTTCTATGGCTATTCTGTAGAGTCTGTAGAGTAGAAGTAGTCTGTAGATCTAAACTGTGATGCAATTGATTTCTTTACACACATTTCTGTTATATTTACTGTAGTGTTTCCCTTTCATCATTGTCTTCTCCATGTAGGCCTCAAACACATTCCAGCCTAGTTGGTTACACAATCTGAGGAATAAAAAAAAACTTGTGAAGTTTGGCAGAACTAAATGAAAGATTATCCAAAAGAAGTCAAGTGCAAACTGTGTCAACAGCAGCTGTCATCATCATCATACTCACGCTGATGAATCAGTTTCACCAGCCTTTTCGGCTATTCTGCTAAATGTGTTCTATATGCGAGGGGGCGTGGTTTAGCGTCGGCGGGAGATTGACGCAGCTGTAGGGGATGAGTATAATGAGCCTGATTGTATTTATTTGACTCCTGTTCACTCTCCCCACAGTAAGAGGACCCGATACAAGTTCGACGCCGTAACCCACAAGACGCCGACAAGACTCAGGGCGTGCCTCAGGTCGTGCTTATCGTTTATTAATTATTAAGCCAATGGGTGTGTTTCCATTAGCTGTTTTTTAAAGAATATTCCGCTTCATTCCGACTACCATCTCTCTCATTGTGGCAATATATTTGCTACAACGGTATATTATATTAGCATATATGTATATTATTATTCGTGGTGGGACTCGATTAAAAAAATGTATCTCATTAATGAGAGCCTTTGTAATTAATTAACCGAAATTAATTGCATTTTAATCGCATATCAATATTTGACACGAGAAGCAACATTTTTCAATTCAAATGGATTTTGGTATACGAGTGAATCAATGAATAGACATATACATACGTTTAAGCAGCAAAATCCTGTTTATTTTTGCGACAGACCAACAGATCAGTGCAGCAATTTTAACACAATGTTACACTAACCCTCCCCACCCTCCCCTACCCACCCAAATATCCAGTCACAATAATAAACAGACCAACAGTTTAACATAACAGTTTGATCAACATTTTAGTGTGACTTCACAGTAACAACAAACCCATTGGTCTCAGGATACCTCTAAGGCCTACTTCTTCTGCTTCTTCTCTTTCAGCCAGTTGCTGAGACAAACGAGCCTGTTTCCATTTTCAGAGCACAAGGCTGCCCTCTTCTTTTGCACATGTTACCTGCAATGTGAGAAAAGTCTCTCACAAGGACAGAAGTGGCAGGGCTGGCCAGATACTTGCGGGCCAGATTATAAAGTACATCAGTATAGGGTGCAGGTTCAAGAGAAGATTTTCAAATCATTAATTTCAGCTATGACTGGAAGGGGAAATCTGTACATTTCTTCCAATTATACTGCAATCTTTATATAAACATGAGTAGTTAACGGTAGTTAGTTAAAGCCTGAGTGTGTGTGTGTGTGTATGGAGCAACTCTCCACTGCACAAGTCCTCCCGACTGCCTACGTGATCGATGTGTCCTTGGATATTGGGCACGCTCAGCTTAACGTACCCAGGGAACAGCAGAGGTGTTCTTCTTGATCCTGTCGTAAGTGTCTTTCAAACAGGACGTCTCAAATGGGGTCTTGCCCACAAGCAGAGTGTACCTGAGGGGGGGAGGAAGGGGAGAACAAGGCAGATTCACGCATGAGAGAGAGGACACGTGATATGATCTATATTGATTTTCATATTGGCATCATGGAACTGATGGATCTAAGGATCCTAATACAGGGAGAACTGGGTTTGCTTTTAGTGTTCCAACCATGCAAGTCTCTGTTAAAAGAAGAACGCCAGATCATTTGTCTGTCTTCACTGTTGAGATGATGGCGATAGTGTCAGCTTTACAGTGGGTAGAAGAGTCACGATTCAAAAAGGTTGTTCTTTGCTCCGATTCATGTTCTGCGTTAATGTCATTGCAGTCATCTAAATCAGACAGTAGGCAGGATATTATTTATGAAATCTGTGAAACTCTGTACAGGATTAAGAATAGGAACATTTGGGTGACATTTATGTGGGTTCCGGCTCACAGAGGAGTTGTAGGAAATGAATTAGTAGATGCATTAGATAAAGAAGCACTAAAATGGAGGAGGTCATGGGAATTGCATTGAGCAAATCAGAAGCAAAAAGTCTAATTAAGGTGAAGATCATGAAAGAGTGGCAGCATGAATGGGATACAGCTATCATAGGGAGACACCTCTATGCAGTCCAGTCAGAAGTGGGCACAGTAAGATCAGCCAATAGGACCACCAAAGAGGAGAGAATTCTAACCAGACTGAGGATAGGACATGCTGGGCTCAATAAGACACTGCACCTGATAGGAAAACATCCCTCAGGGCTGTGTGAACAGTGTCAGGACGACACAGGAAGAGCTGACACTTAAGACTGTTTTAACAGTTGGTGTAGGAAGTCTTTTCAAGTTTTTAAGTGATACAGCGCTAATTGGAAGGATTTAGTGGTTATTTATTTATTTTCTAGTTTTATTTATTTTAATTATTATTATTTTATTATTTAATTATCTAGTATTGTTATTTTTTTAAATATTATTTATGTTATCATTTTATCATTATTTTGGTTATTATATTATTATTTATTAGTTTATTATTATATTATTACTTTTATTATTATTATTATTAGTATTATAGTATTTTTATATATTATTTTATTTTATTTTAATTTATTTTTTTATTGCTAGTTTATTTTATTTTATATTGTGGTAGATAATGCTCGTAAACAGCTCTATTCTTATCTTCAGGTACCACAGTGATATATTGCTGCCTCTCCTTCAACACATGGACTCTTTGTAAGTCTCTTTGGATAAAAGCGTCTGATAAATGCCCTCAATGTAAATGTATAACTCTGGTCCACACTCCAACACAGTAGGTGGCGGTAATGCACCTTAACGTTGGTTGCCACCCGCCATAAAACACCAAAGAAGAAGAAGAAGAAAGAAGAAGAGAGAAGAAGA
>PIJE02000006.1:653825-674498 GCA_002895965.2 Coryphaenoides rupestris | reverse complement strand
GTACTTGGTGGTCCAGGCAGACAGCTGTGGGATGGGTCCCTGCATGAGTTGACCACCACTGGCAGTGGCAGTCTGTCTCCGGCTGATTGGTGGGCTCTGCTGCTGTAGAGGCACAGACCCTGTTAGACCCCTCTTCATCCTCTGAATCAGAGGTCTGAAGCAAACAGCAGAGTCTCCTCTTCTTTGCTGGCTCCTCTGTGGGTTCTGGAGGGGCTCTGTCGGGTTTTCTCGCAGCAGTGCCTCAACGCTGGTCCACACCCCTTCTCGCCCTCCTCTTGGGAGACACTTTAAGTTCTTAAAAGCGTGGGTCGAGTGCTGTAGCCAACCCGAGCCATCCATGGTTGAGTGTAGCATGGCGTTGGGATAGGTCCTTTGTGAAGGCAGCCTTGAACCTCACCACGCAGGCTGGGTCGTCATCTGAGACCTCCATGGTGCGGTCGAGGTGGCGGAGAGCAGGTAACACCACAGAGCATGAGACATAAGTCTCAAGGAGCTCAGTCACATATCTGCAGTGGATAGTTTAGATTAGATTCAACTTTATTGCCATTGCACAGAGGACAAGTACTGAGACAACGAAATGCAGTTAGCATCTAACCAGAAGTGCAAGTAGCAGTAAAGTGCAAAAAGAGAATATTTACAAATCTGATGAAATATGAACAGTAAAAAAAATTATTATTGTACCAATTAACAGTTGATTCAAAAAGTTTTCAAATTGCAAATAAAAACAGTAGCAACTTTATACTATAGTGATATCAATATTCAGTTACATTTATTTTGAAAAAAACAATTACATTATATTTCACATAACTCAACAGTCAATTACAAAGCTTTCAATGGCGCCAGGCAGCTTACATGGTAAGTAAATCCTCATTATAAAACAGTTCTTGGTGTGGAGGGTGTTTACCGCATGGTTCAAGGAGGGTCTCCAACTTCCTGCATTGTGTCCCACTCTCGTGTGAGCAACATGGTCAGCTTGTCCTTCTGTGTGCTGTTAGAGTCGCTTCCATCAGCTCTTGGTTTTCAGGAGATGAGAAAGTCATATCTAGCGTTGAATTCCACCTTGGTGGAAACGTCCTGTATTCAGCGTGGCTCTTTTTCGTGCCCCAAGTACTGTTTGCTGCTGAGTGTAGTTTCCTCTGTATTGGCAGAGGCGTGTTTAAAGGATGCACCCCCCTTCCGCTCCCTCGTCCTCCTCCCCCCCCCCCACCCCTCCCCTCCCCCCCTATCTTCGACAACCTTGCCAAACATGTCAGTAAACACGCCCGTACAAGGCCAACCAGTGATGGTCCTCTGCAAAATGTTGAGCAATACCACGACATGTGCTCGACAGTGAGCCGTCTCGCTGCAGCGACCGTGTTCGCGCCTGTCTGGTTCTCCAGTGTGGTGACCTTTTGTGGGACTTCCCAGCCTCTTGCCACAGAGAGGACAATCATCTGTGATGTTTCAGCGTTGTGGTCTGTGTTTTGTCTCCTGAACGGTTCAGCGCAAAAAGACTGAAGCGCCATTTCCCCATCAATGTGTGTGCGGTTCACACCGACGTAATTGAATTACTTTACCGAAGCGTCCAGTGCTCCCCGGTTCAGAGCAACACATTCGGCTTTCTCAACACACACTCTTTTTGCTTTCCCTTTTCAGTGTCATAAACAGCTGGATTTTTTTCTAAATGTTTCCCACCTCGCCCCTCAGGCTGCCCCCCACCCCACAACACATGGCTGCAGTTTATAATTGTGTCAGACAACGCATCTGTAGGTCATCATGTTCTAGGCCCCTTATCTTCGACCACCGTGACAGTGGTTTACAGTCCACGGCGATCCAGTTTCCTTTGATATGACGTGGGTCCGTACTCATCTCGGCTTTCGAGTTTGAACACCTCGTCGTCATCTCGGCTTCGAGTTTGAACCCGTCATCATCGTCGGCTTCGCAGTTTGAACTCCCGTCGTCCATCCTCGTCGATTGTGGGTCGGCCGAACTCTGCTGCGCTCTGTAACTCGGAACTTAGCGTTAGCTCTGGCGTCCACGCTAGCTGCAACATGTTTAGCATTGAGGTGATATCGTAGCTTGAAGTGCTCCAGTGATGCATTCTTGTTGATTGCACACAACCGTTCTCCTAGACACTTCCATCAGGATTTTTTATCTACATTTCCCATTCAACGACGCCAAGCAACGCGGTCTCTTCTGGTGCGTCCATTGTTTGCGCCAACGCTCTACTGTGGGGGGCTTTGTTGTCTGACGTTCACTCAGATGCACATTGTGTGCGTCGGTATATCGGTATGCGTGAATTCGTCCAACTGAGAAACATTCTGGTGGTGTTTGGAGTGCAAAATAAAGTGCGATTAAAATGCGTTAATTTGTTTTAACGCGTTATTATAATTCTGTAAATTAATTAATCGGAATTAACGCGGTTAAAGTCCACAGCCTATTATTATATAATAATCTTTCCTGTCAAATTGAATGCAATGCCTTGACATGAAAGACATGCGCATTGTCATATTGGTTAAGAAAGTAAAAAATTGGTATGTGGAGGCGGTATGGTACTTGGTACCTGTGGGGAAACCCTGAAAAGCCACTGATTATTTTCAAGAATCAAGCATTCAACGTCACGTATAATTAGCATCTACAGTAGCATATATGAAAAATGTAGGATATATGATCAACGAATTAGTGCCTGTGTCTGGCAAATCAGATTCAACCATGCAAAATCTAATGTCAAAAGGACGCACCTAATAAATAAGCTTATACAAGTTGTGATTTCAAGAATTAGATTTCTTTATTTATTCAGTGATATTAATTTAATATGCAGAGAAGATATTCACCTGCTTCACCAAAGATGCTAAAGAATGACAAGAGCACCAGTCCAGGGAGTAGAAGGACCGGTCAGGTGGTACAAACACGTCACGTGACTCCATGACAATGGGCTGCCGCTCCAAACCTCCATCGCGATTTCCCCTCCACCTGCGTCTACTCCCGCCTGATAGGTGCACTCTCTGATGAGGGTTGTTCTGACCAATCAAGGGGAATGCTGGGATACGGAGGAGTCTACAGATTGCAGTCCCCTGGAGTTACTTAAGCATCACCAGCCTACGCAAATTAGAAACCTGGCGCGTCAACCATAACGTATGTGGATGATTCATCTGAGGGGAGGAGCTTAGAGGCAGAAAACGATAGGGCTCCGAGTTTCATTTGGAACGCAAGCCCATGCCAATGTCTATAGCATCCACAACGGCCAAATGAATCAAAAAAACTCTGGGTTATAAGAGAAATTAAATGTTTTCAGCTGAAGGCAGTTTAGTAATTGACTAATTCTCCTTCTGTTCTCTATATCACAGAACTAGAAAAACATCACATTTGAATGGTTTGAACCACACCCTAAAGCAGCTATTACTACACAACATTTGACAGGATGTTCTGGTGTGAATGAAGTGTGTAACACGTCTCACGGATGTGGCGCACCCTTCAAAACTGCCCTAAGAAAACAAGCAACATTAAGAGAAGCTTGTTCTGTCTGATGGCTCAGATCACACACCCCAACAACCAGTAGTATTTAGATTTTTCATTATAATAAGAGGAATAACGACAACATTGACAATATTAGTTTTTTTTTGTTGCTAGATTTGGGCTTTTGAATAGGTTCTGACATTCAAGTGGTGCTGTAGAATGTAAACATCATCCACTAGCCATTGGCTATATCACCTCGGTGCGCCAGCTTTGCTGCCAAATTCTGCAAGCTAGGTGCTAGTGATTAGCATTAAGATGGCCGCTTAGGGAAGAGAGCTATGGAAGGGAGAACACACATGGTCATTGTGGGATGAAATGAAACTTCATATACCAACCGTCAACAAGATACATTTTTCTTATACTGATAACAGAAGCTGTAATTATTTAAAGAGAAACGTATATACAGCATGGTACATGCATACATCATATTTAAGCTCACTTGGCAATTCCATATGATGGAAAGTTTACCCTTTTCGCAGACCACATATTCCTTGATACCAAACACACAACTTTAAATACAAAATAAACAATTTCAGCTTTTCACTTTTTTTTTTGTAGCATTTAAACAGAGCAAGCAAAAATACCAAGCCTTCTATTTATGCGAAAGATTCTCTCTGTTAAGTACGTTGTACAACTGCAGAGTAGACAATGCAGGATATTCGTCACTTCACAAGATTTAGCATCAACAACAATGGGTCGGTAGTCTTCAGCCAGAGACACTGAGCAAATCAGAACAAAAGTTCTCATATGATCCTACTGCATTGCACCATGGATAACAGGGTACTTTCCATTGCTTTGAGTTTTAGCTAACATTGAGTGGTTACACACATGGTCCCATGTAAAGGTTAACACGTGTTAAAAAAAGGTCAATCAAAATTTTACACTGAACTAATAGTTGTCAGGTTGGAGGTTTATGATCGATGGATGTAGCCTACCAGGACCATTAGTAGTTATGTTTCATTCTGCAAAGGTTACATTGGTTATTAACAGATAGGGAAAAGATAGCAACACAATGTCAATTTGAAAGACTAAGGTTTGCAGCAGCAGCAGCAGCAGCAGCAGCCGCAGCAGCCAACAACAACATGAACATGAACATGAACATGAACATGGACGCACCAGAAGAGACCGCGTTGCTTGGCCCGTTGAATGGGAAATGTACGAATAAAAAACATCCTGATGGAAGTGTCGGTAGGAGAACGGTTGTGTGCAACAAAGAATGATCACATCACCGGAGCACTTCAAGCTACGATATCACCTCAATGCTAAACATGTTGCAGCTAGCGTGGACGCCAGAGCTAACGCTAACGTTCCGAGTACGAGCGAGCAGAGTCGCCGACCCACACTCGACGAGATGACGACGGAGTTCAAACTCGAAGCCGAGATGATGACGGGGTTCAAACTCGAAGCCGAGATGACGACGGGGTTCAAACTCGAAGCCGAGATGAGTACGACCACGTCTATCAAGGTAACTGGATCGCCGTGGACTGTAGACCACTGTCGGTGGTCGAAGATGCTCCGGTGATATGCTAATTCTTTGTTGCACAATTGGCACACAACCGTTCTCCTATTGACACTTCCATCAGGATGTTTTTTAAACATAACATTTCCCATTCAACACGCCAAGCAACGCGGTCTCTTCTGGTGCGTCCATGTTTGCGCCAACGCTCTACTGTGGGGGGCTTTGTTGTCTGACGTCACTCAATGCACGTTGTGTGCGTCGGTATAATCGGTATGCCTGGAATTCGTCCACTGAGAAACATTCCGTGGTGTTTGGAGTGCAAAAATAAAGTGCGATTAAAATGCGTTAATTAGTTTTAACGCGTTATTTATTCTGTAATTAATTAATCGTAATTAACGCGTTAAAGTCCCAGCCCTAATTATTATTATATAATATCTTTCTGTCAAATTGAATGCAGATGCTGACATGAACAGACATGCGCATTGTCATATTGTAGAAAGTAAATTGGTATGTGGAGGCGGATGGTACTTGGTACCTGTGGGAAACCCTGAAAGCCACTTGATTATTTTCAAGAATTCAAAGCATTCAACTGTCACGTATAATTAGGCATCATACAGTAGCATATATTGAAAAATGTAGGATATATGATTCAACGATTAGTCCATGTGTCTGGCAAATCAGATTCAACCATGCAAAATCTATGTCAAGGACGCACCTATAAATAACTTATACAACGTGTGATTTCAGAATTAGATTTCTTTATTTATTCATGTATTAATTTAATATGCAGAGAAGATATTCACGCTTCACCAAGATGCTAAAGAATGACAAGAAGCCAACCAGCCAGGGAGTTAGAAGGACCGTCCAGGTGGTACAAACACGTCACGTGACCTCCATGACAACTGGGCTGCGCTCCAAACCTCCATCGTCGATTTCTCCTCCACCTGCGTCTACTCCCCCCTGATAGGTCACTCTCTGATGAGGGTGTGTTCTGAGCCAATCAAGGTGAATGCTGGGATACGGAGGAGTCTACAGATTTGCAGTCCCCTGGAGTTACTTCAAGGATCACCGGCCTTACGCAAATTAGAACCTGGCGCTCAACATAACGTATGTGGAGATTCATCTGAGGGGAGGAGCTTAGAGGAGAAAACGAGGGCTCGAGTTTCATTTGGAACGCAGCCCATGCCAATGGCTATAGATCCACAACGGCCCAAATGAATCAAATAAACTCTGGGTTATAAGAGAAATTATGTTTCAGCTGAAGCAGTTTAGTAATTGACTAATTCTCCTTCTGTTCTCTATATCACAGAACTAGAAAACATCACATTTGAATGGTTTGAACCACCACCCTAAAGCAGCTATTACTACATCAACATCTTGACAGGATGTTCTGGTGTGAATGAGGTGTAACACGCTCACGGATGTGGCGCACCCTTCAAAACTGTCCCTAAGAAAACAAGCAACATAAGAGAAGCTGTTCTGTCTGATGGCTCAGATCACACACCCCAACAACCAGTAGTATTTAGATTTTTCATTATAATAAGAGGAATAACGACAACATTGACAATATTAGTTTTTTTTGTTGCTAGATTTGGCTTTTTGATAGGTTCTGACATTCAAGTGGTCTGTAGAATGTAAACATCTCCCTGCCATTGGCTATATTCACCTCGTGGCCAGCTTGCTGCCAAATTCTGCAAGCTAGGTGCTAGTGATTAGCATCAAGATGGCCGCTAGGTGAAGAAGAGCTATGGAAGGGAGAACACACATGGTCATGGTGGAGAGAAATGAACTTCATATACCAACCGTCAAAACAAGATACATTTTCTTATACTGATACAGAACTGTAATATTTAAAGAGAACGTATATACAGCATGGTCATGGCATACAGTCATATTTAAGCTCACTTGGCAATTCCATATGATGGAAAGTTTACCCTTTTTCCAGACCACATATTCTTGATACCAAACACCAAACTTTAATACAAAATAACAAGTTCAGCTTTCACTTTTTTTTTGTACATTTTAAACAGAGCAAGCAAAAATACACAAAGCCTCACATTTTGCGAAAGATTTCCTCTGTTAAGACGTGTACACTGCAGAGTAGACAATGCACGGTTTTTCTTCACAAATTCAGATACAAAATGGGGTCGGTATTGAATGAGAAATTCAGAACAAAAGTTCTCATATGATCTACCATTCACCATGGATACCAGGGTACTTCCATTGCTTGAGTTTTAGCTAACATTGAGTGGTTACACACATGGTCATGGTAACAAGGTTAACACTGTGTAAAAAAAAAAGCGTCAAATTCTAATTTGTACCTGACTAATAGTTGTCAGGTTGTGAGGTATGATCGATGGATGTAGCCTACCAGGCCATTAGTAGTTATGTTTCATCTGCAAAGTGTTACATTGGTTATTACAGATCAAAAAGGATAGCAGACACAATGTCAATTTGAAAGCTAAGGCTTTGCATTAACGGACAAGATCAATATAAAAATCATTATAGGACTTTGATATATTTCAGATTTTAGCACACAAATGCACAACAGCATGTACCACAATCCTTTTACATCTCGTCCTGTTTTTGTCTGACACATATACAGTATATATGCTTTTTAGAAGCCTGCCATGTATAAATCGTTTTGTGGTAAAACTCTTCAGCACATTCGTGTCTCTCTCTGTAATTATTTTACAAAATGGATTTCTATAATGATTCTTTCATTGGTTGTTGTCTGCCACAATGAGCGACTCGTGTTTCCTTGGAGGCCATATAAACACAGCCTGGTAGAATATAAAAAGCAAAGCACCGAGCACAACGTCCACATGGTCGGCGAGACAGAACTGCAGAGAGAGAGAGAGACTTTGCTTGCTTTTAAGGCAATGGAATTCCATAGAATATTTTTTTCTCACGAACAACAAACTAAACACAAATGACAATATAAAATAACAAATGACACACCCTAAAATATCTATGTTATCACAAATAAAAAGTCGAACCTGGTGACTGACCACTCAACAACGTGGACTCCACACACAAATAAACAAATGTAAATTCATATTAATATAGTGTTTCAAATCAACAGTGGGCGGCTTCAAGATAGTTCAAACTTTATGACGTTATTAACACTATTAACAAATCAAATTGTGACTGTAAGGCTTAGACTTGGAGAACCGAATGGAAAAACGCCAAACACAAGTAAATACCAACATAAATGACTTTACAGGAGACACAACACCCTACCCAGAAGCTAGGTTACGCCCATCAAGCCACGGCGACCAATCAGCTGCCGCCGTCTTTGAGCACTACAGCCTTTCATGTATTATTATTAATTTAGACTTCAGGATATTTTTGGTTTAATTATTAGCTTTGTATTAAGCTGTTCGTTTTGTGGCAGCATCTTGACGAATCCTCTATTGACTGTGTAAACAAGAGGCTGAAAATACGTGCTCCTTCCATCTGTGAATAAAGCCTTGTTTTATATAACGCTGTGTGCAGCTTTTAAAACGGATGAATCAGCGTGATCCCTAAATACAAACAGACATGTCAATTCATTTTCTCTGTTATCTTGCTAAGTGCACTAAGCTGTTTGCACGAGCTAGCCTGGGTAATTGTTCAAGACCAATATCCTGCAAAAACCAATAAAGCTTTGTCTGTTATGCATTGGAAAAAAAAAAAGAAAATCACCGTCCACCAGAAATCCATTCTCCTGCTGACAGTAAACAGAGGACATGTTCTTAGCCACAAAACGCTATCTTATAATAACGCAGACATATCCAGGCGCATGCGACCAACCTAGCTGTGGTCAGGATAATTTCCTCTGGAACACCACCAAGACCAGAGAGCCCCTTGGTCCCTTTAGGAGTGGAGCCATAGCACGGTGACCCCTCCTTCCTGCCCCTGGGGTGTTGGGGTTCAACCCCATAACCCCCCCGCCCCCACCAAATGTGTAGAAGGAGACTGGAACACTGAATCATTTTTTTTAGATGCCTAACATTCAGGTCAACCACATCATGAAACTAACACACCAGTATAATGTATTTATATGCATCTGTGCATCTCTTATTGTCTTGCTATTGGTATAGCAGTTTATAGGAGTTGGTGGAGTGCATTAACATGGTGAGGGTTAGATCTGAAGTGAATCAGTTCACCCCCACTCACTTACATACCAGACTCCTGCATGTTACAAATACAATGTACAAGTATACCTGGAGTCTGAGCATTTCTGTTCCATTCATATCAATCTGCAAGGTGACAAGGTGAAGGACTGCAGTCGTACAAGCTTCTCTCACAGACGGCGAACGCACATTCACCCCCATACACACATCCACATTAACGTACACACCTAGCCCAACATACACACCTACCCCATAGTACACGTTTGTGGTGGCACCACCTGCACAAGGAATAAAGGCTGATACATACTCCGCAAGAACAGAGAAATTAGTTCTCGCTCCCAGGGCTGCGAGAACAAAATTACGTCCTTTTGTTTTCGCAGCCCTGGTTCAGGAGTTCTCGCAGCTTGTTCTCGACACATCGGGGCCTTTGAGGAGTTTCTCGTGAAGTATGAAATGTTGTGGCCAGAACGAACTTTGTTCTTGTTCTTGCCACCTCGAGAATATGCGAACTAATTTCGCTGTTCTTGCAGAGTATGTATCAGCCTTTAGCCTTATCCAACAAGCAGCCATCTTGGTTCCAAACCATAGCTGGGCAGGAGAACTGAATACAGAAGTCTGCATTCAGCTCCATAGAGCGTTATCATCATGCTAACTCGAGGCGTTGGTTTCACTTTCATGTAGAATCTGATTCGGGTTATTAAAATGACAGAGGCTTGATTAAAACAATGTTAAGTGAAGCTTGTTTAAAATGGGATGTCCTCTGAGGTGTGTGTGGTGTGTGTGTGTGTGTATGTGTTGTATAGTGGAAAGTCGCTGCTACTGATGAATGATTTCCCTGATTCTTTCATGGTATCCCGTTAGCTCCAGCTTTCAGCTGTGTTTTTGAGCACAGCAAAAAACACACAATCAGCTGCGGCTCACAACATGCCGGCTTTTTGTCTGTGCTGCAAAATCTTCAAGACGAGAGGCGTTGCAAATTGCCACAAGATCAGACGCATCCCCTCACAGTCTCCAAACATGTCTCAAGTGAACACATTGATGGGACAATCGCGGGACGAGGGGAACAATTGAAGCGGCTGCCAAACAGCAACAACTTCTTCCTGCAGCCTTAAGCCAACCATTCAAAACTGATCACCACAGTGATAGTGAACTTCATAGGCAGATCTGAGAGCCTTCTCTGTGGTCGGGAATTGTTTGTTGGATGGATGATTGGATGGGTGGATGATGGCTTGACCCATGATACATTATTACTCCCCGCACACATTTTGCCCAGGCAATAATACCAACCTAACACAACAAAACAAAAGTGTTGTCAGAAAAGCCTTCTCGTACGGCAACTACAGAGTTGGATGTCGTGAGCGACAGAGAGCTGACTTGTTGGGCTCATGACGGCAGACAGGGAGATAAAAAGCCGAGTCACACTTTGATTTCAAGTTAGATAGACAGACTAGATAGTGTCATCTTTAAAAAAAAATGTTTCTAATTTGTTTAAGGCACTTCTGTGTGACTTAATTTTGCCATATGCTGCTGATCTGATGCATTTTATCGCTGAAGTTAAAAATGATGTTATAAAGCACTACTGTTTGATAGCCAAGCTATCCGTGTTATTTAAGGTAATAATACATGGGAAATGTTAATACAAATGAAAAATGTTCAGGTATTCATTTTGACGATGGATTGAAACCGCACCGAACGTGACACCACCATAACAAATCGTACAGAAATGTGAGCTTTGAGTTTCACCCTATTTACCTCACCATCAGCACAGAAGATGGCTGTTAGCAGGGCTTACACTACCACTGTTTATTTATAGCCACCCACCCCACCCCCCCAATTGATCACACACACACACACACACGCGCACACACACACATACACACACGTATGACCCTAGACTTGCTCTCCAAGCATTTATTTTAAAACCTTCCTTCTCTCGTCCATTCTCTGGATTTATGACTTGCCGCATATTAAAGGTCTCTCTGCAAATCCTTTAACGTCTCTTACTGCGAGCTGGTCTGTGGTCCCCAGACTTTTCCATTAAGCTGCTGGTCTCCACCCCACTAGTGTGTAATGCTGACGGTTTATCCCTGCTGAATCTGGCCGCTGGACGGTAATTCATTTGGTTTGGCGGGCAGGACATTGTGTGGGCCATGATGAATGTGGACCAGGGAGGGATTCTGTGGGCAAGGTAAAAATCGTAGAATTTACTCTCAACGTTTGCTACATCCTGAACTATCTATTACTGTCATAGCAACGTACCCCTCTGCTCTCTCTCTCTTGCCTTTTTCTCCTCCTCTCTTCCATAGTTCTCCTTCTGTCACTCTTTCTGTTTTTCTTTCTATCTCTTCTAATGTCTAGATTTCTGTCTCCAGTCTCTCACCTACTCCCCTCCATTCATCTCCTCTCTTTCCTCCTATTCTACTCTCTCTGAGTTGAAGTTAAAAACATTTTGTGTTTGAACCGCCTCTTATTCCAACAACCACAACCTGTGTGCACAAAACACCTTAACTTTTACACTTGGCTTGAAGAATGATTTATATATGTTATATACAGCCATGTCAAGAAAAACAGTAACTCAAACCAGTTACCGTTATCTATTCAACCAGCTTTTGGCAGTGTCCCCACAGTAGGTTAGTTACCACTCATTTGCAGCATACCAGTAATATGCTGGTTAGGCTACAGCAGACATCCTTGTCAGATACAGTGATGATATGAACTTAAAATACCTTATCTTCTGTCCTTGTATCCAGGATGCTTAAGAGGTTCAGAGCCCACAGGAGAAAGGCTAAAACTCTCAAGAGTCTTGAAGCAGTTCTTGAAACGTAGTCCCACCCACAGCCATTGCTCTGAGATTCATGGGTTCTGGTTTCTGGTACCCCTCATGAGCCTCGTTTCTGGTGCCCCGTGTGAACCCCCAGTTCAACCATTCCCCTCCTCAAAGACACACACACACACACACACACAGAGGCTATTTGTAACCAGTCCAGTCCAAACATCACTTTCTGTCAACTTACTGTGTAACATGATGCTCTTTTTGATGAGCTTAAACACCTCCCACCTATGGTCCTTCACCCCCACCCCTCATGGGTCCTCCTAGATTCTCTTCCCCTCCAACACATGCTCACCACCCACTCCTACTCCACCCTCCCCATCCTCCTCTCCCTCCCCCCCACCCCAGGCCAGCCGTCGGGTCCTCAGGCAGGGGGGTTCACACCGCTAGAGAGCCGTGATTTGGGTGAGCTCTGTGTTAGAGTTCCCCTGCTTGTCTCCCCTCTGGCTGTGGCCGTGGTCCACACCCACCAGTGGGAGCTCCACGCCTAGTCATGCGGGATTAGGAGTCCCTCCGCCGGGCCCCCCTCCGCCATCACCACCCTTGCAGCTGTACGCGGCAGCCACCTCGCGGGCAATGCTCCGCATGCGTCCGGACTGCTGCGTGTCGAGGCGGAAGGGGGACGGGTGGCAGAACTCTCGGAAGCAGCGCTTGAAGTTCTCGTCCAGGAAGGCGTAGAGGACGGGGTTGAGGCTGCTGTTGACGTAGCCCAGCGCGATGCAGAAATGCATGAGCACCAGCGTGAACAGGCTGCCCAGGTTGAAGCCCAGCGACTGGGCCAGGGCCATGATCTGCACGGGGGTCCAGCACACCACGAAGGCAGCCACCACCACCAGCACCATGCGCGTGATGCGGCGCAGGTTGCGGTCCTTCTCCTTGGAGCCGGAGAGGATGCGCACGCTGCGGAGCCGCTTCACCATCAGGCTGTAGCAGATGCTGATGATGGCCACGGGGATGAGGAAGGAGAAGAGGAAGACGCAGGTGCCAAACACCGGGTCCCAGTAGGCCCGAGGGTTGGGTAGGACCACAATGCACTCCAAATCTGACAAGACAAAGAGTAGGGTATAGTTATGGTATGGTATTACTCAGACATGAAAATACCTGAGAAAAGAGAGGTCTACGGGAAGGTTTTAATACATATTCCGTTCTATTCTATTCCTCAACATATGCTAGAACCAGCTGTTCTAGAGTCTAACTCTGAGACACCAGTGGGCAGACAGTGCTGGGGTGTTAGTGCTGCCACACAGAAGCGGTTATACACATGTACTGTACTCACAGTGAAAGTGGAAGGAGGCAAAAACGCTTGGGGACTATATATAAAGCAGGATCATTTGTGTTTGCCAAAAGTGCTCATTTGACAGCACATTGTAGAGGGGAAAAAATCTTCCAAACAGACACACACACACAGATGCACACACACACACACACATACACACACACACACTCACACCTATGTGCACAAAGGCACATGTGCAGAGACACAGATGCACATAAACATGCATACACACACACACATGCGCAGACACACACACATAAATTGGACTGAGGGAGATTGCTTGGAGGGATCATTGGATTATTGTTGAAAGCATAATGAATTCAGTAAATGATGAATGCTGACAGGGAGTGATGTATCAATGAATTCATGTTGACATGTTGAGAAAGAGAAGATAGAGATATACATAATTTGTGTCAGAGCTTGAATGAATAACATAATGAACGTTCTAAGGAGATATATTCATCATGACTATGTTAATAACCAAGGACAAGAAAAAGTCATAATGAATGGATGAATGTTGACAACAGAACAGAGGTTTATGACTACAGATGAACGGATGAATGAATGCTGGTGTATGAGTGGGTTCATGTCGTGTGTGCAGGACTAGAGATTGATGCCATGGTAACGGGCCCACGCTGTATATATTTCCCAGAGGGGGGGTGGGCTGTAGAGAGAAACATCATAACAATAAAAATAATAATAACAATAAAGGACCCCCCACAGCGAGCTCCATCATTCGGGGGGGGGGGGGTGGGGGGGGGGGGCATGCTCACATCCCCACCCCCGCCCACTCACATCATCCAGTCTCTCATCCAATAGAATGACAGCAGAGAGAAGTGTCATGTGTGTATAAAGTCTGGTTTATTGTAATAGTTTGTAGTAATGTCAGAATCGCTGGCATGCTAGAGATTCCCAGATGTGTGATGATTATTTTATACTTGTTCTGTTGCACATTCTGTTGGGCCACTTTTTTACTGTGAAAATGTTCTGATTCTGATCCCTCCATGGTATTCTTTTGTACATTCCGCTGAGCGGGCTTCTTCCACCCCCCCGATCCACACACACTCCACAACGACGATATGGTCTATTCTGGGTGCTGAGGTCAAGGTGCTGCTTGAGTTTAAAAGTGTTTTAAATGTGAGAGAATCATGAAAGTTAAGACCCCTTCCCTCGTAAACACAACCAGCATTGTTAAACCGGATGGCTTAATTGGCCTCACCTGGCCCAGTTAGAGTCTGGGGTGGGGGGGGTACAAGCCTGTGGTGCATTGGCTAATCAGTGCACCACAGGTTAAGTCAGCCACCAGCACACACAGGAGAGTGCTAGCACGCTAGCTAAGTACCATCTGCTCTGTCATGTAATTCTTGCAATAAACCAGACTTTTCACCACAAACCCACCAGTGTCCTTGGAGGAGACCCGAACTAAGCCACTTCAGGTGGCATTGTGGCAAGTGATCATTGCTACACCGGACCACCAATGCTTCGTTAAAATGTTGAATAAAGTTATACAATTCTGAAAGAAAACATCTCTTTCATGACATAACCATCACATTATTAATAATCCATCTCATGGCATTCTGATCTTAACATCACAGAGTAATATTGGCAGCAGAAGTGAAGGGTGGTGAAGCTACATCAAACAACACAACATGGGGTTGAGTCCCTTCTGGAAACTCTTTTATTGTTTCAAATAAACTACACCCCAAAGGCACCCCCCCCCCACACACACACACACACAAACACTCACACTCTTTTGGAAACACACTCAAACACACTGCAGTACACACACACACAAACACATTCAGAGTCGCATACACTCTCAGGCATGCAGTATAGCGCACACACACACACACACATGTACACGTGCACACACACACACACACACACACTCAGAAACAGACAGGCATCAACACACACACACACACACACACACACACAAACACGAGCAAACAAACACCAGCTATTGTGTGTAAGAACATGTATGCAGCCACACACACACACACATCCACACATGCACACACACACACACACACACACACACACACTTCTTTCTGTTATTCTCATTTAATCCTTCCTCCGCATCTCTCTGCTCATCCGTCTTTTCTCTCCATCCTATATTAGTTTCTCTCCCCTATCTCCTCCCTTTCTTCTTTAAAACCTTATTTTACACCTGGGGACACTAAGCGCCTTCTCTCTCTCTTTCTCTCTCTCTTTCTCTTTCTCTCTCTGTCATTCCCCTTCTGCTTTCATGGATAGGTGGGGGAGTGGGGTCTCCTTTAGACGTAGGAGGAGGAAGAGGAGGAAGAGCAGATGGGGCGGAGGATGAGGAGGATGGTCTCCTTGAGGGGGAGGTGGGGGAGGGTCTGACCAGGGACCCCTGTGATCAGGTGGTTCCCGACTGAGCAGCAGATGGTTAAA
Source organism: Coryphaenoides rupestris (assembly GCA_002895965.2). Classification (NCBI taxonomy): domain Eukaryota; kingdom Metazoa; phylum Chordata; class Actinopteri; order Gadiformes; family Macrouridae; genus Coryphaenoides; species Coryphaenoides rupestris. Next base: position 658,902 of record PIJE02000006.1, on the reverse strand, counting down.
GTGCTCTGACATGTTTACTTTGTCCTCCGCTCTGTGTGTCCCCTCAGGGACACCGTCCGTTACTCTTCAAACAGTCCAGACCTGCTGCAAACACCAGGCCGTGTTCCAATCGGAGTGAGAAAGAGAGAAAAAAAGAGAGAGAGTCATGTCTTGTGTCTATCACTCTCAAAATGGCCTCTGGAAGGTAAGGACAAAATGTCAGAAGGGAAGGGGACCTGGTTAGGGTTGTAACCCTTTAACTGGCTGACTGTGCTTCAAAACATCTGATTCTTTATTTAATCTCAATCATCAAATCTTTATTCTTTATTCAAAATTGCAACTACCACCACCACTACCACCACATCACCACATCACCATAGACACCATCTCACGACCACCACCATTACCACCACACCACCACATCGCCAACATACCACCATCACCACACCAACATCACTGCCACCTCCACCACCACCACCACCACCACATGACCACACCACCACATCACCAACACACCAACATCACTACCACCTCCACCACCACCACCACATCACCACCACCATCATCACCACCACCACCACCATCACTACCACCTCCACCACCACCATCACCACCACCAGCCCACTGTCACAGCTCAGAGTTATTTAATTCCCTAACATAGCCATGTCCCAATGGCAAGACCTTTGACTCCAATTACTGCATCAGAGAGGAGATGAGAGGAGGGGGAGAGAGAGGAGGAGGAGGAGAGAGGAAAGGAGAGGAGCGGAGAGAAGGGGTGAGGAGGGAGCGGTGAAGAGAGGAGGGGAGGGGAAGAGAGAGAAGAGATGACACGGAGAGATGGAGAGTGGAGAGAGAGAGGAGGAGACCACAGACTCGGTACATGTGTGTACTGCTCCACTCAGGGAGACTAATAAAGTTGACGCTGGAGGCTAGAGTTTGGGATCGATAGCGAACAGCCACACCACCACTCAGCTGGGAAATGCAATGTATTATTAGTAGGGGTGTGCATCTCTGCAAAAGAGACGATCCGATACGTATCTAGATACATGGGGTATAAATGGAACGATTCGATACGATTCAATATGATTTGATGGGATATGATACAATCTGATAGAGTTCCTTGTTTAAAGTAGACAATCATTTGCCCTAAATGTAAATGTAAATTTTACATTATGAATTAACATAAGTCAGTACTATAAATGTGGCATTGCTTACCTTCAAATAGATTTATCAAAGACCAGGGAACAAGTATTTTGTCACTTTTGACATGTGAATTCAGAAACATGTCATGTTTATTAGTGTAACATATTGCATTTTAAGAACTTTACAAAGCCCCTCTGACAATAAAACAAACTATTCAATTTCACTGTTGGCACAAATTAGAGCCAAAGTTCTGGAGAGGAATCGTATCGGACATTTTTTGTCTTTCCCTCACAAACAGAGCGCAACGTTACTATGACAAGTCTCGCGAGTTTAATGAGAGAGAGCGCTGCAGACACTGAGCAGACGGAGGATTCAGCAGCACAGCAACAACATAAAACCGATTCATAACTTTGTGATCGGGCCATCGGCCGGTTCGCATCTTTTAAATCAAAACCGATTTTCCGATTCAAATCGGTTATTTGTTACACCCCTAATTATTAGACACTCTATTTACTATTGACAATATGGTGGGGAGACGAGATAGAGAGAGAGAGAGAGAGAGAGAGAGAGAGAGAGAGAGAGAGAGATAATGTGTGTGTGTGTGTGTGTGTGTGTGTGTGTGTGTGTGTGTGTGTGTGTGTTTGTGTGTGTATTTTCTTCTTATGCAGGTACCATAAATAAGAAGCAGCTAGCTAATGCTAGCTGCTAAGTACCTACCAGAGCTGCATTATCTGCTAACCACCACAGCTAAGGTTGCCTGCTAACCACCACAGCTAAGGTTACCTGCTAACCACCACAGCTAAGGTTACCTGCTAACCACCACAGCTAAGGATACCTGCTAACCACCACAGCCGATGTAAGTCGCTCGCTATCACATCTTGTGTTAGCTGCTAACCAACACAGCTAATGTGTGCTGCTGAGCGACAATCACAGCGACCATTAGCTGCTAACCATCAAACTGTTGGGTAACCACCACCGATAATATGAGCTGCTAACCATCATAGCTAAAGCTAGGTGCTGAGTAAGCATTCCAGCTAACGCGAGGCAGGGTTTGTATTGGCTGGTGTATCAGACCTAATAAAGACAATAATATAGATAATAGAAGGCTATTGTTACCCAGTGCCTCTCAAACTGTCCCAATTCCCTCTGTATTCCCAAAGACTCTCAATGTGAACAATACGTTACAAACACATGTGTAATTTTCAGTAGAAGCTACCCGAATATCTGAATACCTTGCCTATATTTCTATATTTGTAATTGTATTTGTAATTTGTAATTTGTTATTTTATAAATTTTTGTAACATTTATTATTCTATTGTTTATTTTCTCTTGAAGAAGAATTTCCTTCGGGATCAATAATGTTTTATCTTATCTATTCATATCTTAAGACTTTATGTTTGAAAGCTGCAAAGAAATGAGTTCTCTCTACCTCCTCTCTCTCTCTCTCTTTCTCTCTCTCTCTAGCTCTCTCTCTCTGTCTCTTTCTCTCTCTCTCTCTCGTTACTCAGCAGTAACAAATGATCGATCAATCAATCTGAACACTGATCAATATGGATACAGCCAGGGAGAGAGATGGTGATGAGAGATATTGATTCTGTATGCAAGCAAGCCATGCCAGTGGAAGTTGAATGTAATTGAAACATACTAAAATTCTCTCTAAGATTTGAGATGTCGGATGATCTGACGTGGACCGTTTATCAAAGCCAATCTTGTGCCGTGTGTGTGTAGATGTTGTGTACGTGTGAGTGTGAGTGTGTGTGTGTGCACATGCACGTCTGTTTGTGAGTACGTATGTGTGTGTGTTACGTGTGTGTGTGTGTGTGTGTGTGTACATGTGTGAGTGTCTGTTGTGTGTGTGTGTGTGTGTGTGTATGTGTCTCTTACTGTTAAAGCTCCTCCTCCACGTCCCCCATCACCATGGCCGGCACCGGCCCGAAGGCCGGAGGGCCAATACCCACAACGCAGATATTCACCACCTGCATGTCGCCACCGGCAAACCACATCCCAGGCCAGAAACACACATGGTTTTGTTTGGGGGGGGGTGTTTTGAGGTCAGAGGGAGGAAACCAATATGACCAGCCTCCGATCCCATAATAGAAACAAGGCCGGGATATTGTATCTCATCTTCAATTGGTCATTTTTAATTCGTTTTGTTTTTATTTGTTTTAAATTGAATTGAAATTTGAATTGTAATTTCTCTTGTCCCCAGCGATACGTTTACATCTTGAGACACTCTCCACAGCGACTCACAGTGAATTCAGATCCATGTAATGGAGGAGCAGGTAGGGGTCAGGGGGCAGCTTGCTTAAGAGGCCTACAGGTAGGTTATGACCATTGGGGGATCGAACCCAGAACCATTCAGCTGACCACCACTAGACTATCTGTCTGTTTGTCTGTTTGACGTTAACCCTACAACCCCTCTGTACCAACCAATGGCCACCTAATCCTCCATGGTCCCCGATTGGATGGTTTCACTCCCCGCCTCTCTCTCTGTGAGCCAGTGTGTGGTGAGAATCACCCAGTGGGTGCTACACCCTGGCAGTGGGTGAGGTGTGACATCCCCCTTACCCCCTTACCCTCCCCCTTCTTATTTATGGTACCTGCATACCTACAGGAAAATACACACACACACACACACACACACACACACACACACACAGAGACACACACACACACACACACAATGCAAGTGTGTGTGTGTGTGTGCAAGTGCTTTGAGAAAAGTGCAATATAAATGCAATCCATTCCTATTATTATTATTATTATTATTATTATTATTATTATTAATAATAATAATAATAATAATAATAATAATAATCTTATCATCATTAGAGTGTGGTGGAAGGGTCGTGACCTTGGCCTTGTGGGGGGTCCTCATGTCCAGGGCCTTGACGGGGTGGCAGACGGCCACATAGCGGTCCATGCTCATCACGGTGAGGGTGAAGGTGCTAGTGAACATGTTGTAGTAGTCGATGGACACCACCGCCTTGCACAGGGCGTTACCGAACGGCCAGAAGCCCAGGAACACGTCCGTACCCTGGGGGAGGGGGAGGGGGGTCCACAGTTGAGCATTAGGCATTATAGAAACTATACTAACCTGCCTTTATGTTAGTTTATATATCGAGCTTGATTCCTGAGCGTGATTGCTCGCTCAGACGGGACGTTGACATTTAAATGTAATTACATTAACTTCCCTTTAGAATTGTAAATCAACATCCCAGCTCATTTCAACACCATTAGGGAGAGCAACATGCAAATGGAATAAACTGATGTATAAACTTAATGATGCATTAACGTAATTATGGTGAATAATAATAATAATAATAATAATAATAATAATAATAATACATGGGGAAGCCTGTATTAACTCAACCCTTACCTTAATCTAAGTGAAGTGAAGTGAACTTCTATACTGTTGGTAAATAATGCGGCTCTTCATGTAGTGATACTGCCGTATACTAAGCGGTGTACACCATCAGGGTTATTATGGTCTGTTACCTGGAAGGGTAGAGTGGCGAGCACCAGAGCATCAGCCAGGGCCAGGTTGAAGATGTAGATGTTAGTGGCTGTCTTCATCTTGGTGTACCTGCAGAGAGAGACAGAGAGAGAGAGAGAAAAAGAGAGAGAGAGGGGGGGGGGGGCGGGAGAGAGAGGAGGATGAAGAAGATGTAGCTCATTAGTAAATGGCAACACACACACACACACACACACAGTCTGTCCTCATCTCCCTGTTCAATATTCCCTCCATCAGACGGTTCCATGGGAGTAGAACTGATGAGTTTAAGCCAGGCAGAGATGGAGATGTATTCTGTAGTTCTTCTCTTTTCCAAAGACATTTTTCAGAACCTGTTTTCAAAATGTTTTCGGTTTTGATTTGCGTTTTGGAAGAAAATCTGAGAAAGAGAGAGCAAAGAGAGGGCGAGAGAGAGTGGGAGAGAAAGACAAAGAGTGTGTG
>PIJE02000006.1:623825-651325 GCA_002895965.2 Coryphaenoides rupestris | reverse complement strand
TGTTACCTGGAAGGGTAGAGTGGCGAGCACCAGAGCATCAGCCAGGGCCAGGTTGAAGATGTAGATGTTAGTGGCTGTCTTCATCTTGGTGTACCTGCAGAGAGAGACAGAGAGAGAGAGAGAAAGAGAGAGAAGGGGGGGGGGGGGCGGGGAGAGAGAGGCAGGATGAAGAAGATGTAGCTCATTAGTAAATGGTAAACACACACACACACACACACACAGTCTGTCCTCAATCTCCCTGTTCAATATTCCCTCCATCAGACGGTTCCATGGAGTAGAACTGATGAGTTAAGCCAGGCAGAGATGGAGATGTATTCTGTAGTTCTTCTCTTTTCCAAAGACATTTTTCAGAACCTGTTTTCAAAATGTTTTTGGTTTTGATTTGCGTTTTGGAAGAAAAATCTGAGAAAGAGAGAGCAAAGAGAGGGCGAGAGAGAGTGGGAGAGAAAGACAAAGAGTGTGTGTGTGAGAGAGAGAGAGGGAGAGAGAGACAGAGAGAAAGAGAGACATTGAAACAGACAGAGAGGGAGGGGGTTGTGTAAATTTAAGTCTAGCATCTTGGCCAGCAACGTGATGTCATCATAAAGTCGACCAGACTTGACTAGACTAGACTGACCAGACCAGACCAAACCAGACTAGACTACGCCGGAGTACACTAGACCAGGCCAGACATCTAGAGACCTGGCCAGACCAGACCAGACCAGAACTAGAATAACCAGACTAGACTATACCAGGCCAGACCTCTAGAGAACAGGCCAGACCAGACCAGACCTAGAATAACCAGACTAGACTAGACCAGGGCCAGACCAGACCGGGCTCCAGACCTGACTGTCTGTAGACCCGGTCTCTCAGGAGTCTCAATAAAAGCGGCAGGTGGCTCTGTGTGTGGTCAGCGTAGGCCCAGCAGGATGACTTTGAGAGGATGTATTGTGGTTGAGCTTAACTAGGCTGTGTTATTAGATCAGCTGTGGACACCGGCCCTCCTGTCTGGTCAGCTTCCTATTGCTCTGCTTCAGCGGGGAATACAGGACACACACACACACTGCATCCCACGCATACACACATAAGAAACATGACTTGGTCCAATGACAACTTGGGGTTCAGGGGTCCAACTTTCAGCTGAAAGACTTAAGCCTGACTACTATTGCCTGTTCACTCTATATTTTGTAAATTATCAGATGCTTTCATCCAAAAAGACTTCCAGTGAATACAGATCTGTCTATAAGGAGCAGGTAGGGCTTAGGGGGCATCTTGCTCTGGACGTTGAGGATCGAACCAACAACCTTTCAGCAACAGCCCTAACCACCACGAGACTAGCCCTTTAGTAACGCAACCATGGACCCATGAACACATAAAATAACCACACCTCTTTTCCCTGACTTTTGAGCAGGGGGTGTGAGCCAAGCAGTCGAGCATTCACACGGATCTGATTGGACAAACAACTACTGGCTTGTTGTAGCGGAAATTTCATTTCCTGCTCCTTTGCTTCTGTCAGCAGTGTGCATGTGTGTGTGCATGTGCGTGTGTGTGTGTATGTGTGTGCATGAGGCGCGTGTCCAGGCTGTAACCTTCAGCGCAGGAAGCTAGGAGCTAACAAGAGCCAAACTGGGTGACAAGGTGAGCAGACCCAGGGCAGCTTCACACTAACACAGCCTTTCCATTTGTTCTGTACTCGCTCACCGGGTAATGTCATCTGTTTACCATCACCCCCCACAACACCGCCTTCCCCACCTCCCGGTGGACCCCCCATGTATCTTTGTGATTCAGATGTTTACTGCTATTTTATGTTATTTTATATCTGTCCCCGTTGTGTTGTTTCCCCCTTGTTAAGCACATCCTACTGCTGTGTCGCACGGTTTGATTGGATTTGAAACGATGACGGCACTCTCGCTAATAGCTTCTTGTTTATCGTACGCCCCGCTGTGGAGGTGAAGCGGCCCTTTTTCTCTCACCTATAAACTAGTGCTGGGCGGTATGACCAAAAATTGATATCACGGTATTTTTCTAAATTCTAACGGTTTCACGGTATATGACGGTATTTTTTTTCCATGCATAATCAGGTGTTCACAACATATTCTACTGGTTGAGAGAGGAATTACTGAGATTGACTTAGGATGGACTATTTTACCATCATGATGAATATTAATATATTCATTCAATAACTAAAATTTAATATCTCTCCATTGACTACCATACATATTTTTTCCAAAATAAAGTCCAATAGGGGACACCGGAAGGCACTTAGGCAGTCTCTTGGTGAGTGGAGCTTGGACTGCAGTCAAATAATGATTGTCCTAACCCTATCCTTCTGTTGTGTTCAAAATCTATTTAGGTCAAAATCGTCATTCTTATGACTATGCAGGGATATAAATAATGTCCCTGCTCTGCACGCTGTCTAGTTGTTTTTGGAGAAACTTGCTCATGCAGCACATTTTTGCAGTTGCATTCCGATTATACTCAGCCTCACTTAAATCAGTGGCTTGGGATAAAAGCTTCCGATAAACAACTTAATAGAAGCAAACAATACAAAGCTCTCGTGTGTGACAAAGGAATAATCGTCAATTCGAATAAATTCTGTTTAAATTCTGTCTAAAAACGCCACACAGCAAAGCATCCCTGCTGCATTGGGGACTACATTTCTGTAGTCCCCAATATCTATAATTATCCATGGCAACAAGAAAGAACTTGGCTTTGGCCTGCTTGTGCAATACTCTCAATATTATCTTGCAATATTACCTCTCATCATCCTGTGCAATATTCTTAATGTCATGTGCAATACTTCTTCTCAATATTATCCTTGCAATATTACCATGCTACATTAGCTTTCATCATTATGTGCAACATTCTTAATATTCTTTACATCATGTGCAATACTTCCTCTTACCATTATTATTATTACCCTTTTATTACACTTAAATTATTGCCAAATTGTTTTTGCTGACTGAATATCTTATCTTACCTATTGTATATCTCCTAGGACTTAGACTTACTATACATTTGTAAATCTCTTATATTATTTTTATTATTCTACTGTTTATTTCTCTATTGTTTTTTATTTTATTTTTTCTATTGCTATGCAAACTCTGGCACAAGAATTTCCTTCGGGATCAATAAAGTTGTATCTTATCTTATCTTAAATGCCCACTAAAATGCCCACTAATGCCCACTGTGGCCGACCTCCTTGACAAAGCGGTGCTGGTAGAGCGTGCCCTCGGCGGGCAGCGGGACCGTCAGCTGCTTGGTGGGGGGCTCCACCGAGGCCAGGATGCCGTGGCGGACGCGGGTGTCTTCGCTCAGCGGGCCCGCCAGGATCTCCCGCGCCACGCCGTCGAACCGCAGCCGGCCCGCATCGTCACAGCTGGCGCCCACCGACCACACCAGGCTGAACACGAAGATGCCCTGGTGGAAGACCGGGAGCTTTTGGGTTTTTGTCACCAGGCAGGTTTTTTTTTCTTTTTTAGGAGGAGACTAAGTCCTGTCGTCTCATAACCGAGACGTATGCCCACAGTCGGGGAGTGGGCCCATAATCTGCCCTGAAAACTGGGCTATGCTGTTTTGCTTGTCTGCCCTGTGGGTAATGCACTATGGAGTGTTAAACAGGGAAAATCTAAACAAACTGCATGCCCCATTATGTCACACCAGCTCCTACCTGTACTCCATTACCACGGCTCGTCCCTTGCGAATCGCTCGTTCCGTCATGACTTTATTGACAGTAACCTTCCAGCGACAATTCAATGTTGATGCATCTATACAACCCCCATAATCAAATGAGACGGCGGCTTTCCAAGCCATTGGCGGGGTGGTTTGCAGTGTTAAGTGCACATAAATGAGATATATACATATATATACGATGAGTGTACGTCAGCGTGCCAGCGTAAAAATGTTGAATGAGTTGGAATTAAGGGTGGAAATGAGGCTTGGCACTGCTCACCGTCACCCCTGCCGTGCCGAGGCTGATGAATTGGGAGACGCCGATAATGACCTTGGGTGAGGCTGCGGGCGGTGAGGGGGTGGGGGGGCTGGGAAACAGCCAACAGGAGGGGGGAGGGGAAGGGGGCGGGGTGCACGGCATTCATCAGTGATGTGTGCCACAGGGATAATAGCAGCCCTCCTCCGCACAGATATGATACACAAGAGCAAAGAGGAAGTCAATGGGACGTCACGCAGAGTGCTACAAAGTGCTGCCCCGTGCCACACGGTGCTTTTTGTGTCATTCTGTCGTCTGACAAGAGCCCCACCCCCCACCCCTCATTGCGGGCACTGAAAACGCCAGGACGAATACACTATGCTCTCTAAGGTACGATTTAAAATAGCGGCCAGCCACTAGACGATTATCTTTTTCCGGTCAAATTGAAATCCAATTCGATCCTGTCCAAACCACAGTCGCCCACATCAAAGCGCGACCCAGACCCCCCCCCTACGACCCACATACCGCCAGCGGCGCCACGGCATCAGCCGCTCGCCCCAGCACCTCTGGCGCCACCGCCCCAACCACATACACTCCACCCTCAATACGCATAGAACACGGCACCGATTATTTTTCCGTCAATTAATCCATCGATTGTTAACGATCACTCGATTCCTCCCAATGCTTAATGTTCATCCTTTGACTGAGAGCATGAGATAAAAGAGGAAAAACATAAATATGTTGTCATTATTCTACATGTTAAGTACAATATTATACATGCGATAGGTAGCGCAAGATGTAGAAATGTTCGCTATGTTCCTTGCTTTAACCTAAATGTTACATACAGTATCTGCAAGGCTCAGTGTTTTCGGTTTTTACCGATTTTCACCGAAAAATACCCAGATTCTTTAAAAGGAGCAGATCGGTTTAAACAGATTTTCACCCGGATTTTATGTTTCCACGGATCCAAAAGTTGTTCATGTTCGTGTGAGATTATGTAACAGTGTCCTCTTGTGGCGACATGAGGCTGGATGGCTCGGAACAAGCAGAGGAAATAGTAGGCTAAGCGGATAGCAAAATGGGGAGAAAACGCAAACAAGCTGCTGATTATGCAGCAGATCAGCCAGATTCACTTGAAGTGGTTAAAAAAACAAGAACTGAATGTTTGCGCTGCAAATGGTGTGCGGTAGAGATAGCGTGCAGACCGCATTAAAGAGCACGTTGAAGCAAACGACACGTCGTTTAAAGGAGGAGGGCGAACTTAGGAGCCGAAGAAGTTTAGAGAGCTCATTTAACACGGGCTCGCCAGTGCATAAGGGACCAACACGAGATTTAGAGAGCTCATTTACACGAAGAAGTTTAGAGAGCTCATTTACACGAAGAAGTAGAGAGACATTGAAACAGACAGAGAGGGAGGGGGTTGTGTAAATTTAAGTCTAGCATCTTGGCAGCAACGTGATGTCATCATAAAGTCGACCAGACTTGACTAGACTAGACTGACCAGACCAGACCAAACCAGACTAGACTACGCCGGAGTACACTAGACCAGGCCAGACATCTAGAGACCTGGCCAGACCAGACCAGACCAGACTAGAATAACCAGACTAGACTATACCAGGCCAGACTAGACCAATCCAGGCCAGAGCAGACCAGACTGAAAAGACTAGACTTGGCAGCAACGTGATGTCATCATAAAGTCGACCAGACTTGACTAGACTAGACTGACCAGACCAGACCAAACCAGACTAGACTACGCCGGAGTACACTAGACCAGGCCAGACATCTAGAGACCTGGCCAGACCAGACCAGACCAGACTAGAATAACCAGACTAGACTATACCAGGCCAGACCTCTAGAGAACAGGCCAGACCAGACCAGTCTGTAGACCCGGTCTCTCAGGAGTCTCAATAAAAGCGGCAGGTGGCTCTGTGTAGGTGGCTCTGTGTGTGGTCAGCGTAGGCCCAGCAGGATGACTTTGAGAGGATGTATTGTGGTTGAGCTTAACTAGGCTGTGTTATTAGATCAGCTGTGGACACCGGCCCTCCTGTCTGGTCAGCTTCCTATTGCTCTGCTTCAGCGGGGAATACAGGACACACACACACACTGCATCCCACGCATACACACATAAGAAACATGACTTGGTCCAATGACAACTTGGGGTTCAGGGGTCCAACTTTCAGCTGAAAGACTTAAGCCTGACTACTATTGCCTGTTCACTCTATATTTTGTAAATTATCAGATGCTTTCATCCAAAAAGACTTCCAGTGAATACAGATCTGTCTATAAGGAGCAGGTAGGGCTTAGAGGGCATCTTGCTCTGGACGTTGAGGATCGAACCAACAACCTTTCAGCAACAGCCCTAACCACCACGAGACTAGCCCTTTAGTAACGCAACCATGGACCCATGAACACATAAAATAACCACACCTCTTTTCCCTGACTTTTGAGCAGGGGGTGTGAGCCAAGCAGTCGAGCATTCACACGGATCTGATTGGACAAACAACTACTGGCTTGTTGTAGCGGAAATTTCATTTCCTGCTCCTTTGCTTCTGTCAGCAGTGTGCATGTGTGTGTGCATGTGCGTGTGTGTGTGTATGTGTGTGCATGAGGCGCGTGTCCAGGCTGTAACCTTCAGCGCAGGAAGCTAGGAGCTAACAAGAGCCAAACTGGGTGACAAGGTGAGCAGACCCAGGGCAGCTTCACACTAACACAGCCTTTCCATTTGTTCTGTACTCCCTCACCGGGTAATGTCATCTGTTTACCATCACCCCCCACAACACCGCCTTCCCCACCTCCCGGTGGACCCCCCATGTATCTTTGTGATTCAGATGTTTACTGCTATTTTATGTTATTTTATATCTGTCCCCGTTGTGTTGTTTCCCCCTTGTTAAGCACATCCTACTGCATCAGTGGTTATCATCCTTACGTGCTTGTTGCTCGCCAAACAGGTAATGATTTTGGAATTTGAAACGGAATGCGTGTGTGTCGTTTTGGCACTGCTCTCCGTATACGACCTTTCTTGATTGTATTCGTTCCCCACGCGGTGTGCGAGTGTAGATGGCGTGCACCTTTTGTCTGTAGTGATCTATAACCTAAGTGCTGGTGTGGCGGTATGGACCAAAAATGATATTCAGCTCCTCTAGGTGCTTTCATGTTTTCTTAAATTTCATACTGTTTTAGCAGTTATTGATGACTGGGTGTATTCCTATTTCTCTGCCATTCGCATAATGCTAGGTGTTTCAACATGACATGTTTATCTACTGGTTTGAGAGATGGGATTAATACTGCTGCTATAGTTTGAGTTTGAGGATGGGTACTTGTTTGACACTATGTGATGAGTATGCTGATTGGGTTTGATGGGGGGTGGGTCGGTTTTAATTTGCGGTTCTGGGGGGGGGGGCTTCCGTTAATTTGCGGTTCTGATGGGGGGTCCGTTAATTTGCGGTTCTGATGGGGGGGGTCCGTTAATTCGCGGTTCTGATGGGGGGGTGCTCCGTTAATTCGGAGCACCCCCGAATTAACTAGATAAGACTATGAAAATGTTATTGCCCTGGCAGTGGCTACAAATATTGTTGGTGTGTGTGAGAGGAAGAGATGGGGAGATGTTCATGTGTGTATGATGTGGCTCTTTGCAGTAACACAGTAAAAAAAATTGGCCTGACTGGTTGGCCACCCCTGTTGTAGGTATTCATCCATTCATGGGTGACCACAAAAATTGATATCACGGTATTTTTCTAAATTCTAACGGTTTCACGGTATATGACGGTATTTTTTTTTCCATGCATAATCAGGTGTTCACAACATATTCTACTGGTTGAGAGAGGAAATACTGAGATTGACTTAGGATGGACTATTTTACCATCATGATGAATATTGTAGAATTCTGATGGGGGGGGGGTCCGTTAATTCGCGGTTCTGATGGGGGGGGGGATCCGTTAATTCGCGGTTCTGATGGGGGGGGGGATCCGTTAATTCGCGGTTCTGATGGGGGGGGTCCGTTAATTCGCGGTTCTGATGGGGGGTCCGTTAATTCGCGGTTCTGATGGGGGGGGTCCGTTAATTCGGAGCACCCCCCGAATTAACTAGATAAGACTATGAAAATGTTATTGCCCTGGCAGTGGCTACAAATATTGTTGGTGTGTGTGAGAGGAAGAGATGGGTGTATGATGTGGCTCTTTGCAGTAACACAGTAAAAAAATTGGTCTCTTCGTCTCTGACTGGTTGGCCACCCCTGGTCTATCCTATCCATCATCACCGCAACGTAACACCAGAGCACTAACTTATGTTTACCCTCACCACGCCTCCAGTCGTACCATGCGTGTTTAGAAGCGCAACATTGAAAAGGGTCCCGTCTGAAACCAACACTCCAAGTCATCGTAACGTTTGCTGCCCACATCTGTTGGGTTCTCTCTCCATGTCCCCTTGGAGTGACAAACTAAAGCTGTGTACCCTCCCTCTCGTCTTTCTCTACAGAAACGTCAACGCACCAGTTCTGGATTCCACCGATCCATGAAGCTTGGCGGGGCCCGGAGAGACTTTGAGCGCTACCTGGCACGCAACCTGGACGACTTTTCCACAGGTACGTGGTTTTATTAATGGATACTATTCATCCACCTTTGCTTGTAGTACTTGTTTATGTGTCCAGTTGCCCATGCATTTGCTGACCCAGTTTCTCTACATTCTTCTTAGAGTACGTCATAGCGCCGAACATCACAGATTCCCGGCACGCCAGAGGGTACCACGCGGTGAAAGGTACACGAGTCGTGGGGAACCTCCTCTCCAACGACCTCTCCTTCTACATGGAGGCCAACACGTGAGTTTTGCAGCTTTTGTGTTTTAAAGTCCGAACCCAATCCCAACCCAAATAATTTAGAGTTGATCCTCTTTTGAGGATTTACATACATTGGCACCATTCGTACATAAGTCATACATACAGTGTTGTATTTGACCACTGCGACACTTACAGATTCAGGGAGATGGTGGACGCTGCTAACATGAAGACAGCAATACGGCTGGAGCCAGAGATAATCTACAGTGTCTTTCGACAGAAAGCGGAAAGAATTGTTAAGTCCATCGCCCCAACTGGATGCACAGCCGGACACAGGGTGAGCTACTGTTCCAATCCAGGGTTCAATATGTGTTGTTGTTGTCAGAATCAAACACAGCTGTTAAGCTAGGCCCTCTGATATCTGATTAGATATTTATTATTATTATTCATGGACACATGGACAAAATATGAATGCAAATATAATATACATAGAAATGTGTTCTGTCTCAATATGCAGATCAACATACCCAATGACATGTGGCTGGAGATCAAGGACTCAGTCTTGGCGGGAAGAATTGACGGGAACCTCTTCTGTGATGCCCAACGGACCGTGTTTCCTACTCTCCTCTTCTGCTGGGAAAAGTGAGTTTTGGGTGTTGACAACGATGGCGACGAGACCAGGGGCCTTTACTACGAAGCGAGTGCAACATACCCAGCATAGCTTCTCCTAACATGGCTTCACTGAGCCTAACAAATGTAACACAACGGTGGTTATCAACTCATTAAGTCAACCCAGGTTTTCCCAATCTAGCGATGAGCACAAACATGGAAAGGTCTACCAAAGCCGCATACTTTACCTAAGATCGGCAACTTATAATATTAAACAAATATGACACATTTACATTTAATCCAGGCTAACGTCAACTAAGCATGTTGGCTTAGTTATGATGCACCCGTAAAAAGTGAACCACCATCGTGACATTGGCAAAAAAAACCCAGGGTCAAACCTGCCTTGACCGTGCTCACCGCAAATCCTGTTTCGTAGTACTGGCCTCAATCGAGTCCAATTCACGTTGTTTTACTTCATAACACTGCTGATACTGCTCATAGTTTTGTTTTTTTTCTGAAACAATACTAAGCTTCTTTTAAAGAGTTTATTCTTTTAAAGAGTAACATTTTATATCCTAAAATTGTTCTCACCTATGTATTTATTTTTCCTTGTTGTAGGCATGATGAAGGAAACAAGACGTAGATGATGGCCAGAAGAACATCCTAAAACACACACACACACACACACACACACACACACACACACACACACACACACACACACACACACACACACACACACACACACACACACACACACACACACACACACACACACACACACACACACACACACACACACACTCGAACTAAGACACACACACACGCATACACACTCATACACACATACACACTCTATGGGTTGGGTTAGGTTGTACATACAGGCATGCCCTTCATGACACCCATCATACTCTGAACCGGATCCCCGCTCTGTGTGCCTTCTCAAGATTTCTTCCTTGACTATCTTGGGTGTTTTTTCTTGGTGGGGCTCGGGGGTGTCATAAGCCTAACCCTGACTGTCTAATAACCTGACCCTGACTGTAACTGATATAAAAAATAATAAATGATTGAAGTGATTTTTGTCAAAGTGTTTTATTGTTAAAACACAGGACAATTCTGTACAGTGACTCTTTTGATATCGCAGGTGACAGTATGCAAAAAAAATCATATATACATTCTATGCATGGAAAATATACATATACAGTATATGCACACACATATATATATAGAGAGAACAGCACAATATACATAATAAAGATAACACAATGTATATAATAAAGATAAAAAATGAATGTCGTGAAAAAAAACTGCTAGAAAATGTAGGAATGGGGGACAGCCTATGAATCCAGAAGTATTGAATATTGCGTATTATAAATGTACAAGTAAGTAAGTAAGGGCAGATGCACAAGTGAGGTCAGTAGTAGCATAGCATATGCCATGTAATAACAGAAATATATGAATAAGACAATCAGAAGCATATGTATCCAGAGTATTAGCACAGGGAATATGGCATATGTAGTTGAATAATCTAAATATTAGTCATTTAGTCCTTGTTTTCTATGCAAGTTTTTGTGGACTATCTGCCTGGCTGTTTCATTTTCATCTCTACCTGGATTACTTCTTGTTTTTGATGTAAATATATATATACAGTATATCAACTCTTTTTTGAGCTAACTGCGAGTGAGTCCTTACCCCTGACCCTGACATGAAATAAAAGTGTGCCAGGAACAGACGTCACACATTAGCATCTTCAATGATGGCTTCATGTTTAGAAAAAGAAAAGAAAAATGAGAACAATCATTACCGCTCTCGAGATATTTAGTCCACGAAAAGAAACTTGGACGTTGGACAAGCGTCTTCAGGCTCGGTGGCTATCTTTGCGAGAGACCGGTGTGTTCATGTTCAAACTTTATACGTATCAGCAACCTTTACTTCACCAAGCGAGTTACTTAGGAAACAACTTCTTGTTTGCGATCACGGCCTAGCGAGTGGCAAAAGACCTCGCCTGAGAACGGAGGTGCGTTGCTTGTGTTATGTTATCGATCTCTTTTGTCCTGCCGTTAAGTAGCTTTGATTATAGGCGTGTGTACAAAAATAAAACCATGCACACACAACACGCCTCAACGCTCAGCTCATAACACTCATAAGATCACGGCCGGAGCAGGATGCCGATGTGTGTGTGTGTGTGTGTCTGTGTGTGAATGCAATGCATCTGTTTACCATATATTAAATATATATATATATCTGTTCACCATATATTAAATATATATATGTTCACCATATTTTATATATATATATATGTATATATATACACAGTATATATGTATATGAGGGGACGAATGGTGAGGCCCTTGTGGCAAGGGTGACCTCTAGTGGTGGACTCAGGGACCTCACGATCTACCGTTAACATGTTGGTATTCTCTGTTATTATACAATATTAAAAAAGTGTTATATCATGAGTGTGAAATATTGTATATTTTAAATATTATTGGGAAAAAGGATTCTGCCTAATTGTGTGTGAAGTACTGGTTTAAGACATGTAAGACAGACAATTCACTAGTGCGTATTCTTTTTAAATGATCATTTCCTTACTGATAATGCAGATGTGCACCAAATCCCCAGATGTAGGCCAGCAGAAAGATGTTTCTGGCTTGAAGCTCCAAATGCTTGAGGTCATCTGTGCTGTGTGAGTGAGCCCCATGTAGTATGCCTATAAGGGTTACATCCTCTTGTAAGAGAATTGGAGTGTTATTATTATTAATATAATAACTTTGAATGAAAAGGATAGAAGAGTGTACAATACCGTCACTGTCCTGTGTTTTTGCCGACTCTTTTAAATTAGTTCCCATTCCTGAATCCTCAAGCAGGGCACGCAGAATCCTGATGAACGACATGACTTCTCCGAGTCCATTGACAGGGTTAGTAGAGTTTGTATCTCCTTCACTGCACATTGAAGAGGTCAGATTGTTTCGCTGAAGTAATTGGAGCGTCCTGCTGAAAAGGTCTTCTGCCAGACGATTCCACATGGCCAAGGTCACTTGATCCAGTGAGCCTTCTCTAATGAGAGCATCCAGTTCGGCCACCCCTGGTCTATCCTATCCATCATCACCGCAACGTAACACCAGAGCACTAACTTATGTTTACCTTCACCACGCCTCCAGTCGTACCATGCGTGTTTAGAAGCGCAACATTGAAAAGGGTCCCGTCTGAAACAGTGTCGTGCGGCGCAGTGTTCCGAACGTTGTGTCATCAAATACACCGGTATGGCGGTATGTTAAAAATACATATCATAACGAAAATACACACCGGTATTCGGTGTGAACCGGTATACCGCCCAGCACTACTACAAACCCGTCTCTCAACAGAGAGGTGTGTGTTATTGTGTGTTTGTGTTTAATTTATGTCTCGGGGGGGCCACCGGATGCCTTTGGATGAAGTCAGGTGGAGGGTCTTCTGGTGGCGGTGCACCGCTGGGCAAATAGTCAGAGTTGTTTTAAAATGTATATTTCTAAGAACAGTTAGAATTTATGTTAAGAAGAATACTGCAGGATCGAATGGGGAGTAAGCATTCCGTTGAACTTGTTACATTTGGCCATCAAGAAATCTTGAATCTTGAATATAAACGGCACCTAATCTCCACACCCTTCATTCTCCTTTTTTCTGTCCCTCTCTCCCATGTAAACACTTTATTCACGCATGAATGTTGGATTCTTTAATTAATTCCCATGAATTCAGTCAATAGGGGAAATGACACCGAATAAGTGTGTGTGTGTGTGTGTGTGTGTGTGTGTGTGTGTGTGTGTGTGTGTGCAGCATGCATACGTGTTTGTGGTGGAGTTGTTTGCCACGAACAACAGGCTGTCGCAGCGATGGGTGCTGCATGTGAAAGGAGGCGAGGCGCGCCGGGGGTCTATAGCGACCGTCCTCTTCCTCGGTTACTCATCTTCCTCATCAAAGCGCTGCCGCTTTCACTCCCAACGTCCAACCCCCAACCACCCCCCACCCCGCCTCCCACACCAAGAAAGTGGAGCTCTTTGAAAAAGGAAAAAACGTGAGCATACAAAGCGACGAACAAAATCAGAGAGAGGCAGAATGCACCCTTTCACATCTCACTGTTATCTCTTGCTCCTCCACCCGTGTGTTTGGCTCCCCATATCTCCGCACTCTCCCTTCTCTTCTTCTCGGAGCTCTTTCATAAGGCTCTTCTTCATCGGATCTCACGTGGCCCATGTTCCTGGTAGGGCGCATTCGCCATAGAGGCTGTCGTCCATTATCTCACATGGTGCCTCACCTCCTCACCTTCCCTCCCTCCCTCGCTCCTCTAACCTATGCCTAACCATGGTCCTCACCTCCCCTCTCTCCCTCCCTCCTCCCCTATATCCTCAATGGTCGCTACACCTCCTCACGCTCACATCTCCTCACTTTCCTCCTCCTATACCTCACGTGGTCCTCCACCATCCCTCACCATACTCCTACCCTCTTCACTCCTCAGCTTTAGCCTCTCCTCTCCTTCCATCGCCTGCTCCTCCTCGCCCAGAGACACCAGAGAGATAAGAGGAGTGATGATTCCAGCTGTGAATATTCATTCCATGCTCAGCCTGGGTCCGCCTCTAGCAGATAACATCCAGAATATTCTTCACTCTTGTGGCCGTAGGACACGTGTTAAGCAACACGCACACTCACCTATAGGGTGACCTCCAGCCGTTGGCAAATACATTCTACACACCTGAATGGAGGCGGAGGAGTACATCTTACATAATGGACCTCACCTCTCTCTGTCCCTCTCCCCCTTTCTCTCTCTATCTCTCTCTGGTCTGTCTCTCTCTGTCTGTCTCTCTCTGTCTAGTGCACCTCACCTTGGGTGATCTCTCCCTCCATTCTCTCTCTCTGTCTCTTTCTCTCTCTTTATCGATGTCTGTCTTTCTCTCTCTCCCTCCATTCTCCCTCTCTCTGTCTCTTTCTCTTCATGCCTCTGTCAATCTAATGTCAACTTTATACATTCATTCGAATGTAGTTGCATCTACTCATACTCATCCATCTCTAACTCTCTCTACAATCTCTCTGTCACTTGCAATGCAACCTCCCTGCCTAACCTCCACACTCTCCTCCCTCCTCCATCTTCTCCCTTACCCCCTCCTCCAATGCTCTCCCCTCCTCCATCTCCCTACCCCCTCCTCCAATGCTCTCTCCCCTCCTCCATCTCTCCCTTCCCCCTCCTGTGTCTCCCTTCCCCCCTGCTGCTCCATGGTCCTCCCCCGGGGGGGGGGGGGGGGGGGGGGTTGTAGTCTTGGATGAAGAGCCTCCTCTATGTTTAAACAGAACCACCAGAGGGGGGGGAGGGGGGAGACGTGCTGTGGGGATTTTTCTTTCTTTCTACTGAACGCCTCAGAGGTGGGGATGCTATCAGACTGACCTATGAACCCTGCGGTTAGCCCGCGGCGAGCTAGCATGCATGACCCACAGCCCGCTGGAAGTCGGTGACACTGCGGCTAGCTAACCACCATCATTAATTGTAACGTGTTTGCAGGAAAAAGGCAAGGCGACGCTTTACAAATAACCTGCCCTATGAACTTGAATAGGTCGCATGATGGTCGTTTCAGCGTCCTATTTCTTCATCCAGCGTTGGTTTTTGGTAACAGATTGTGTTGTGGGTTCTTGGTTTGTTCTTTCTGGTTAGAATTATCTCCGGCCCTACCTTTCTACTTCCTGATGCGGCCATATTGAGTACCAGGATGAGAGGGAGCCAGCATGTTGGAAACACAGCCCAAGTAATGTATGTCAGTTATTACATTAGGGCGGAAATGTTATTAGCGTGATTGGTTTAGAAAATGTATTACAATATGGGCGGCAGTTATTGACATTATTGACTTGTATGTACAGATAAGCATTACGAAATTGATGATGTTATTGGCAGTTATTACATTAACGTTAGATATTAAGGCTATTGGCTGGCTTACAAGGTCCTGCAGTAACTGGGAGTCCAGCGAGACGTGCCAAAGTTCCTCCCAGGCCCAGGCTGGCGATCCGGGTCTAGGAACAGGTTGGAGGGCGGAAGGCAGCAGAGGCCAGCAGAGTCCCAGCAACGGCTGGTGGGCAGGGTGGGCGTGGTTGGAAGGCCGTGGCCTAGGGCTAGCGCGGCACCAGGCTACACTACGTTAGCGAGGCTAAGGGGGACGGTTTGGATGGCCCAAGAATCCAGGAGAGAGGTGTGAGGGTCCGTCGAGAGCAGCCCAGCCGGCCAGGTGGAATATCTTTTTACATATTCATTTTTCAGCTTTTTAAATTTTAAATGGCAACACTTAGATTGGATCGAAATCGCAAATCAGTGCCTCATATATACAAAATATTGACTCCGATGTATAGATTGCGAATTTTCCAACTCAAACGTTTGTCTGCGACGCCAAAACGTGGGTGGTCTAATCAAATCCTCCTATGGTTTTTCATCCGGTTTTCATAAAAGACCGCGAGCTGTTTTACTGACGTAATCCGGCGAGCAGATCTTGTGTTTTGTTACCAAGTGACCCACGTGTCACATGTGCCTTTCAACATGCCTTATTATTATGGGATGTTTTTCTTCCTGCAGCGACCCACTCACGGCCTTCCGTAGCCCCAGGGGCGCTAATTAGCTTAATTGCTCCATTGTGTTGGAGCGTTCAGTACTGGTCGCTTCCTGTGTCCCCCATCCCTGTCTTCTGATGCAGCGACGCATCACTCACTCAGACACACACACACACACACACACACCACACACATATAGTTTGCGCGGAGGTGTGGCGTTGCGCGTTTTATTCGGATTGATTTATGGCTTATGCAGACTCTCACATGCACACACACACACACACACACACACACACACACACACACACACACACACACACACACAATATACTGTATATAGATTGTATTCCCAGGCAGAGAAGAGTGGGGTAGTGCAGAGTGAATAGTCTCAGCGAGGGGAAGGAAACGTTCCAGAATGATTTCAGGAGAGAGAGGAGACCAGAAAGTACAAAGACCAGAGTATAAAAAGACATCGCAGGACAAACAGCGCGTCAGAGTTCACGTAAAAAAAAACAACGTACCGAAAAGAATACGCTGTCACAAAGAATGAGACAAAGTCGAGAGAGAGACTCATATAGTACTCATATAGTACTGCTACTACTGATATAGAACTGATACCATCACAGTGGTACTACTCATATAGTACTCATTCTATCACACGTGAGTGGTACTACTCATATAGTATGACACATTCACATTGTAGAAGTACTCATATAGTACTCATTCTATCACATGTTCGTGGTACTACATAGTATATAGCACACATACTCATATAGTACACAGGTCATACTCCTATAGCACATGTTAGTGGTACTGCTCATAGAAAGATCCAGCCAGTATTTCCACCAGGGCCACCCGTACACGGAGACTGTGCTCTCTCTCTAGTTATGGTAAAGCACTGGGACTAAAAGCAGTAAATCTTTGACTCTCGCTCACAGCGTTCCAGAACGTTCCGCCCCGCAGCTGCAGCGCGGAGGGAGAGCTGGGATGCAGGGGTGGAAAATTACTGGCCGACTTCTGATTGTATTGTTTGATCACCAACCGCCGCAGAACTCTCTGATTGGCTGTCCCTGAGGCCTCCAACACCAATGCTTCGCTCTGCCTTCCCTTGCTTTCTCTCTCTCTCTCTCTTTCTCTCTCTCTCTCTCTTCTCCCTCTTATTGTATCGCTCTCTCTCCCTCTCCTTCTACTCTCTCTCTCTTCTCATCCCACTCTCTTTCCCTCCACCCCTCTCTCTCTCTCTCCAAGCTATTTGATTTTGGTCTCTGACTTCTTCCAAAATGCAAATCGTAAAACTAAAGATGCATTTTGAAAACATGCATCATCAACATCTGATATGCAGATTAAATTTTTTACATGAATGTTTATCCTGATATGACCCACAATGAAAACTTAACCATAATTAATTTATTCTTCAAAGATAATGCAAACAATGATATAAGCATGGATAAATGTCAGATCATATTCCCCTAATCCCATAATAATTTACCAGGATGATCCTCCTCCTTATGGGAATAAAAACTATAATCCCAGATGAGTTCTCATGTCACAATGTTCAGAAAAACTTAAAATGAAAATACGTGCTAAACAATAACCCTCTAATAAACCATATGTAAACCATCTGTAAACATCACCCATTCACCCCTCTAAACTGTCAACATCATCCATTCACACCAACCCTCTCTAAAGTGTTTACATGAATGCTTGCAGTCCTTGGCTTCATCGTGTCGTTATTCTTTTAGATGGCAGAACCGAGTGTTTATTTATTAATGTGTCGCTCTCTCATAAACCATACGGGTCACACCAGAGAGGTACTTCCTGCACAGATAGAGATAGACAGACATACAGGGAGACAGACAGACATACAGACAGACAGACAGACAGACAGACTTTTCCTCTCCTCTCCTCTCCTCTCCTCTCCTCTCCTCTCCTCTCCTCTCCTCTCCCCCTCCTGTCCTCATCTTCCTCCTCTTCTCTGCTCCCCACCCTTCCCCTCTCCTCTCCCTTCCTTACTTCCCCTCCCCTCCCCTCCCCTGCTCCTCCTTTCTCCTGTCTCTCCTCTCTCCTGTCTCTCCTCCCTCCTCCCTCCTCCCTCCTCTCTGTCCTCTCTCCTCTCTCTTCTCCTCCTATCCCCCTCCTCTACTCTCTCCCAATGGGGTGTGTGAGTCACAAGTACTAAACAAGTACTAAACAAGTACCACACAAGTACTGCTCAACAAGTAGTAATCAAAACGTATTAACCATCAAGTAGTTGATGAAACCAACAGCTCTTTTTATCCACTCTCTCTCTCTCTCTCTCTCTCTCTCTCTCTCTCTCTCTCTCTCTCTCCTTCTCTTTCACACACACACACGCACACACAGACACGCACACAGGGACACTTGCACACAGGGACACACATCCACACACACACATATATATATATATATATACTATATAGTTGTGTGTGTGTGTGTGTGTGTGTGTGTGTGTGTGTGTGTGTGTGTGTGTGTGCATATGCAATCACCATGCAAGTGCACACATTTTACATTTCTGCAGGTAGTTTATATATGAGAGAGAGAGAGAGAGAGAGAGAGAGAGTGAGAGAGAGGAAGACAGGATGAGATGGGGGAGAGGGGGAGAAGAGAACAGCGTTTCTTTACGGTGAATTAGAACCAAACAACATATTCAGCCTCATTAAATTATCCCCAGCTGAGAGGTAGAGATTAGAGAGAGCTTGTGCGTGTGTGTGCGTGTGCGTGTGTGTGTGTGTGTGTCTGTGTGTGTGTGTGTGTTTGTGTGTGTGTGTGTGAAATTAAGAGTATTTCCCATGGCCTCATTAGGCAGTATTAAGTTTCAGTTTCAATAATTTAAACTGACAAGAGAGGGGAGAGAGAGAGAGGGGGGGGCAAGATACATATATATATATATATATATTGATAAGCCCCAGAAAGAATGATTGTGAGAGTGATAGAGTCCGTTGTATTGTCTGACACTGCTACAGTACAGTACAGTATGGTATATTTTGCTGCCAACGGTCATACAGTCTATGACCGTTCATATCCAGCCGCATCCTCTGTGTTGGTTGTTATCCTTCTAATTGCATTATGAGATAAAACATGACCTTGATCCACTGCTGGCATTGCTAGGATGTGTAAATTGTTGGATCAACAGTACTTGACTGCACTTTAAATACACCACTGAGAGCATCAATAGGCCTTTTATTGTATTTAAACGTTCTAAAATGGCTATAGAACTAAAGCTGTTTTCCTTTTTTTAATCTCTACACGTGAGCTCTTACTGGTGTCTACAAGTCAACAGTGTGTGTGTGTGTGTGTGTGTGTGTGTGTGTGGTGTAGTGTGTGTGTGTGTGTGTGTTGTGTAGTGATGTGGGTGTTGTGTGTGTTCCTCCACATCAGGAATACAGGAAGTGAAATATCTTAACTCTAACCCAACTCTTTAACACACTGTTTTCCGATTTCTGAGTGTGTGTGTGTGTGTGTGGTGTTGTGTGTGCGTGTGTTGTGTGTGTGTGTGTGTGTGTGTTTGGTGGTCGGGTCCCATGGACGCACTGAAATGTGTTTTTTGGGTCCCGAGAGGAAGTTTAAGACTGTCAGGGGTTAACACGGCGATGCCTTTCAGTAGCAGCAGACATCCAAGCCCAACTAATCCAGAATAGTGACGGGTGAGAAATGTGTGGTTCTAAGGTCTAGATGTTCCATAACCACTTTGAAGAGGAGTGAATTCTTTCCCCGCCATTCCTAGTGACCTTAAAATTCTTGTTGTGTTTTATTCTCTCCCTATCCATCCATGGAGTTATTTTTTTCTCTCTCTCTCTCTCTCTCTCTCTCTCTCTCTCTCTCTCTCTCTCTCTCTCTCTCTCTCTCTCTTGTGCTCTCTGTCTCTCCATGAACTGAACTTATATCCCTCCCTGTACTACTTGTCTCTTTTCGTAGTTATCTCGCTCTACATGGACTCTACTAGCTCTGGTGTCATCTAGCTGTCTCTGTATCTTAGCTTAACGGGGTCGTCCATCTACAATAAATCAGTAATTCATGCAGCCCAGGAACCAGTAGGTCCCCATGTGACCACTAGAAGCTACTGCCTGATTCTTCAGAAACACAAGCTGGACACCCTGCCATTATTCTTATTCTTATTATTCTTATTATTTATTCTTATTATTATTCTTATTATTATTATCTAGTTAATTTCAAATATTCTCTTGGATTAATGTTTGATTTCTTAAGAAGTCCAGAAAGGGCCATTCGTGTTTTGTAGTTTGAGAAGGCCTGATATGAATATATGGCTATTGATTCCAAAAGTTTACAAGAAATGAGAAGGAACCGGAGTGTTCCCTTATTCAGCGGCCTCTCTAATCAAGGCAGCGCTGCTGAAAATATTCAAATCCAAACTCTCACACACAGCTCAGAGGAGTGTCCCTTGGCTCTCATTACAGCTAAATAGCCCTGTTAGCCAGCGATAGCCTTCCCCTGCTGCCGGCGGGTACCAGATTAGAGGCTCCCTCCGTGGTCCTTGTCCACCCTGTTGCACTCAGGCTGAATTTCCACCAAACGGCTAACGGCTTGCTCAACAGCCAGCACCTCATCACCATGGAAAATACTAACGTATATATACTTGTACTACTACTACTATGTATGTTAATGATGACACCCATGACAATCCTAGGCATCGCTGGAAGGAGGGATCCCCCACGCTGTGTTCCTTGTCAAGGTTACTTCCTTGTTCATTAAGAGGTTTTTTTTTGCCATTTCTGGGGCAATGGGTGCCATAAATATGATCAGTAAAGCCATTTGAGACTGTAAAAAAAACTGATTAAGGGCAAAACAAATCAAATTGACTTGACTTGATTTGTTCAGAGGGCAAAATGAAAACTGAATATAAGGTGCTGAAGGCTATTAATTTGACCCTTTATCTAATCGCCCTCTTTACATCTGAGAGAATGGCAGGAAAGAGCGTTAACGATTTAACAATCAAAATGTCATCATTTAAAACCATGGAGTTGTCTCTCCAGTGGCCTCGCATGTTTTAGCGGGAGATCTGCAGTCAGCTGACCAGCCAGCTGGTTCTCTGGTACCTTTAATGGGCAATTCAAGTTCAAGTATTTTTATTGTAACTTCACAATTTACACGTGAGTATAAGCAGTGATTCAAAAAGCATATTCATTTACAAAAGAACAGACAGTGGATTGACTGAAAGTATTGCACTATTAAACAGGCAACAAGTGAAACTTGATACACTATAGATCTGTTAAAAAAAATACCTGTTTCACTGCAAAAGCCCCATTCCAGACTATTTAGTTCTTTATTCCAGTGATCTAGTTATCATGTATGTTCAGAACCTTATGATGAAGTTGTTTGTGTTCAGAACAAGGTCGCCAACGCTGCCTAATGGACCTGGTTTTAACTCCTAATGATGGGGTTTCCATGGCAACCCCATCATTGTAGAGGGGACCGATATGAGATCTGAGGTCTCCTAAATATTTTGACATGTTGAAATATGAACACTTTTTGATGATGGTTTTGCTTTGGTGGCAGTTGCTGTTGTTGCTATGGCAATGGTGTTGTTTTCATAGAACTGTTGTTGCTATGGTGATCATACTTTTTGTAGTGTTGCTGTTGTTGGCAATAGTGTTGGAATTATAATGTTGATATTGTTTTGTTAGTACTGTTGAAGCGATGGTGGAGATGGGGCGAGATGGTCAGTGCTTCAATTGTTGCTATGGCAATCATATTGTTGTGGTGTGGTTGCTCTGGTAATAGTGTTGTTTTCCTCGTACTGCTGTCATTTTTGCTATGAGTTGTTTTGGGGGTAATGGAGTGGTTGCCATGGTGATGGTGTTGTTTTGGGAGCTTTGTGGTGTTTTGGCGATAGCGGTGTGCTTGCCATAGCGATGGTGTCATAGTGACTGCAGAGTCTCCTACCTGATGATGACGTACATGACCAGGCAGTTCCCCACCAGCCCGACCACGCACACAATCATGTAGACCACCACAATGGTGGCCTTCACCCCAGCGGGCAGGATAGTGTCGGTTTCATTGTAGCCAGTTAAGTTCGGGTGGAGGGAGTCGTTATAGAGTTGGGCCAGGTCTCCCAGCAGGTAGTCCCCTTGGAAATCCATCTGGAGAGAGAATAGTATTTTACTACAAGAGCTATGATTACTAATAATAGTATTACTACTATTACGACTAGTACTAGTACTATTTATTATTGTATGCCCTAAGGAAATCCATCTGGAGAGAGAGAATATTACATAAGTACAAAAGTACTAGCATGGGGGGGAAAATGTATGTACATTCAAACATAATATATGCAAATTACATTAAAGAACTATGAATTAAACATCAAAACAATTGCACAGAGAGTGAGGGAGTGATACAGAAAGAGAGATAGAGGGACAGACAGACATTGCAAGAAAGAGAAAGGAAAAGCAATTGATGACTCCATTAATGAATGGAAGGAAGAGTAGACATGGGACAGAAGGAGGGAGAGGAGGAGGTAGAAGTGGAGGAGAGGAGGAGAGGTAAGACAGATGGAGTGCAATTCCTTCTCCAGTAACGAGGATCCCTCTCCACTCTCAAACTGGAGCGTGTCATAGCGTCTGCTTCATGATGTCATTTCTGCTTCCTGGCTGTCTGGCATCCTGATTGGCTAGCTGAATGGCAGGGGGTGTGTCTTCAGATAATGTAGTTTACCCAGACTGACAGAGTCAAAGTCACTCATGCTCTTACCTCTTTTCTCTTACAGACAGAAGGTGACATATTTGATATAGACTAGGTCTGATATCGCTATACATTTGATGATGGGTTTGGTAGAGAATAGATTTGATATTGGCTAAATATTAGCTTTGGGTATAGGTGATATGTTTGAGGTAGACTTGGTTTGATAATAAGCAATATAGGTTTGCTATACAGTGTAGTATAGTTTTAATATTGACTGTATGTGTGGTTGTAGGATATACTCAGCAGACTCCACAGCTCTCCTGCAGACTGGTCTGCAGGAATGAACACTGCAGCAAAACAACTCTCTCCCTCCCTCGCCTTATCCCTGTCTCTCTCTTTCTCCCTCTCCCTCCTTCACTCCACACACACACACACACGCACACTCTCTCTCTCGATCCCTGTCTCTCTCATCCGATACCTCTCTTTCTCTCTCTCTTTCTCGTACTCTCTCTCTCTGTCTCCGTCACACGAACACACACACAAACACTGTATCTTTAGAATGTTCTCTGCTCTATCTCATTCTCTCACGGTCTCAACCTCTCTCATGCCTTTTCTGTATATAGACACACACACACACACACACACACACACACACACACACACACACACACACACACACACACACACACATTCCCATCCTCTCTATTACAGTTACATCAGATTCCAATGTCAAAATAAAAGTCAACAGACATAATAATATGTCAAATCTATCGACCTGTCAGATCTGGGCTTTTCAGAATAAGCGTCCCTAGGGAAGAGGGCCATTTAGACCAATAATGTTGTCAGTGTTTTGCCGCCTGTTGCCACGTAAGCCTCCCAGCCTCTGCTTGCAGATCGCTATCACAACAGTAGCTGAGAGGGCTAGTGTAGCATCATGTTGTGTACCTGGGACAACGTGGACAATAGATTCTGCTGCCAGTTTGCCTCAAAGTCAAATTGTTGACTATTTAGCCATTTAGCTTTTATTCAAAGCGACTTAGTGACACAGGATTCGTTTTAAAACACGTCATTAAAGGTGCTGTAGGTAAGATTTAAAAATGTTAGAAATGGCTAGCCATCCCTCAACTAGCTTTAGGTTTTAGACCGCTCCCAGTTAATTTCCTGACCAATCAGGGCATCTCTTCCCTGATTGGTTCTGGGAATCCATCTTGCCTGTCAATCACAGGTGCGTGAATCCAACACTTCTCAATGGCGGAGAAATGTAGGAGAGAGGGAGCACAGAGGGAGTGAACTTGTTTCAGTTTGCTCTTTTTACACAATGGTAAAAATCTCCAATGGTACCTTGAGCAGCGTTAAGGAGCTGGTGGTGGGGGTTTAGGGGACATCTTGCTCTAGGATGCCTATAGGTGGACTGTGGACATTAGGGATCACCCCAGAACCTTTCAGCTGGACTATCCGTCCGACAGTTTAGTTTAGAATAGATTTAGTTTTCGTTTTCTGTACATTATCTCTATAAGATAAGATAAGATAGAACTTAATTCATCCCGAAGGAAATTCTTGAGAAACTCTCTCTCGCCATCTCTCTGTCTCTTTATATATTTATGGATCTATCCTCCATCTCTCTCTCTGTCTCTCTTCTTATCTCTATCTCTCTCTCTCTCTCTCCATATCCCCCTCTATATCTCCATATCTTTCTTCCTATCCCTCCAGCCATCTATGTATCTACAGTATCTCTCCATATCCATACCTATTGCTCCATCTCTTTCTCTCTCCCTATTTTCATCTCTCGCTCTCACCCCCTCCCTATCTCTCTCTGTTCTCTCTTCACCCCGTCCCATCTCTCTCCCCATTTCACTCTCTCAAATCTATTTTCTGCCTTCCACTGTGCTTTTGTAACGCTAAGTCATCTAATGTTATGTGTGTGTGTGTGCGTGTGTGTGTGTCTGTGTGTGTGTGTGTGTGTCTGTGTGTGTGTGTGTGTGTGTGTCTCTGTGTGTGTCTCTGTGTGTGTGTGTGTGTGTGTGTGTGTGTGTGTGTGTGTGTGTGTGTGTGTGTGTGTGTGTGTGTGTGTGTGTGTGTGTGTGTGTGTATGCATGTGTGTGTGTGTGTGTGTGTGTGTGTGTGTGTGTGTGTGTGTGTGTGTGTGTGTGTGTGTGTGTGTGTGTGTGTGTGTGTGTGTGTGTGTGTGTGTGTGTGGGTGGGTGTGGTGTGTGTGCGCTAGTGGGTTTGATCATCAATTAGTTTCCATGTCAAAGAAATCCAAACATTTAAGACATGTAGGTCTTACTGCACTGATGTAAACACTCACTCACACTCACTCACACACACACACACACTCATACACACATACATATGTGTGCAGAAGG
The DNA here is from genome assembly GCA_002895965.2 of Coryphaenoides rupestris. Classification (NCBI taxonomy): domain Eukaryota; kingdom Metazoa; phylum Chordata; class Actinopteri; order Gadiformes; family Macrouridae; genus Coryphaenoides; species Coryphaenoides rupestris. The sequence continues at coordinate 626,460 of PIJE02000006.1, read as the reverse complement.
CATATCATATACTGTATCTCTGTATTATAACTCATATTTATACTATAACTCAACATGAGAAGGATGAAAAGAAACGTAAACACATCACATCTAAACACGATGTGGTAGCTAACAGAATTAGCCCAAACATATACTAAGATGTATGCTAGCAAAGCAAAGCAGATGTATGGTAGCAAAGAAAATTATGTAAGAGTGATGTGCTGACTACATCCAAACAGACCTCCACCTCAGTACATACTAGATGCAGGTGCTGACCCTAACACTATGTCTTGCCTAATAATAGGTTAAACTATACCTAATCCTCATCCCAAACCTAACCCTATCACTATCCCTAACACCTAACCCTAGAATCTAACCCTAATGTTATCCCTAACACCTAACCCTAGAATCTAAACCTAACATTATCTCTAGCACCTAACCCTAGAATCTAACCATAACATTATCCCGAACACCTAACCCTAGAATCCAACCCTATCACTAATCCCTAACACCTAACCCTAACATCATCCCTAACCCTAGAAACAAACCCTACCACGATCTCTAACACCTAACCCTGGGCCCTAACGCTAGACCCTAACGCGAACATTATCCATAACCTGTAACCTTCATCCAAACCCTAGACCCTAACCATTGCATTATCCCCACACACACACATACACACATACACACACACATTGTAGGGATTTTATGTTAGTGGTGTGTGTGTGTGTGCGTGTGTGCGTGTGTGTGTGTGTGTGTGTGTTTACATTTCTCCAGCTAACAAACATTTCAATATTAATCAGACGTCTAATCAACACTGGTCCTGGAGGTTGATATGACTTCTAGGGTATGAGCTGATATGAACGTTTTTCTGACCCCACATTGTATAGAATAAATAGTTTGAAGCTATGTGAAATGTTTTTAAGCCAAGCCACTATACACAGGTACTTGTCTGAGGCAAAATTCCACAGTTGTACTCTGCCCCAATTCATGTTTTCTGTAGTAAGCATATTGTGTTTACAATGATAACACTTTTCAATCACAATCATGTTGGAACTCATGTTCCATGTGGGCCAATATAGGGGCTCAATAGTCGAGTCGAGTGCAGGTGACTTTCTACTCTAATTTTAAAGGCAATAGTATTTGTAAAGGCATTTTGCTTTTATCATGTGCATTATGTTTGAGGCTACTTTTGGGGCATATTCTCAAAGGTAGCTGGTCTTCATATGTATAATGTTACACACAAACTGGGGAGCTAGCATGCTAATGATAGCTGTGTGTTTGGGAAAATGAAACATGTGCTCAGTCAAATGGCATAATCTGACAGTGATTTCAAATTGAGCTCACAAATTTGTCAAATGTGTCATTATACAGTCTGCTTACTGTTTTACATAATTTTGATGTAATATTTTGACATGTGTAATTGCAAGCCTCAAATTCCTAAAATAATGTCTGGTTGTTTTCAATGTTGGAAGCAGGATTTATTCAGCATTAATAAAACATAGCTAAACAACATGGATAGCGGTCTTTGCTACATGTAGAGCAGGGTCTCCAGCCTGGAAGAGCATGGGAGCTCCTTCTGAGACACACTGATAGGACTGAGTCTTTAGAAGCAGGCCTAACGTTACTGCATTTTCTTCCTCATATGCAACATAGCTCTCTGTCAGAAAAACATTCACACCAGCCCCTCGACGAGAACCTCGACCTCCAGGACGTCTGATTGTCTGATTGAAGATATATATTATTGTTATTTTAAACAGTGTTTATTCAGTGACACAATTGTGTCACTGAGTGACACAAGTTTTCTTCCACCAGCATTCCCCAAAGGTTATGTTGTGTGTGTGTATGTGTGTGTGTGTGTGTGTGTGTGTGTGTGTGTGTGTGTGCGTGCGTGCGTGTGTGTGTGTGTCTCCTGTCACCGTGGTGCCAGTACCCTCCACAAATACATCACCGGTGGAATCCAGCAGTTACCTCCGACGACACACACACACACACACACACGCACACGCACACGCACACACACACAGCAGGAGAAGTGACAACAGATTGAGGATCAACACAAACACAAACACAAACACGGACACACGCGCATATGCACTGGTCATGACCAGTACCCTCCACAAATACATCACCAATGGAATCCAGCAGTTACCTCCGACGACACACACACACACACACGCACGCACGCATGCACACACACACACACACACACACACAGCAACAGATGGGGCAGCCAATACACGCGAGCGTCTCCAGCACACGCATTGCGCTGGCGTCGTATAATTATAATATTTATAATATATTTAGCATCTCACCTCTGTGTGTGTGCGTGTGTGTGTGTGTATAGCAGCCGGTCGGTCGGTCGGTCCTCCTGTCTCCTCCTCCTCCTCCTCTGCAGTCCGAGGTTCTGCGGATTCGTTCCCGCGGTGGAAGTTGCGCGGGGCTACGGTGTGTTGACGATGCGCGCCACACGCGTCTCCTCGCTCTGCTCCGCTCTCCACATAGCACCGTCGAACCTCTCTCTCTCTCTCTCTCTCTCTACCCCTCTCTCTCTCTCTCTCTCTCTCTCTCTCTCTCTCCCCTCTCTCTCTCTCTCTCTCTCTCCCTCTCTTATATTCTCTCCCTCCTGCGTCCTCTCTGTCTCTTTCTCGTCGGT
>PIJE02000006.1:600282-620374 GCA_002895965.2 Coryphaenoides rupestris | reverse complement strand
CTCTCTCTCCCTCTAACCACCATGGATCATACAATGCTAAATAATAATAATAATAACAACAACAACTCAAAACGTGCCCGGTGTCTCCGTGATGCACGTAACAAGTCAGTGAGCATCAACTGGTACGTCGCGCGAACGAGAAAGAGAGAGTGTGTGTGTGTGTGTGTGAGAGAAAGGGTGTGTGTGTGTGTGGGTGTGTGAGGGGCAGACGGCAAGAAAAGGGGAGGGGTTAGAGTAAAGATGCAGGGTGGAGAGATGGCGAGAGGAACCCATCTATATCGGGTCTTGGTCAGTTTCATCTCCCCCTTCTCCTCTCCTCTCTTCTCCTCTCCTCTCCTCTCCTCTCCTCCCCTTTCTCCCCCCCCCGTCTCCCCCACGCTAGTAAAGCCTCCTGCATGCGCTTTTTGCAGAGGGAAGGTGTACACTGGTGTGTGTGCGTGTGTGTGTGTCTGCGTGTGTGTGTGTGTCTGCGTCGGTAAGGCTACAGCTCGCGCCTCTCCGGAACATTCCACCGCGGAGACAAACTGGATTCTCTCGAAAACAACAAAAAAATGTCAGCCAAAACTGTATTTTATTTATTTCTACTGCGGAGGATATGGAGTTATTAATCGATTTTACATTAATTAAAATTAATTATTTATTATATAATAATTATATTATTTCCCGGGCAGGCAGCCACAGCAGCAGCAGCAGCAGCGTAACTAGTGGGATAGTTGTTGCTGCTCTGTGATTGGTCGCTCTGCTCCCGCGCTGGCCGCTGTGCTGCGCGTGCTTGTTCAGCTCGCCCGGTCGTTTGTATTTCGAGCGATTAGCGCGTGCGCGTGACGACAGCGCTGGGAAGCGGAACACCTGCCCGTGCACGTGCATGCGCGCGTGTTGTGTTTGTTTCGCGCGCGGTTCAGCGGGAGGAGATCGGAGGGTCGCTGTGTTCTGTTGTCTGAGGATGACTAATGATATTGTGTTCATTGCTGAATCACTGTATGACCAGATAACAACTATCTCATCTCAACACTCAAAAGAAAGTCTACAAAAAAGCACAGGCCTGTAATTTATTCTCAAACTACTCACAATGTAAGCAATATCTCAAGCAATAGCTCACGACAGGCCGTGGTATATGGTTATTATATCACAGCTAACGGGGCTGGTTCGGCCCGACGCGAAGCGGAGGATCGACAACCCCTTAAAATGCTGGATAAAACGGCCACCAAGCATGGCAATATAAAAGTAGGCTAAAGGCTGAAGGCTGATACATACTCAGCGAGAAGCGAGTATGTATCAGCGAGTATGTATCAGCGAGTATGTATTTTGTTCTCGCACCCAGGGCCGGGAGTTCTCGCAGCTTGTTCTCGACACGTCATCCGGGCCGAACTTTTTTCTCGCGTCGTGTCCGAGAACTATTGTGTGATTGGTCAATTTGAAGTGGGCGTGGTTAATGCGCTTTCCGCGGCGCAAAAGTTTGCTGCTGTGGGCGGGGCCTTTGAGGAGTTTCTCGTGAAGTATGAAATGTCGTGGACAGAACGAACTTTGTTCTTGTTCTTGCCACCTCGAGAACAAGAACAAATTTCTCTGTTCTTGCGGAGTATGTATCAGCCTGAATAGGCACATTACAATTAAAATATTTTTTATTAACAGGTCAATAACGATTTTTCCAAAGAAATAGGCCCTACTGGCTGCCAGCACACGCGTTGCTATGCAACATACGAGCGGTCAAACATATTACGATTTAAAACCGTTTTTATTTACATAATTTGGTTATTTATTTATATTAATTTGTATGTTGCCGTTTATTGTGCAATAAAAAAGTTGAAAAAGTTAGTTTCTTCGTTTGCTAGGTAGTTTGTTAGGGGGCGTTCACCTACCGTTTCTATGCAACCGGAACCTCTTTTTCTACGGGGGAGTGATACCAAATGTGAAAAGGAATTAGACTCGTAGCCGTGGTATATGGTTATTATATTACGACTATGAACCAATCAGATTGCTTGATTTCAGGTACCCGTTTTATAATAAAAAATATACTATAACAACAAATTTACCCCAATTATACTCTAACAACAAAATATATACTCAATATCAATATCAATGATAGGCCTATCTATATACTGTGATAACAACTACTCCAACTACTTCGACTATACTCCAATAACAAAAAATATCCTCTCATAACAACTATAGGCCAACACTGCAATAACAAATACTCTCATAACAACTATAGGCCTCCATATATACTGCAATAACAATACTCCAACTACTTCAACAAACAAACAACCTGACCAGCAAACACAATATTTTATATTTGTTGATTATGCTGTCATGCTTTCGTTATATCTTCTTACAATACTCCAACCATACTCCAATAACAATACTCCAATGGGAACTGTGCTCTAATATGAACTATTGCTCTAACTGCCACAGGGGGCGCCAGAAACCAGAGAGGAGGGCGAGAGGAGAAAGGAGGGATACAGAAAAGAGGGAGCTGACTTTTTGTTTGTTTGTTTATTGGCTGGTTGGTTTGTTGATGTCTTTGATGACTTATTTACCGACTCCTCAGGCACCAGAATGATGGAGTGATGGGAGAGAGAGGAGAAGAAAGACGGGGGATGAGGAGAGAGAGTCCGTTTGAGTCCTGATCACAGTTCCATACAGGCTGGTGTATTGTAGCATTGTCAACATGATGCTAAGACTAGAGCCCAGAGAGAGAGAGAGAGGGGGGGGGTGTCTTCAGTTGTTTGCTGAAATCGATTGTGTGGGAAAGGACTAAGTCTTCATTTCACGTTGAACGTTCAGGATCACATTTCCTGCATCCCGTTTAGTGTGACTTAAACGGGTCTTTATTATGATGTTTCATTTGCTATGTAACATAGGTCTGTAATATAGATCTATAACATAGATCTTTCATATAGATCTGTAATATAGATCTTGTTACCCTAGCACATATGGAGCACAGACAGCAACGAGACACTTTATTCACCATGAAATTGTCTTGAGAAGAACTCTAAATATAAACAACGTGCAGGGGTGTGTTTATGTGTGTGTGTGTGTGTGTGTGTGTGTGTGTGTGTGTGTGAGCCTGTGTCTGTGTGTATGTGTGTGCTCGGCACTCCACATTAAGTCATGGTGTGAGGGCACAAAACAGAATCAGTCTCAGTCTGTCTGAGGACAAGCATCTGCAGGATGGACCGGTCAGGCTCTCTCCGATCATCTCCATGCCCACTTCCTCAAATATGAGACACTACATTAAATTACCAAATCATGTAATCATAGACAGGAGACAGGTTGGCTGATGGTTCAGTAGAGAGAGAGAGAGAGAGCTTTTGATTCTATTTGGCACGATGGTCTGCTGTACAAACAATTGGAAAGCGGTGTTGGAGGAAAAACCTATGACATCATAAAGTCAATGTACACCAACAACAAATGCACTGTTAAGATTGGCAAACAACACACAGACTTCTTTCCCCAAAACCGGGGGGTTAGACAGGGATGCAGCCTGAGCCCAACCCTCTTCAACATATACATCAATGAATTGGCAAAATCTCTAGAACAATCTGAGGCACCTGGCATCTCCCTAGGAGACACACAAGTCAAACACCTCCTGTTCGCAGATGATCTGGTGCTGCTGTCTCCAACCAAAGAAGGACTACAACAGCACCTTGATCTACTACACAAATTCTCCCAGACCTGGGCCCTGACAGTAAATCTAACCAAGACAAAAATAATGCTTTTCCAAAAAACTCTTTCTCAATACAACTCCCTTAGAGCATACAAAGAATTATACCTACCTTGGCCTAAACATTAGCAACACAGGTAACTTCAACAAAGCTGTAAACGACCTGAGAGACAAGGCAAGAAGGGCTTTTTATGCCATAAAAAGAAACACTCAGTTATCGAACCCATTTCCCTTTACGGTTGCGAGATCTGGGGTCCACTTGCAAACCAAGATTTTACTAAATGGGACAAACATCAAATTGAAACGCTGCATGCAGAGTTCTGCAAATCCATTCTCCGCACCCAATGGAAAACACCCAACAATGCATGCAGAGCAGAATTAGGACGATACCCACTAATAATACAAATTCAAAAGAGGGCATTCAGGTGGGTTAGTGGTAGTTAGAGGTGGTTTAGTAGTGGGTTAGGGAGGGTTAGTGGAGAGTTAGGGAGAGTGATGAAGAGAAGTGAAGAGTAGACAATTGAAAGAGGGATTTAAGATTTAATAGTTTGACGGGTGGAGGGGATGAGAGGAGAGGAGAGCAATGAGATTTTCATCTTTGGCAGGATGGTGTGTGTGTGTGTGTGTGTGTGTTATTTATATCATGGAAGAGTTTTCAAGTTACATTAGAGGAATGATGAAACTCTTATGGCTTACGGCTTTTGGAGAGTTTCGTGTTTATTTCCCATTTCAAACAAGAAGAAGAGAAGAGAAATATATATGAAATATATGAAATAAATAAAAAATGTAAAAGTACACTGCAGTGAAATTCTTCCCCTGAGCCCTATAAAACACAAACACCTACCAAAAAACACACCATCAATAACCAATAACGACACTATAAACAATAATAAATAATACAAATATTGTATAGAATATGATGATATAACTATAAATATCTAATCTAATCTAATAATAATATAATAATGGTATACTATAGTAATAAACTGTGCACAATGTTGCTGCTGGAGAAGAAGTGTCTACATTTCAAGGGCAGCCATAACAATAATATTACTACTCATAACATGCACATGGGTACACAGTTATTAATAATACTACATTACTACTATAATACTTATAACTTGCACACGGATACACAGTAAAGGTGCAACAATATACGTATGAATGCCAATGAGTGTGAATATGGATACATAAATACTGTAATAATATACTATAGTATAATGTAAGATAACATGATAATAAACTGTAATAGGCTATAATATAATAATAATTAGCATTAGATTCAGGGGTGAGTGGACCTAAATGCATGACACAGAGAATGTGGATGAGCAGATCAACAGAAACGTCATTTATTCCTAAGAGGTGGTCCATAGGACGGCGGCGGGCTGAGTACTCCACCAGGCGAGGGCTTGGCAGCGGGCAGGGCGGCCGGCCAGGCGCTGGCTGGGGGGACGGAGAGGCTAGTCAGACGGCAGGGGGCTGCTTGGCAAGGGGCAGGGCAGTCTGACACGCATGCAGGGTGCTGCTGCTTGGCAAAGGGGAACGGTACTTAGACAGCAGGGAACTGCTTGGCAAGGGGCGGGCTAGTCTGACAGGCGATGGTCGTAACGACCTGAGCAAATGGGGACACGGAATCACTGGGGAGTAACGAAACACGAAGGGGAACACAAAAAAATTGAGAATTTGGACAGAATATCTCAGAGCGTCTGAAAACGTAACGCCAGTAAACAGCGTGCGGTTTGTAGACAGCATGCCGATGAGCAGATGGAGGGCAGGTGTGTCGACAGGGAGAGGGCGAGGCAACGACACCGGCCACCACGAGGAGGCAGAAGTGGACGGCAACAAATAAGTCTGTCAGTCAGTCAGTCGGTCATGCTGTGCAGTTCATCTGAGGGAGTTTAGTCGTCGGATGGTCTGCGTGAAGACACTCTGAGTCGGGGGTTTCTTTGACTGTAAGTTGTAAATGTCCTCCAGGGAGCTCAGATCACCCCCGGCGGTGCGCTGGGCAGCCTTGACCAAGTTCCTCCGGCCCTGAGAGGAGTGGCTTCCTGTACCGGGTGCTGAATGCTCAACAGTGTGGCACAGGTGGTGTCAGGTCAGTCACCTGAGGAAGTACAGGCGCTGGCGTGCCTTCCCCGCCACACGATGAGACGTGAGTCCACAAGGTCAGCCTCTATGGTGAGATGTCTGTCGTGGTCCACAATCCCCTCTTGTGTCTGGTCAACATTCAGGGCGTAGTTGTTCATGTGGCACCACAGCGGTAGGTCCTCCCTTGGCCTCTGGAGATCAGACCCACTACAGCTGTATTGCCCGCAAACTTGGTCGACTACGTGGTCGGTGGAGTAGTTTGCCACGCAGTCGTAGTCGTATGTGTGACAGGGCATACAGCAGTGGGCTCAGGACACAAGCTTGGCATGATGGTGTCAGCCAGAGCTGTAGTCTATGAAGAGGGTTCTTGGGTATTGCCCTCCCTGGAGTCCAGGTGGGAGAGGGTGGTGTGGAGGACATGAGAGATGGCACCGTCAGTAGACCCTATTTGGGCAGTAGGCGTACTGGAGGATGTCCAGGCTTGGAAGAGCATGCTCCCTCTGAGATCTTTACTCCTCACACCCTTCATACAGACCTTGCTGTCCATAGGCTGCCGGCTGCTGGCACCTGTGACTTCTAAACGGGCATAAAAGCTATTTAGCTCAGTAGGCTAGGCAGATGTTAGCATTCAACAGGGGGGGGGGGGTTTGGGTTTATAGTCTGTGATAGTCGTCGTGATGCCCGATCACATGCCTCCTGGTATCTGCTGACTGTTGGGCCTCCGCCTTGTCTCTGTACCTCCTCTATGATCAGCCTGACGTTTTGAAGTTGGACATATCCCCCGATACGAGCCCGGCATCGTAGGCTATGTGTATGTGAGCTCCGCTGGACTGGACTTGGCCAGCAAGATGCTGATATAATAATAATAATATAAATATATGAACAGTAGCAACAAGGTCCTTCCTATGAAGCCGGCCCATTTTTTATTTTATATCCGTCAGTTAAGTTCACAAGGTCTGTCTCTGTTCTCATGAGGGCTGCCAGCCAAACAGACGCAGTATTAAATATTAAATATTCAATATTAAATATTAAGCTAAGATGGAGAAACTGAATTATGAAATGCTTGCACTGTTATTGTTTTATATATCAGCTGGACAGCAGCACGGCTTGGTTAACACTAAAATTATCAAGTCAAATGTTTATAAAATGGAATAAACAGGAAGAATAGAAAAAAAAGTATCATAATAATAATGATATTAATAATGTAGCCTCAGTGTAGAGTAATATGTACTGAAATAATGAGATTAGCGAATGGGTTAGTAGATTGATGGGTTAGGAACAGTTAGTAGAGTGATGGTTGAGGGATGGGTTAGTGGTGGGCTACTGATGGGTTAGTGGTGGGCTAGTTGTAGTATGATACTACTGTACACAGTGTAGAGCGCAGGTGTGGAGGGTGAGGGCGGGAGAGAAGAGGAGAGACCGAGAAAGAGGAGGAGAGATTGGTGATGAAGAGAAGTGAAGAGCAGACAATTTAAGGAGGGATAAAAGCTAAGAGGTTGAAGGGAGGAGGGGATGAGAGGACGGAGACGACGGAAACGAGGAGACAAGTGGAGGAAAGAGGAGAGGAGAGCAAAGAGAGATTTTGCAAGCTGCAATCGAGAACTGATGAAACCTGGTCCGCACTTGGCGACAGAGCGATGGGTTCATAGACGTATATGTCCCTTGGTGTAATCTGTAGAGCCAGAGCTTGGGGTCAGGTCAGGTCGGGTCAGTGTTTTCCTCATGTCAGACAGTTCACAGACACATCTCTCCAAAATATTCCCTTTCAAAGAGGTCACTGAGGTCACGTACGGTGTCTTAAGACCGGGCAGAGCAAATATCCTCTTCAACAAACTGTTGTTTTTGTCGTTGTTGTAGTTGTTGTGCTCAAAGCGCCCACTCCACAGTTTAACTCAATCTGGACGAGGTCGTTCCAGCGCTGACTCAATCGCATGAACATGAGCAGCACTCATAACGAGAGGTTAACACATTTGTCAAACACTTAATTAAGCCACTGACTGAGCGTACATCACGGTTAACGAACTCTTAATTCATTATATTTTTTTTAAGAATAACGTTTGCACTGTGCTAATTGAATCGGTCGTGACGTGGAAGTGAAATGTGTTTCTAATTCACGTCGCGGCGGTGGTGACGTCACATGATCTGAGGACGGCACAACACTTCCACTGATTTAAGGTCAGAGCTATGAACTCGTAAGGTAAGGGTTAGCTTGTGAGCCGCGTTCTGTGGCTAGCGGGGGGGGATCATGTGCTCTGTAGGACCTGAGAATAACACGCTAGCGGGCAATCACAGTCCAATCCCCACCGAGTGGCGTGTCCTTTTCAGTCGGAGGTTGCGTCCTACACATGTTTCCTTGTAACTAGCTAGCTGCGGTGCATGTATGGATGGTGCTGCGATGCCATGTACCCTTTTCACAGATCGTCAATAGCGGGGTAAAGTAACTTCTTGTTCCTTTAATTGAAACATTAGGTTGGTTTTATTGTGTGTATTGTCTGTCGCAGCACCAGTAGCATGGTCAATGTCTATTTACTTGACTAGTTGTGTCTATATTGCTACACTGCCGTTAATTAACATTAATTATGGGTCTTGCTACACAGACCCATAATTAATGTTATTATTGTGAGTTAGAGAAAGACTTGAGAGATGGATAGTCAGGTCCCCCAAGATGTCAGATGCATTACGGCATTCCATCAAAGCCTTCCAACAAAGGGACGTCATGTTTCTCTGTCGTGACTGTAGGTTCCAGACGCCATGCTGGTCTGTCAGGCTGTGACCTGCGGCCTTTATATGAGAGTAACGAGTGTCACATGGAGACAGGCCAGCCAATGAGCTTCCAGAGATGCGGTGCGCTTATAAAAGGGAGACCAAGTTAGTTATTTTTTCTCCAGTTAATGAAAATGAGACAAAGTGTATTATGTCAGTATTATGTTATGTTATATTATGTCAGGAGAACAAAGCACTTCCAATAAAAAGATGTTTTGCACTTTTTACAATCCAATAAATATATTAATAATAATGAATACAATACTTAAATTCCCCTGCATTTGTAGTTTTAATTAAACTGTGTGATGCTATCAAGCAGTGTCCTTGTCCAATAGATTGCTAGTTTTGCTTGTTGTCAGAAGGAAAAACAAAACAGTATTTCTACCTAAATTCTGAGGCTGCATCCAAAGGTGTGCAGCCTTACCGAACCCCCAGACTCTAATAAACATGGGCCAGGTGAAACACACACACGTGCACACACACACACACACACACACACACACACACACACACACACACACACACACACACACACACACACACACATACACACACTCCACAAAAACGTTACATTAAAAGATCCCAATCTGAAGTGCAGGTTTTAGTGCCAACCTTTATACAGCCTTTACACGCCAAGCTCTGATCCCCCCAAATCCTCTCTGGCCTTTCCCTGCTCTGTATGTGCTGAGTGCTTCTGGAGCAGGCGATTGTATTTTCAACATCTCCCACCCTGTTGAGATCAAATAGGACAATCGCGGACCTACAACCAATGACTCGAACCCGAGTCTAAGAGACAAAGCAGTCGCTGGATTCGCTTCATCTGTCTGGTGTTCTTTCAGTGTCTCTTTAATCGTCCATTTAGAGGAACAATCCTTTTTTTAGCTCTTTTTTCTGTCCTCCTGTACTGATGTTTGCCCAGAACAACCGGGATCCCTCGCCCCTGTCTGTGTCTACACTGCTAAGCAAGCAGCCATCAGTCTAGTGTTTATTTTACAACCGATCGATGGTCACAGTGTATAATACCGGTTTACTCGTGTGGCTATTGTTCTGTACAAAACCAATACCCTGTTTATATCCAGGTTTTGTGTCTATCTATTTATCTCTATTTTATCTAATAGGAAAGGTGAACAGTTCTGGGTTCGATCCCTGATGTCTACAGCCGAACCTTCGGTGTCCTTTGAGCAAAATTCAGATGCATTTCCCCAATCTTTTTCTCAGCGGAATACATCTGAATCCTACTCTCTATAAAGCCTCTCCGGATGAAGGCGACTGCCGGATTACTACATAAATGAATAAATAACAGTATCTGCTGCAGTATTCATCCTCTGCGCTGCCGTCAGACTCTCACACGGCTGCTGCTGCTGCTGCTGCTGCTAGCCTGGCGTTCTCTCCCAGAAACACGCCTGCTCAGGCTCCCTACATGAACAACCTCCTCACCACTAGCCGATGTTCTCCTCTTCTCCTCCTTTCGTCCTCTTCTCCTCATCTCCTCCTCTCCCCCTCCTCTCCTCCTCATCTCCTCGTCTCCTCTTCTCCTCATCTCCTCCTCTCCTCATCTCCTCCTCCTCTCCTCCTCTCCTCCACTTCTCCTCTCTTCCTCTCCTCATCTCCTCCTCATCTCCTCGTCTCCTCATCTCCTTATCTCCTCCTTGTTTCCTCCTCGTCTCCTTTTCTCCTCCCTTCCTCTACTCCTCTCCTCCTCTACTCCTCTCCTCTCCTCCTCTCATCCTCTCCTCTTCTCATCTCCTCCTCCCCTCCTCTACTCCTCTCCCCCTTTTGGAGGGAGAGAGAGAAAGCACAAGAGGTGTAATAAGGTATAATAATGAAAGATGAATGAAATTACAAATTGAGACAATGGGTTGATAATTTGTCTTTCTCTTGAACATGAAGAGAGCGAGCGATAGAGAGACAACGAGAGAGGGGGGGGGGAGAGAAGCCGGGGGGCTAGAAGATTAGGAGCAGAGATGGAGTGGGATGATGAAAGGGAATAATTGATAAGGCAAGGCAAGGCAAGGCATAGCTAGTACGTTGATAGAGATATGGGGAGATCGAGGGATGGATGCATAGATAGCTATATATAAATAAATATAAATACCAATAGAAAGACCCACAGAAACTGAAGCTGTTGTGGTGGTGGAGGAAACGGGTGAAACCACCGTCCACGTGGCTGATCTGCTCTGAGGACCTGTGAGAGGCCCCAGAGAGCCACTCGTCCTCCATATCTCCCCTCCAGCACCCTCCAGTCAGAAGACCTGCTGTAACGTAGACCTGAAGTGAGCATTAGCAGCCATATGCAGACTCCTGCTGTGATAGGAGCGTTTTAGTCATGTGTTTGGATGTTCCAAAAGCACATAGAATTGCAGATTATTATTATTATTATTATGGAAAAACAAAACATATATGGCTATGCTTTGAATGAATACCTGGAAATTATGTATGTATCAGGAAATCTGACCTGAAAACACATTTTTTATGCAGTTATTATACTAGGCTATACAGATATGATGTGTATATGTGTGAATGTGTGTGTGTGTATGTGTGTTTATGTGTGTGTGTGTGTGTGTGTGTTGTGTGTGTGTTTGTGTGTGTGTATGTGGGATATGGGGTAAACAACAGAGAGAGGAGAACAGGACTAAAACACGCACACAAAAGCACGCATTGCATGCACACACACACACAACACACCCACACACACACACAAAGACACACAAAGACACACGCACACACACACACACACAACACACACACACACACCACACACACACAAAGACACACACACACACACACAAAGACACACATACACACACACACACACAAAGACATAACACACACACACACATAAACACACAAGCATGCATGCACACATACACACACTCACACACACACACACACACACATACATAACAAAACAAACAGTTATATTTCCTTCCAGGTGTGCCCAGAAATAACTGATAAAGTGCAGATACACACACAGGGCACACATTTTAATGCGCATTCTGAATTCATTACTCTCAGGGTATGTGTGTGTGTGTGTGTGAGAGAGACAGAGAGAGGGAGAGTGTGTGTGTGTGTGTTATCGTGCCTGCTCAAAAGTGGAATTCATTATTTTTTTCTATTTTCGATTTTTAGAACAGCGAAACGAAATGAGACAAGAATTCTCCACGAAGAAAGCAACTCTCATGTAATTATCTGTTCCTGGAGTTTACCTACCGTCCCTCCTGTCTCGTCTCAGCGGCTGCCAGCCAGAGTTGCTCCTAGTGATTGTGTAATTTTGTAACTTTTCTTTCTATCTTTATCGACTTCTTTTAGAATTATTGTTATTTAATTAGTAAGATAAGTTATTTGTACAGGACAAGATGGCTCAGCGAGCTCTTTCTCTGTTTTTCGTCGATATTTTTATTGTACATTTTCTGTGCCCGACGCCCAGCATGGCGGACGCGGACGCGCCGCGGGTCTCCATTATGTACACCAGAGATCAGCTGCTGAACCCCCGACTGTGTGGTGGGGCCACACAGTAATACCGGGGCTGCAGGGCCGGGAGGAGAAGACGGCTAAAGAAGAGGAGATATCGACCGTATCTCCCGTCCATCGTCATGGGGAACATACGATCTCTGGTGAACAAGATGGACGAGTTAACATCACTCACAAGGAGCGAGAGTGTGTTTCGGGAGGGCTCTGTTATGTGCCTCACGGAGACATGGCTGCACGACAATGTTCCGGACTCTGTAGTGGACTTAGCCGGCTTTCAGCTGGTGCGGGCGGACAGGAGTTACAACGAAAGCGGTAAGAAGAAAGGAGGGGGAGTCGCTGTTTACATGAACAACAGTTGGTGCGACCCTGGACACATTACAGTGAAGTGTGTGCAGCCCGGACATCCAACTGCTGGCAGTGAGTCTCCGTCCATATTACCTGCCCAGAGAGTTCACACAGGCCATTGTTATTGTTGTCGCGGCTAATGCGTCGCGGGCTGCTGTGACCGCGCGTCTACAGACTCTGCACCCAAGCGCGTTCACATCAATATCGGGTGATTTTAACCATGTCACTCTGACATCAACCCTGCCCACATTCAAACAGTTTGTGGACTGCAAAACCAGGGAAAATAAAACACTGGACCTGCTGTATGCCAATGTTAAGGAGGCATACAGCTCCACAGCTCTCCCCCCTCTGGGCAGATCAGATCACAACCTGGTCTACCTGAGGCCCCTCTATAAACCTGCGGTTCAGAGGCAACCAGTGGTCACCAGAACTGTACGGGGGTGGTCTCAGGATGCAGAGGAGACTCTCCAGGGCTGTTTTGAGCTGACAGACTGGGATGTTCTCTGTGATGGACATGGGCCGGACATAGACGGACTCACAGGCTGCATAACGGACTATGTAAATGTCTGCACGGACTGTGTGATCCCGACTAAGACTGTGCACTGCTTTCCCAACAACAAACCCTGGGTGACTAAAGACATCAAAGCATCACTGAATAGGAAGAAAGCAGCCTTCAGGAGTGGAGACAAGGAGGAGATGAAGAAGGTGCAGAGAGAACTGAGGGAAAAGATCACAGAGGGCAAGGAGAGCTACAGAAGAAAGCTTGAGAGGAAGCTTCAACAGAAGAACCTCAGGGAGGTGTGGAGTGGCATGAGAACCATCACTGGCCATGGAGCAAAGACCATCCAGGGGAGGGAGGGAAACCTGGATGAGGCCAATGAGTTAAACCTGTTCTTCAACAGGTTTGACGATGTGGCTCCTCTCCACCCTCCCCCCAGCTCCTCCTGTGATGCTCCTCCCTCTCCCCTCTCTCTCCCCTCTCCCTCCCCCCCATCTCTCCTCCCTCCCCCCTCTCCCCCTCTCCTCCACTCTCCTCCCCTCTCCTCCCCTCTCCTCTCCCCGCTTGCTTCCCCCCCTCTACTCTCCCACCTCTCCTCCCCTCCCTCTCCTCTCTCCAGGGACAATCACCTTCACGGCGGAGGATGTGAGAAGTGAACTCGGCAGACTACGCCCAGGCAAGGCTACGGGGCCTGATGGCCTCAGCCCCAGAGTGCTCAAGGTGTGTGTGACTCAGCTGTGCGGCGTCTTCCGGCACATCTTCAACCTGAGCCTGAGCACGATGATGTCCCTGTCCTGTGGAAAACATCATGCCTGGTTCCTGGAGAAAAGACACGCAAGCAGCAACAATGACTACAGACCTGTGGCCTTGACCTCATATGTGATGAAGTCGCTGGAGAGGCTTGTCCTGAAGCACATCCGTGCACTAGCGAAACATCACTGGACCATCTGCAGTTTGCCTACCAGCCCCGTATTGGAGTGGAAGACGCCATCATCTACCTCAGGGGTGCCCAATACGTTGATCGCAATCGACCGGTCGATCGCAAAGTAAGTCCGGGTAGACCGGGTAAACCTCCCTATGACGTTTGCCACTTGATTGACGTACAGGGCAGCCATTCTGAGATCTCGTCTTTTCTAACACACGAATCACCGCGCATGTGCAGTTAACCGCGTTGTTGAGGGGGCATGACAAAGTTCCGTTCCATTTTAGATTGTTGACAGGGGGGGGGGGGGGGGGAGGTTGGTCGGAAAATGTTGGTTTCATGTCCGTGTGCTTTATACTTTTGTAATATGTGAAGTTCTCAATAAAATTCTTGAAATAAAACAATTCTGAATTTCCCCCTGCGCCCCACCTGTAATACCACTGCACCCCACTAGAGGGGCGCGCCCCACAGTTTGAGAAATACTGGGCAATGACCAAAGTAAGGTAATGACCAAAGTAAGGTAATGACCAAAAATGTACTGAAGTGTAGTGTGGTGACACAAGGGCTCATGCAGTTTTGCAAGGTACGCCAAATTATATTGTATATATATGAAGTATACTCAGGATATATTTAGCATTTTTAGTGTAGGTAGATCATTTTGGCTTGGTCATTTTAAAAGTGCTCGCAAGTTGCAAAAGTGTGGGCACCCCTGATCTACCTGCTGCACAGGGCTTATTCTCACCTGGAGGAGGCAGGCAGCGTATTGAGAGTCACATTCTTCAACTTCTCAAGCGCTTTCAACACCATAAAGCCTGCCCTGCTTGGGACTAAGCTACTGGACATACAGGTGGACGCTCCACTAGTGGCCTGGATTACTAACTACCTCACAGGTCGGCCACAGTATGTGAGGCTGCAGAGCAACATGTCAGACACTATAGTGAGCAACACGGGAGCACCTCAGGGGACAGTCCTGTCTCCCTTCCTGTTCACACTCTACACCTCAGACTTCAGATAGAGCTCACAGTCCTGCCACCTGCAGAAGTTTTCGGATGACTCTGCCATTGTGGGCTGGAGTCCGAGTACAGGAGTGTGGTGGACAGTTTTGTGGAGTGGTGTGGACTAGATCACCTGCAACTCAACATCTCTAAGACGAAGGAGTTGGTGGTCGATTTCAGGAAGCAACTGACTCACCCGAAACCCGTCAGCATCAGGGGGACCGAGGTGGACATTGTCAAGGAATATAAGTACCTGGGTGTTCACAGAGACATAAAATGGACTGGACTAAAAACACAGAGGCCCTGTATAAGAAAGGTCAGAGTCGCCTGTATTTCCTACGGAGACTCAGATTCTTCAACGTCTGCAGGACCATGCTGGCAGATGTTCTATCACTCTGTGGTGGCCAGCATCATCTTCTACGCTGTTGTGTGCCTGGGGCAGCAGGGTGAAGGCAGCCGACGCTAACAGACTCAGTAAGCTCATCAGGAAAGCGGGTTCTGTCCTGGGAGTGTGGAATACTGGCAGGTGACACACAGGCACACACACGCACACACACACACACACACACACACACACACACACACACACACACATACACACACTCCACAAAAACGTTACATTAAAAGATCCCAATCTGAAGTGCAGGTTTTAGTGCCAACCTTTATACAGCCTTTACACGCCAAGCTCTGATCCCCCCAAATCCTCTCTGGCCTTTCCCTGCTCTGTATGTGCTGAGTGCTTCTGGAGCAGGCGATTGTATTTTCAACATCTCCCACCCTGTTGAGATCAAATAGGACAATCGCGGACCTACAACCAATGACTCGAACCCGAGTCTAAGAGACAAAGCAGTCGCTGGATTCGCTTCATCTGTCTGGTGTTCTTTCAGTGTCTCTTTAATCGTCCATTTAGAGGAACAATCCTTTTTTTAGCTCTTTTTTTCTGTCCTCCTGTACTGATGTTTGCCCAGAACAACCGGGATCCCTCGCCCCTGTCTGTGTCTACACTGCTAAGCAAGCAGCCATCAGTCTAGTGTTTATTTTACAACCGATCGATGGTCACAGTGTATAATACCGGTTTACTCGTGTGGCTATTGTTCTGTACAAAACCAATACCCTGTTTATATCCAGGTTTTGTGTCTATCTATTTATCTCTATTTTATCTAATAGGAAAGGTGAACAGTTCTGGGTTCGATCCCTGATGTCTACAGCCGAACCTTCGGTGTCCTTTGAGCAAAATTCAGATGCATTTCCCCAATCTTTTTCTCAGCGGAATACATCTGAATCCTACTCTCTATAAAGCCTCTCCGGATGAAGGCGACTGCCGGATTACTACATAAATGAATAAATAACAGTATCTGCTGCAGTATTCATCCTCTGCGCTGCCGTCAGACTCTCACACGGCTGCTGCTGCTGCTGCTGCTGCTAGCCTGGCGTTCTCTCCCAGAAACACGCCTGCTCAGGCTCCCTACATGAACAACCTCCTCACCACTAGCCGATGTTCTCCTCTTCTCCTCCTTTCGTCCTCTTCTCCTCATCTCCTCCTCTCCCCCTCCTCTCCTCCTCATCTCCTCCCCCACGGGACGACAGGGGTCAAAAGGTCAAACATCGATTGGCGCACACACTATTATTCATACACTGTAGGTGCAATTTCGTACAGTAGGTGGCGTTTCAAGTGTATTGTCATGTACTCATAAAATTAACATAAAGACATACTGATGATAAAATACTTACAGGCTTCAACAGCAGACACATTAATAAAGAATCTTTAACATCTTTAAAAATGGAAAACAATCATTATTTACAAGGAAAAGTATCTACACATAACTCCCTCAGGATTGACTAATCTCTGAGGATTCTTCCTGTCATCCTGAGGAAAGACACCTGAATGAATGAATGAATGAATGAATTAATTAATATAACTTTATTAATCCCGAAGGAAATTCTTGTGCCAGGTTACATAGCGATACAGTACAATAAAACAATATGGAAAACAACAGAATAATAAAAATAAACTAATGGATTTACAAATTTACAGTTAAAATATACAAATATGTAGGCAAGATAAGATATTCTGATGGCAAAAACAATTTGGCACAATTGAAGTGAAATCTTATTGGACATGACATTAAGAATATTGCACATGAGAGGTAGTGTTATAAATAATATAACATGATAATAATAATAATAATAATAATATAGCACATGATAGGGTATTGCACATGATATTGGACAGTAATATTAATAATATTGCATGTAATACTGAGGAAAGTACACATGATGTTGAGAGGTAATATTGCACATTATATTGCTGTGTTCATTGTCTTGTAGGGGGGAGTTATAGGGAGGAGTTATAGAGTTTGATGGCCACAGGCAGAAAGGACCTCCTGTGGCGTTCTGTGGTGCACCTCGGTAATCTCAGTCTACGGCTGAAGGTGCTCTGGTATGACACCAGTGTGGCGTGCAGGGGATGGGAGGCGTTGTCCATAATACTGAGTAGTTTACTCAGCATCCTCCTCTCCGAGACCTCCACCAAAGACTCCAATTCCACTCCCAGGACAGAACCCGCTTTCCTGATGAGCTTACTGAGTCTGTTAGCGTCGGCTGCCTTCACCCTGCTGCCCCAGCACACAACAGCGTAGAAGATGATGCTGGCCACCACAGAGTGATAGAACATCTGCAGCATGGTCCTGCAGACGTTGAAAGATCTGAGTCTCCGTAGGAAATACAGGCGACTCTGACCTTTCTTATACAGGGCCTCTGTGTTTTTAGTCCAGTCCATTTTATTGTCTCTGTGAACACCCAGGTACTTATATTCCTTGACAATGTCCACCTCGGTCCCCCTGATGCTGACGGGTTTCGGGTGAGTCGGTTGCTTCCTGAAATCCACCACCAACTCCTTCGTCTTAGAGATGTTGAGTTGCAGGTGATCTAGTCCACACCACTCCACAAAACTGTCCACCACACTCCTGTACTCGGACTCCTGCCCCTTTCTGATACAGCCCACAATGGCAGAGTCAACCGAAAACTTCTGCAGGTGGCAGGACTGTGAGCTCTATCTGAAGTCTGAGGTGTAGAGTATGAACAGGAAGGGAGACAGGACTGTCCCCTGAGGTGCTCCCGTGTTGCTCACTATAGTGTCCGACATGTTGCTCTGCAGCCTCACATACTGTGGCCGACCTGTGAGGTAGTTAGTAATCCAGGCCACTAGTGGAGCGTCCACCTGCATGTCCAGTAGCTTAGTCCCAAGCAGTGCAGGCGTTATGGTGTTGAAAGCGCTTGAGAAGTCGAAGAATGTGACTCTCATAATGCTGCCTGCCTCCTCCAGGTGAGAATAAGCCCTGTGCAGCAGGTAGATCAGGGGTGCCCACACTTTTTCAATTGATCTTTTAAAATGACCAAGCCAAAATGATCTACCTACACTAAAAATGCTAAATATATCCCGAGTATACTTCATATATATACAATATAATTTGGCGTACCTTGCATAACTGCATGAGCCCTTGTGGTACACTACAATTTAGTACATTTTTGGTCATTACCTTACTTTGGTCATTACCCAGTATTTCTCAAACTGTGGGGCGCGCCCCTCTAGTGGGGTGCAGTGGTATTACAGGTGGGGCGCAGGGGGAAATTCAGAATTGTTTTATTTCAAGAATTTTATTGAGAACTTCACATATTACAAAAGTATAAAACACACGGACATGAAACCAACATTTTCCGACCAACCCCGTCAACAATCTAAAATGAACGGAACTTTGTCATGCCCCCCCCCCCCCTCAACAACGCGGTTGACTGCACATGCGCGGTGATTCGTGTGTTAGAAAAGACGAGATCTCAGAATGGCTGCCCTGTACGTCAATCAAGTGGCAAACGTCATAGGGAGGTTTACCCGGTCTACCCGGACTTACTTTGCGATCGACCGGTCGATTGCGATCAACGTATTGGGCACCCCTGAGGTAGATGATGGCGTCTTCCACTCCAATACGGGGCTGGTAGGCGAACTGCAGATGGTCCAGGCATGATGTTTTCCACAGGACAGGGACGATCGTCGTGCTCAGGCTCAGGTTGAAGATGTGCCGGAAGACGCCGCACAGCTGAGTCACACACACCTTGAGCACTCTGGGGCTGAGGCCATCAGGCCCCGTAGCCTTGCCTGGGCGTAGTCTGCCGAGTTCACTTCTCACATCCTCCGCCGTGAAGGTGATTGTCCCTGGAGAGAGGAGAGGAAGGAGGGGAGGGAGGGGGGGGGGGGAGAGGAGAGGGGGGGGAGAGAGGGGAAGAAGAGGGGAGGGGAGGGAGAGGAGAGGGAAGGGAGAGAGAGGGGGGGAGGGAAGAGGGAGAGAGAGGGGGAAAAGAGAGAGTCACAGGAGGAGCTGGGGGGAGGGTGGAGAGGAGCCACATCGTCAAACCTGTTGAAGAACAGGTTTAACTCGTTGGCCTCATCCAGGTTTCCCTCCCTCCCCTGGATGGTCTTTGCTCCATGGCCAGTGATGGTTCTCATGCCACTCCACACCTCCCTGAGGTTCTTCTGTTGGAGCTTCCTCTCAAGCTTTCTTTCTGTAGCTCTCCTTAGCCCTCTGTGATCTTTTCCCTCAGTTCTCTCTGCACCTTCTTCATCTCCTCCTTGTCTCCCACTCCTGAAGGACCGCGCTTCTTCCTTTTCAGTGACGCTTGATGTCTTTAGTCACCCAGGGTTTGTTTGTTGGGAAGCACTGCACAGTCTTATTCGGGGATCCACACAGTCCGTGCAGAACCATTTACATAGTCGTCCGTTATGCAGCCTGTGAGTCCGTCTATGTCCTGCCCATGTCCATACAGAGAACATCCCAGTCTGTCAGGCTCAAAACAGCCCTGGAGAGTCTCCTCTGCATCCTGAGACCACCCCCGTACAGTTCTGGTGACCACTGGTTGCCTCTGAACCGCAGGTTTATAGAGGGGCCTCAGGTAGACCAGGTTGTGATCTGATCTGCCCAGAGGGGGGAGAGCTGTGGAGCTGTATGCCTCCTTAACATTGGCATACAGCAGGTCCAGTGTTTTATTTTCCCTGGTTTTGCAGTCCACAAACTGTTTGAATGTGGGCAGGGTTGATGTCAGAGTGACATGGTTAAAATCACCCGATATTGATATGAACGCGCTTGGGTGCAGAGTCTGTAGACGCGCGGTCACAGCAGCCCGCGACGCATTAGCCGCGACAACAATAACAATGGCCTGTGTGAACTCTCTGGGCAGGTAATATGGACGGAGACTCACTGCCAGCAGTTGGATGTCCGGGCTGCACACACTTCACTGTAATGTGTCCAGGGTCGCACCAACTGCGACTCGCCCTCCTTTCTTCTTACCAGCTT
>PIJE02000006.1:568440-593440 GCA_002895965.2 Coryphaenoides rupestris | reverse complement strand
TTTGATTGGCAGCCAAAGCATAAATGATTCGAGACACACATGCATAATCTACCAGACAAACGCACAAAATAACACATGTTTGTCGAGAGGGGCACTAACTTCCCATACAAGATCGGCTGCCATGTCACAAAATGGCCGTCACGGAACAAACTACATCTCCCAGAATGCCATACCACTCAGACAGGTGTAGGTGTGTAAGCCACCTGATTGAGGCAGCACTCAAAGACCAGAGTGGAGGCATAACTAAGGGGGGCTGAGGCACCGAGCACACCAGGCTGAAGCCCATAATGACCGGTATATGAATACACCAGCAAGAGCAGCGTTGAGGGACCAGTGCTGATTGTTGAAGAGGCAGGGGGCGGGGGGGGGGGGTTGCAGGAGCACAGGGAGCTCGGGGATGGGCTGAAGATCTCCCGGCCCGGGCCTCTCGGTCGGTCCACTCATGTCCGGGACTAACTGCTCCCACGTTTGTAGTGAATATCGCGCCGCTATGATGTTTTGTAATAATTCCCCCCGGCGTCCGACGAGCGCAGATTTGAAAAGCACAATTATTCAGGACGGTTCAGGAGGATGTGATGGGCAGTAGCAGGGGAGACCAAAGAGAGAGAGACGTGGAGGTTTGGAGAGGAGGTCGGGTCTCGGCCCTGTTGAAGAAAATGCTATAATCTCTGTGATGTCATGGGATTGCGCGGCCGAAGCAGTTCCTCATAGTGTTGTTGTTGTTGTTGTTGTTGTTGTTGTTCCTGGAATACAGACCACACCTTGGACAGTATGCAGATAGTGGTGAGATGAATAACTGTTTCGGATAGGGGGGGCTTTCTGTGATAATCAAAGTCAAAGTCAAAGTGTTCTATTGTCACATGTTCTTCATAACACAGGGCCATTCTGAACAGTGAAACTCAGGCGACAGTACGCAAATAACAAGAAGAGAAAAATATGTATATATATATATATACACATGAAAACATGCATATATACAGTATATATCAGAAATATACATAAGATAAGAGAATCAGAAGCATATGTATCCAGAGTATTTAAGCATAGCATAGGGAATATGGCATATGTATCCAGAAGTAGTTGAATAATCTAAATATTATCAATGTTATAAATGTACATGTAAAGTGATCAATATGATCAATGAGATTGCTGTTGCTGGTTGAGAAGCTGTTTTTGAGTCTGGTAGTCGATGGTTGTAGGGTTGACAAATCATAGGGTTGATGATCACCTGAACTTCTCATACATGCAAACTCAACCCAACGTCAGAGCCTGGTGCAGATGTTGCAGATGTTGCAGATGTTGCAGAGGCCATGTTGAGGTAGCATGCTAGAGATGGTTAGAGGAGCCACATCATTTAGAAGAAGTGTGAGGGGATTGTGTGAGATCTGCATCAGGACGCATGTCTCAGAAATAACAATTTCAAAACAGCAGCTGCAACAATCAGGGCAGAAGAAAGTGTCTTTGAGATGTGGCAAACACACTCCCACAGTCTAATCATTTGTGAATCTCTTGAGACGTCAACTCCTCCGTGAAGCAGATTTGACGTACAAGCAAAGCGACATTTTTGACAAATTGTTGATGGAAAACAGGTATGAGATCACCTGAGACGGGATGAGAGCAGGAGGAAGAGTTTATTTAAGGCGTAGAAGATTGCATGGTAGTGGAATGAAGGAATAGAGGAGGGGATTAGGGGAGGAGGAAAAGAGAAGAAGAGGAGAAGCTGGATGAGGTCAGGAGGAGTGGTTGTTGTGCAGGCTTCTGTCACATCTGCACAAATGTCACTGTGTGTGTGTGTGTGTGTGTGTGTGTGTGTGTGTGTGTGTGTGTGTGTGTGTGTGTGTGTGTGTATTTGTGTGCACATCAGACACACGCACATGCGCGTGTGTCTGATGTGACAATACTTGAATGTACTGAGTGGATATCACTTTGCACGTCGATGAGAGCGTGAGAGATTGGAAGAGAGAGAGAGAGAGAGAGAGAGAGAGAGAGAGAGAGAGAGAGAGAGAGAGAGAGAGAGAGAGAGAGAGAGAGAGAGAAAATGCGGGGCTTATCTCAACAAGATTGGAAATAGTGACTCATCTCCTTATAAAGATGTTTCTCTCTTCCATGGCCTTCTTCACACAGATTTTTTTTCAGTTGTTGTTTCTATTGATTGGGACAGCGAGAGAGAGAGAGAGAGAGAGAGAGAGAGAGAGAGAGACAGAGACTGTGTGCGAAGCAGCAGAAGAGCAATGTGGTTCTGTGTGTCGTCTCCCATCCATGCGATGACACAGAGCCATGTGTACTGAGTGATGGACCACATTACTGCTGACAGCGAAACTCTATTCGTATGCTTTCCTTTGACGTCGTATAAGCTGTCAACTTTCTCTCTCTCTCTCTCTCTCTCTTCCTCTCTCTCTTTCTCTCATAGTCTCTCTTCCCTATCTCTTCCTGTTTCATCCTGCCTGTTCTCTGCGTGCTGTTCGGAGCCCCCATGGGTCGTGCCATGTAATGTCCGGACACCCGGGGTACGAGCTGTTTGTTGGGTTAATCCTGCACTCTGCTAAGGGTACAGGCGCCCCCCCGCCCCCCCGCGCAGGTACAGACTATCTGCGTCCAGACACTATGGTGAAAAGCGGTAATTGCATCCAAACAGTGTTGCATAGGTGAAGTCAGTCCGCTGGCAGTTGTTTAATGACGGATACTTCGTTTACTGTAGCAGACGCCGACAAAACAGTACGTCACTTCCGCTTATGCTCTCTGGCGGACATCCATGGGATCACTGCTGGGTTAGGGAAATGTTTCAATATTGCATCGGAAAGGCGACTCACCACCCAGTCCGTAATATCAAAAAATACTGCAAATGCAAGGGCTTTCATCAGCGGAAAAAGGCTTAGTCACCATTTACCAGCTATAGTGATTTTACAGATATTTACAGTATTGACATGAAGATCTTCGAGATTGCCACCATTTATTCAAATCCATTTATATCATTGTGGATGGCAGCAAGATACAAATATACAAGTATGGGACTTTGCTTTAACCGTAAGCCTAATTCACACCATGATGGCCCCCAGCTGGTTGTTCATGTGTTTTGTTTTTTCATGTGTCTTTTTGACCGCGCGCCTCACCTGTAGTACTTCCTGCCTTTGTCTGTTGTCGGCCATTTTGCGTTCACCTGTTTCTCGTTGGATTATCATTCAGCCTATTTATAGCCTGTTCTGTTCAATCCCATTTTCTTCAGATCCTGGTCATGTTCATGTGGTATTCTGGCTGTCACGTCTGTCGTGTTTTACTTGGTATTCTGCTTGTCATGTTTAGTTGGTTTTCTGTTTCTGTCGTGTTCATGTCAAGTGTTCCTGCGTTTGGATGAAAATCACAAAAAAATCATTCTGTTGCTTGAGTGCTTTTCCCCAATGTCCTTGTTCCTGCTCCCTGACAGCCGATGCGTTGCAGGATATCGAGCATGTGAAATATGTAGACCTGTCGAGGAGTCCAACCGGGGCAGAACAGACAGTCCTCGCGTCTCTCTAACCATTCGCACCAACTACAGACAATGGTCTCCAGTGCAATTGCACCGGGGGCCCCCTCCCAATTCAGTAACAGTCACGTGGTTAATGTAATTCTGTTCAAATGTGTAGTTGATGCTTTGAAGGGACGACAATTATATTGCCAATGAATTAGTTTAGATTATTACAAAAAAATTGCCCAATATAATTTGACTTCCGGTGTAAACCACACCCAATTCCAGTCTCATAATTTATCGTCATTTATACCGTTCTCAATACATACTGTGAAATATTGTGATATCGTTTTTAATCTATATTGCCTGCCCTATATGAGGGGTGGAAGTAACAAAAATGTATAAATGAATGTGTAATCGATTAAAATGCAATCAAATTAAATAGCCACTTGATGATTCAGCAAATGATTTAATTAATTCAGAACCAAACTGATTAAAATGCAATCAAATAAAATAATCACTTGATGAATTAGCAAATGATTTAATTAATTCAGAACCAAACTGAATAAAACATCATCAATAAAATGAAATAACAATCAAACACTTCGGGCATCTCCTGAAACAGCAGACAGGTACCGGGAGGCCAAAAGGACCGCAGCTTCAGCGGTTGCTGAAGCAAAAACCCGGGTGTGGGAGGAGTTCGGGGAGGCCATGGAGCAGGACTTTCGGTTGGCCTCAAGGAGGTTCTGGCAAACTGTCCGGCGACTCAGGAAGGGAAAGCAGGGCTTGGCTCAGGCTGTGCTCAGTCGGGGAGGAGAACTGCTGACCCAGACTGAGGATATTGTCGGGCGGTGGAAAGAACACTTTGAGGAGCTCCTGAACCTGACCAGTACGTCCTCTGGGGAAGAGGCAGAGTCTGAAGACTCGGGGGAAGTCTCACCCATATCCTTGGTAGAGGTCGCTTGAAGTAGTCAAAAAGCTCTTCAGTGGCAAGGCGCCAGGTGTGGATGAGATTCGCCCTGAGATGCTTGAAGGCTCTGGACATTGTCGGGCTGTCGTGGCTGACACGCCTAGTCAATGTAGCGTGGAGGTCGGGACAGTACCTGTGGAATGGCAGACCGGGGTGGTGGTCCCATTTTCAAGAAAGGGGACCGGAGGGTGTGCTCCAACTATCGGGGTATCACACTGCTCAGCCTCCCCGGGAAAGTTTATTCCAGGGTGCTGGAAAGGAGGCTCCGGCCGATTGTCGAACCTCAGCTCCAGGAGGAACAATGCGGATTCCGTCCCGGCCGTGGAACAGTGGACCAGCTCTTTACCCTCGCAGGGTTGTTGGGGGCGCATGGGAGTTTGCCCATCCAGTCTACATGTGCTTTGTGGACTTGGAGAAGGCCTATGACCGTGTCCCCCGGGGAATCATGTGGGGGTACTACGGGAGTATGGGGTACCGGGGGCCGTTGGTACGTGCCATTCGGTCCTTGTACGAACAAAGTGCGAGCTGCGTCCGTATTCTCGGCACAAAGTCAAGCATGTTCTCAGTGGGTGTTGGACTCCGCCAAGGTTGCCCCTTGTCACCGGTTCTGTTCGTGATCTTCATGGACAGAATCTCAAGGCGCAGCCGAGGTGAGGAGAGTGTCCGGTTTGGGGACCTCAGAATTGCATCTCTGCTCTTTGCAGATGATGTGGTTCTGTTGGCTACATCAGACCGTGACCTCCAGCATGCACTGGGCGGTTTGCAGCCGAGTGTGAAGCGTCGGGATGAGAGTCAGCACCTCCAAGTCTGAGGCCATGGTTCTCTGCCGGAAAACGGTGGAGTGTTCCCTCCGGGTTGGGAGTGAGTTGCTGCCTCAAGCGAAGGAGTTCAAGTATCTCGGGTCTTGTTCACGAGTGAGGGCAAAATGGAGCGGGAGATGGACAGACGGATTGGTGCAGCGTCTGCAGTGATGCGGGCGCTGTACCGGTCCGTTGTGGTGAAGAGGGAGCTGAGCCGGAAGGCGAAGCTTTCGATTTACTGGTCCATCTACGTTCCAACCCTCACCTATGGTCACGAGCTTTGGGTAGTGACCGAAAGAATGAGATCGCGGATACAAGCGGCCGAAATGAGTTTCCTCCGCAGGGTGGCTGGGCTCAGCCTTAGAGATAGGGTGAGGAGCTCAGACATCCGGAGGGAGCTCGGAGTAGAGCCGCTGCTCCTCCGCATCGAAAGGAGTCAGCTGAGGTGGTTCGGGCATCTGATTAGGATGCCCCCCGGGCGCCTCCCTTTGGAGGTTTTCCGGGCACGTCCAACTGGGAGGAGAGCCCCCGGGGCAGACCCAATGAAATCCTCGTCTGGCCTGGGAACGCCTCGGGATCCCCCAGGAGGAACTAGAGAGTGTGGCTGAGGAGAAGGAAGCCTGGGGGGCCCTGCTTAGCCGGCTGCCACCGCGACCCGACCCCGGATAAGCGGACGATAATGGATGGATGGATAACAATCAAACACATCATTGAAATAAAGACTGATTTTATCTAATCACCTTGACATTCAATTCAGTGCCTGCAATTCCATTCGCCACCACTTTCAAATCGAGGACACTTTCATCATTAGAGCGGTGTGTGCTGCATGTGTCAATCACATGACCCCGCCCACAGATTTACATCCAGGCTATCCTAATCGACTGGACATGCCTTTTGGATATCCGGCGCGATCCAGCCAATCAGAATTTTGCTGGGATGAAAAATGTCATGCGCAGAAGCAAAAGGTTGTTCACCAAAAATGGCCCAGGAAACCACTGAGAGAGATTTAGATATAGATATAGAGGGTTTTATTGTAAATAAACTTAGAGGCATGTCCAGTCGATTAGGATAGCCTAGGGTCCCCCCATGATACCTTTTTTTCGTTTTTTGTGACATTGTATAAATTGAGTACCTCAATTTGCCATGTATTGTTGTACTTTAATATATTTTGATGAGAAGTCTTTTTTATGGGGTATATTATATCAGGTAAAATATACCCGACGTTAGTGATGGTGTGTTATTAACTGACGTTAGTGTTCTAGGGTTAAGAAACTATGAGTGCTGCTTTAGTCCAGCCAGGGTAGTCAAGCTGCTTACCAACTATGTACTTTTACAATGAGACACCTTGTCAGTCCTGCAAGCTGCCCAGTACACGCATCTAAACACGGCTCTGAGCTTGTCCAACCACTCAGCCCATACAGCGCTTTAAGCGTCAATAAGTGGACGACTTCCGGTGAATTCAGAGGCCTGTCATTCAGGAGCAGGGGGGTCAGGGGTCGTCCTGCTCTCGGGTGGTGCTAGCGTCATCCATTAGAATTTGTTTTCCGGGAAGCCTTTGATCACAGGTGTCACGTGCACTACGAAACGTGCGCTCTGTGATGAACGGCGCGGTCGCATCTCTAACAATGGGTTGTTACCAGCAACTACATAAGCTGTTGCTATGGTGATGGACTGTGATTGACAGGGCAGGGCAAGCTACAGCAGGCCAGCTGATCTACTGGACTAAATATACTTCCTCTGATGTTGAGATACTTCTCAAAGAAAGTGTGTGTGTGTATGTGTGTGTGTGTGTGTGTGTGTGTGTGTGCTGTTTCCATAGAGATGTGGGTTTGAATCCGTTCTGAGATGCGACATCAATATCCTGCTCCCAATTAGCATTCATCATGCTAGTGCAAACAAAGCCTGATAATTAGCATCCATCATGCTAGCACTAACAATGGCAGCTAATTACCATCCATCATGCTAACCCTAACAATGGCTGCTAATTATAATCCATCATGCTAGCGCTAACAATGCCTTCTGATTAGTATCCATCATGCTAGCGCTAACAGCGCCTTCTGATTAGCATTTATCAAGTTAGCGGTAGCAACGGCTACTCCTGTCGTCCACCTGTGATATGGAGTGTATTTGATCTCTCTGTTTAGCCCTGGGCTAATTAAGCTACGCTATTAGCAACACTGGCTGTCAATCACTTAGCCGTCAGTTAGCTGCTGCTAGCCCTTAACTGCTATGAACCATGGACACTAAATAATGACCAGCATCTAATGGTGTAACTCTCAGCACCTTATTAACTATATATATGATATTGATATATAAAGAAGAAGGGGGGGGGGGGGCACGAGGGTAACATGTTAACTGATGGATGTGTTTTGAAGGAACACAGACACACACACACACACACACACACACACACACACACACACACACACACACACACACACACACACACACACACAGTAGGTGTGCTCATCAATCCAAAGTCCAGTGTTTCTTTCCTCTTTGTTTCTCCATCCTTCTATTGTTCTTTCATGTATTCTCTCCTTTACTCCTGTTGTCTCTCTCTCTCTCGCTCCTCTCCTCTGTCCTTTACTCTTCTTGTCCATCTCTCTCTCGCTCTCTAATCAGTGAAGAGCTTTATTGGCAGGGAGTCGATGACTTGGCCAAAGTGACCGACACACGATACACTGAATAAAAACATAACACACAGAGGAACAAAAGTGTCTTTGGTGCTTTTGGTTGTTATGTTGTCTTCCTCTTCCTTTGTTTGACTAATGATGATGTGTCCTATAAACCCATATTGGACCACAAAGTTAACCTTGTGAGAACATTCTGATCTTGCGAGTTCACATTCTGTTTCTCTCTGGAGATCAGTCTGACCTGCAGGCTTCAAGTTGTCCGCTTGTGGGACAAATCAGCCTCATATGAGGAACTCCTGCTGCCAGCTACGGGCCTGGTGATGCTATTAGCATAATAACTATACAAACATACAGTATTGTTATAATGTTCCTCTCTCCTTCCTCCATTCCCCTTCCTCTTTGATCTCCTCCCATCCCCTCTCTCGTCAACTAATCTCCTTCCCTCCTTGTCCTCTTCTCTTCTCTCCTTCTCAAGTCTCCTCCTCTCCTCTCCTCCTCACCTCCTCCTCTCCACCTCCTTTAGTGATAATTAAAGCAGTTCTTACTGCCCTGAGGTGTGTGTGTGCATGTGTGTCTGTGTGTGTGTGTGTGTGTGTGTGTGTGTCTTTGTGTGTATGTGGTGTGTGTGTGTGTGTGCGTGCGTCTAGGTGTTAACCTTCTGTTAATAATGATTTTAATTATGTATTAGAAGAAAATTTTAAATGAGTTCAATGAACATCCGTGTTATAATCCCGGATAGAATGGGCCAGGCCAACTCGCAGGTAGCCAGTCCACCCATTTGTGTATAACTTTGTAACAGAATGTAATGTGCATCATCTGACTCCTACATAATGGGACCTCAGGACCTCAGATGGAGAATTGGGGAACATCCCCTCCACCATCAATCAAGAAGACCCCAGCAGAGGAGGTTCCTCCTGCAGAAGCTGGAGACATTCAACCTGCCACAGAACACGGTCCAGTTCTGCAGTACAGAGTCCATCCTCAGCTCCTCTATCACCCCCCTTGTCAGACCCCCCCCCGGTCATCCCCATCACACACAGAGGTGTCATGGGCTGTAGCCTGTGATCTCTCCTGGACCGGTACCGCCCTGGGACCGGGACCGGGACCAGGACCAGGACCAGGACCAGGACCAGGATCTGAGCAGGAGGAGACATCACCCCTGATCCTTCCTAGACCACAGAATCACCGGATCATCCTCCCCCCACCTCTGAAGACTGGCCCTGCCTCCCACTGACTCATTAGCGGCACCTGCGCTGCGCTTGCGCCTGCCATCAATCTACAATTAGTCTCTGTATAAAAACCCCGGCTTTCCACCCACTCGGCGTCGGAGCATTATCGTCAATTCTCCCTGTCGTAAGACTACCCGTTTCGTATCCCGCATGGATCGCGATCGCCTCCAGCCAGCCGATCACCTCCCTGCCTACCTGCCTGCCGGTTCCTGCATCTGCCTCCCGCTGGCTTCACTCCCGTTTCCTCACGTGTGTATTTGTAATTAAACACTCCATATTGCATAACTCTGAGTCTGGGTCCGCCACCGCACACACCCTAACAGAATGCTCCGACCAGACATGGACTCAGCAGACTCAGACTCAGACTTGGAGTTCCGACCAGACATGGACTCAGCCGACTCAGACTCAGCCCCGGAGTACATCAGCCTATGGGAGTACCTCGGCATCCGGTGCGAGCCGCTGCCGAGGTATAAGGCTCGCAGGCGTCGAGGCAGGCAACCCCTGGCTCCCGGGTCCCGGGTTGGACCGCAGCAGCCCCTGTTTCCCGCTGCTGGGTCGCAGCCATCCCGGGTCCCGGCTGGACCGCAGCAGCCCCTGCCGGTTCCTGCTGCTAGGTCGCAGCCATCCCTGGTCCCGGTCCCGGCTGGACCGCAGCACCTGCCTGTCGTATCCACTCACCCCCTGGTCCCCTAGCAGCCTCAGACTCCGCGCCCCTACTCCCCATCTCTCATCTCTCTATCCCTCTTCTCTCACCCACCGCCTCTCCCACCATGACTCTGCTCCCATACTCCCCTCTGCTCTCTCCATCTCCCCCTCTCCCGCACCTCTCTCTCTCTCCCTCTCTCTCCATCTCCCCCTCCCTCTCCCCCTCTGCAATGCCTTCTGCATGTTAACAGGGTCCTGAGCTAATTCAAGGACTTTCATTTCATTTAATTGGAGAGAGGACTTGGCCGCCTGTCCGTCTGTCTGTCTGTCTGTCTGTCTCTCTATCTGTCTGTCTGTCTGTCTGTCTGTCTGGCCATCGCACATGTTCCTGACTGCTCTCAGGGACATGTCTTTATGCCAGGATCCTCATGAGCTGACCTCATTAACCCCTAGACCCACAGAGCCACACCTCATCATCAACGAGCACAATGACGTTCAATGAATGGAGATCATATTGAGAATATACACTGGTTTGAATGCATTCAGAAACCATCCGTCTAAACATAATAACTATATGTGAACAGTCATGCCGGTCAGCCAAGCAGAGGATGATATAGGCGAACATGCCATATAAACGCCAAAGTCAAGTCGAAACACAATACAACTTAGCTCACTGTCGTGATGACTCTGAGTGTGTTGTTACGGCCAGGAAGCTTAAGCACGACTCCAATAGCTTTACCTTTCCTGTGAGAATAGGCTCAGTAATCGGTCTCAAGAAGCTCTAAATATATCATAACGAGTCCATACTGGTAAATCACCCGATTCCAGACTGCTCACATCAGCAACAACAGCATCGACACCACTCAATACAGGTAACTACATAGCGACACGAGTCAACACACACAATGCAAGCACTAGCAACAAACAATCTCCGCGCTCGTCTGCCATCTGCTTCGGTCATATTGTCAGTATCACCCCCCCCCCCCGTACTTCAACTAGGTACTTCAACATAACCACTACGCTATCGAGTGGATACGAGAGGAATACACACAAACACTATATTTACTACACACACTATACATTTAGCCAGACCTGTGTGTGTTTTGTGTGTGTGTGTGTGTGTGTGTGTTCTGGCATGGCTGCATGCAGAGAAAGGTGAGCATTATGCACATGTGCAGGTGCATTAAAGGCGCTGTGAGCACTATTTATTTGTTAAAGAAATGTCAAACAGCTCTATATTCGAACGGCCATCATCACTGATACAGAGTGTTTGGTCAGTAACTCTCTCAGCTCTATAAGCAGTAAGCAGGTACCACTATCCCGTTCCCAGGTTATCCAATCAGGAGCGGGAACTCGGGGAGGAGGGAGGGGAATGCTCATTGCAAAAACGGGCAGGAAGTTGGCTAAAACAACGACACCGCTGACAGCCTGTGCAGGGAACATTTATCTTTGAAAACACACTCTCTCACCTGCGAGATCCAGCCGTCCACACATGAGCCATCAGATAAATACACGATGACATCACAGGTCTCTGCTCCACAGCGCAGCACAGAGAGATGTGGAACACAACACAACAAAACATAATGGTGGCTCCTTTCTGGCTAATGGACTGGGGTTATGGAGTACCTTCCTCCTCTGTACCTCCTGAGCGCGTCGTAGCCCACCTAACTCCGTCACTGTCTCTGCACAACTCCTCGCATGCCACGGTCCCGCACTAGCGCCGTGCCACTCTTCTGCTGTGCTATACCTCGTCTGCGTGCGCCTCGACCACTCTCCGATGTCCCGTCCATCTGCGCTACCTCATATACTCGCTCAGGGAGATTCTCTATACCTCGATAGGAGAGATACGGATTTGATCAGTTTCATCTGAGGGACTCTAAGTGACGACAAGCAGGGTGTATTTACGTTCACATCTTGCCATTGCATGACTTTAGAGAGACTGAACTTCACTGCGACTAACACCTAAACCCGAGTGAGGTGGAAAGACCAGGAGGTATAATATACAGAAAGACTTTATTGAAAAAAATAATAAATAGAGCAGAACAAAGAAAAGCGCAGCGAATACAAAAAAAGGTTGAGTTCAGGCTCACTTTTAAAGGAACATCGTGACATGCCATGCGTGTGTTGAGCTTCAAGGCTGGTGCACTCCAGTACATTCGACACCCGTCACACCCGGAGACCAAACGCACCACATCAAACACCGGCGAAGCCCGGAGACACACTGTGCAACGCATCCAATTCAGATGCAATCGATGAGTTCAAGTGAAACTCTTCCCTCTTTTAGCGCTCCTCGCGCACTAAATCTCAAAAGTAATTACAGAACGAGTCAGATCCGTCGTGAAGTCACCCCACAGTGCCGTAGTCTCCAGGGCCGTCCACCATGCAGGGCGGCTGCTCACGGTCTCGACCGTGTCTCCGGGCTCCCGGTGTTGGTGGGCGTGGCTCCGGGCTCCGGTGCCGCCCCAGCGTCATTAGCGGCACCTGCGCTGCGCTTGCGCCTGCCATCAATCTACAATTAGTCTCTGTATAAAAACCCCGGCTTTCCACCCACTCGGCGTCGGAGCATTATCGTCAATTCTCCCTGTCGTAAGACTACCCGTTTCGTATCCTGCATGGATCGCGATCGCCTCCAGCCAGCCGATCACCTCCCCGCCTACCTGCCTGCCGGTTCCTGCATCTGCCTCCCGCTGGCTTCACTCCCGTTTCCTCACGTGTGTATTTGTAATTAAACACTCCATATTGCATAACTCTGAGTCTGGGTCCGCCACCGCACACACCCTAACAGAATGCTCCGACCAGACATGGACTCAGCAGACTCAGACTCAGACTTGGAGTTCCGACCAGACATGGACTCAGCCGACTCAGACTCAGCCCCGGAGTACATCAACCTATGGGAGTACCTCGACATCCGGTGCGAGCCGCTGCCGAGGTATAAGGCTCGCAGGCGTCGAGGCAGGCAACCCCTGGCTCCCGGGTCGCGGGTTGGACCGCAGCAGCCTCGCAGTCATCCCGGGTCCCTGTCCCGGCTGGATCTCAGCAGCCCCTGCCGGTTCCTGCTGCTAGGTCGCAGCCATCCCGGGTCCCGGTCCCGGCTGGACCGCAGCAGCCCCTGCCGGTTCCTGCTGCTAGGTCGCAGCCATCCCTGGTCCCGGTCCCGGCTGGACCGCAGCAGCCCCTGCCGGTTCCTGCTGCTAGGTCACAGCCATCCCTGGTTCCGGTCCCGGCTGGACCGCAGCAGCCCCTGCCGGTTCCTGATGCTAGGTCGCAGCCATCCCTGGTCGGTCCCGGCTGGACTGCAGCAGCCCCTGCCGGTTCCTGCTGCTAGGTCGCAGCCATCCCTGGTCCCGGTCCCGGCTGCTGGGTCGCAGCCATCCCTGGTCCCGGTCCTGGCTGGACCGCAGCAGCCCCTGCCGGTTCCTGCTGCTAGGTCGCAGCCATCCCTGGTCCCGGTCCCGGCTGGACCGCAGCAGCCCCTGCCGGTTCCTGCTGCTAGGTCGCAGCCATCCCTGGTCCCGGTCCCGGCTGGACCGCAGCAGCCCCTGCCGGTTCCTGCTGCTAGGTCGCAGCCATCCCTGGTCCCGGTTCCTGCTGCTAGGTCGCAGCCATCCCTGGTCCCGGTCCCGGCTGGACCGCAGCAGCCCCTGCCGGTTCCTGCTGCTAGGTCGCAGCCATCCCGATTCCCGGTCCTGGTTGGACCACAGCAGCCTCCCGTTCCTGCGGCTGGGTCGCAGCCATTCCCGGTCTCGTCCTTTCCCGGTCCCGTTCCTGGTTCCCGCTGCTGGGTCGCAGCCATCCCGGTCCCGTTCCCGGTTCCCGCTGCTGGGTTGCAGCCATCCCCGGTACCGGTCCCGGGTGGACTGCAGCAGCCTCCCGTTCCTGCGGCTGGGTCGCAGCCAGT
Source organism: Coryphaenoides rupestris (assembly GCA_002895965.2). Taxonomy (NCBI): domain Eukaryota; kingdom Metazoa; phylum Chordata; class Actinopteri; order Gadiformes; family Macrouridae; genus Coryphaenoides; species Coryphaenoides rupestris. The sequence goes on along the minus strand of PIJE02000006.1, from coordinate 579,820 downwards.
CCCGGTCCCCGCTCCGACGTCACCGGTATCATCCGCCCTGCCTCCGGGTCGTCCACCGGAGGGCCCCTGCTCGGCCTCTGCCCTGCCTCCAGGTCGTCCGCCTGACGGTGCCAGCCCGGTGATTGTGGGTCGCCGGGAGGCTCCCGTTGAGGGGGGGTACTGTCACGGTCTCGACCGTGTCTCCGGGCTCCCGGTGTTGGTGGGCGTGGCTCCGGGCTCCGGTGCCGCCCCAGAGTCATTAGCGGCACCTGCGCTGCGCTTGCGCCTGCCATCAATCTACAATTAGTCTCTGTATAAAAACCCCGGCTTTCCACCCACTCGGTGTCGGAGCATTATCGTCAATTCTCCCTGTCGTAAGACTATCCGTTTCGTATCCCACATGGATCGCGATCGCCTCCAGCCAGCCGATCACCCCCCCGCCTACCTGCCTGCCGGTTCCTGCATCTGCCTCCCGCTGGCTTCACTCCCGTTTCCTCACGTGTGTACCTGTATCCCGCATGGATCACGATCGCCTCCAGCCAGCCGATCACCTCCCTGCCTGCCGGTTCCTGCATCTGCCTGCCGCGCTCACCACCCGTCCCGCTGGCTTCACTCCCATTTCCTCACGTGTGTATTTGTAATTAAACACTCCATATTGCATAACTCTGAGTCTGGGTCTTGCGTTTGGGTCCGCCACCGCACACACCCTAACAATAGGCCTGGGAGAGTACATACTAATCACACAGAAGGGGTCAAGCATGTGTGTGTGTGTGATGTGTGTGTGTGTGTGTGTGTGTGTGTGTGTGTGTGTGTGCGTGTGAGCGTGGAATCGGTGATTCCGTAGACGTTTGACCTTGACCATACTGGCATACAGCTGACATGTCCGCAGCATAACAATGAGTCTGAGTGAGTGTGTGTGTGTGTGTGTGTGTGTGTGTGTGTGTGTGTGTGTGGACATTGCCTGGGTGTGTGTGGGTGCGTGTGTGTGTGATATTCTGCAGCTGTAGTGTGACAATTTCAGAGTCGGAAAGAAACATAACTGGCAATTAATTTGTCTACATAAAATGACATTGTCTCCCATGCACACACCCACACACACACACACACACACACACACACACACAAACGCACCACACACACACACACACACACACACACACACACACACACACAAACGCACCACACACACACACACACACACACATAGTCACACGTCTGCGTCTTGACCTTGACAGATAAGGCTCTATACATTCTAGAATAAAACAAATACAACACTCTCCCTCCCTCCCTCTCTCCTTCCCCCCTCCCTCTCTCTCACCTTTCCTCCCTCCTTGCCCCTCTCTCTCTCCTTTCCTCGCTCCTTGCCCCTCTCTCTCTCCTTTCCTCGCTCCTTGCCCCTCTCTCTCTCCTTTCCTCCCTCCTTGCCCCTCTCTCTCTCCTTCCAAATATGAGGAAGTTGAGGTTGAGGTCGGTGTGTGAAAGCCATAAAGCAACACTATGTACACAGGTCATACAGGACCATACATTCTGTCAGCTGAATGGCAAAGTGGCAATTAAAGGGGTGGAGGCGATGAAAAGCGTATGAGCATGTGCACTATGATTAGAGGAAATACAAATAACACATCATGCATTTGTGCACTGCACATATTTAGCATTTTACGCGGGAGGTGTGTGTGTCTGTGTGTGTGCGTGTGTGTGTGTGCATGTGTGTGTGTGGTGTGTGTGACAGGGTGGGTGGGTGTGTGTGTGTGTCAGGTGTGTGTATGGCAGGCGCAAGCGCAGCGCAGGTGCCGCTAATGACGCTGGGGCGGCACCGGAGCCCGGAGCCACGCCCACCAACACCGGGAGCCCGGAGACACGGTCGAGACCGTGACACCTACGACGGATTGAATTCGTTCTGTAATTACTTTTATTTTCTATTTGCAGACACAAAGGGGAAGACTTCATTGACCTCATCGATTGACTGATTGGTGGATTGCAACAGGTGACGGGTGTGAATGATGGAACACTTGAACTCAACACAGATGCTCAGATGTTTCCTTAAAGTCACTTAGCTGTAGTGCTGTTTACCTGAAATCAGTCTCTCTAAAGTCAAGCAAGGAGATGAAGTAACACCCCTCTTGGTGTATAGGCTCAGAGAAAACTGTCATATCTCTCCACGAGCGCTGGGATTCTGGGAGAGTAGGAGGAGGAGGTGAAGGAGGAGGAGGTGGAGGGGAGGAGGAGGAAGACAGAGAAGAGGAGGAGTGGGGGAGGGGAGGAGGAGGGAGAAGAGGAGGAGAATGTGGGAGAGGAGGAGGATACAGAGGAGGAAGGTACTCCATAACCCCAGTCCATTAGCCAGAAAGGAGCCACCATTATGTTTTGTTGTGTTGTGTTCCACATCTCTCTGTGCTGCGCTGTGGAGCAGAGACCTGTGATGTCATCGTGTATTTATCTGATGGCTCATGTGTGGACGGCTGGATCTCGCAGGTGAGAGAGTGTGTTTTCAAAGATAAATGTTCCCTGCACAGGCTGTCAGCGGTGTCGTTGTTTTAGCCAACTTCCTGCCCGTTTTTGCAATGAGCATTCCCCTCCCTCCTCCCCGAGTTCCCGCTCCTGATTGGATAACCTGGGAACGGGATAGCGGTACCTGCTTACTGCTTACAGAGCTGAGAGAGTTACTGACCAAACACTCTGTATCAGTGATGATGGCCGTTCGAATATAGAGCTGTTTGACATTTCTTTAACAAATAAATAGTGCTCACAGCGCCTTTAATGCACCTGCACATGTGCATAATGCTCACCTTTCTCTGCATGCAGCCATGCCAGAACACACACACACACACACACAAAACACACAAAACACACACAGGTCTGGCTAAATGTATAGTGTGTGTAGTAAATATAGTGTTTGTGTGTATTCCTCTCGTATCCACTCGATAGCGTAGTGGTTATGTTGAAGTACCTAGTTGAAGTACGGGGGGGGGGGGGGGGGGTCGATAATGACCAACAATGGGCAGGGATTTCATCTCATTCACTCCTCTAATTACCTATTAAGGTGCACTACACTTTACATGCTTTAGATATTAGCTTTTAGGTTGAGCTTTCCGAGGTGAAGTTGAGGTTTTCCTGGCCGATACACACACAACAATATCACTTTACTTTGCTGTAATGCATTCCATATCATCCTCTGCTTGGCTGACCGGCATGACTGTTCACATATAGTTATTATGTTTAGACGGATGGTTTCTGAATGCATTCAAACCAGTGTATATTCTCAATATGATCTCCATTCATTGAACGTCATTGTGCTCGTTGATGATGAGGTGTGGCTCTGTGGGTCTAGGGGTTAATGAGGCCAGCTCATGAGGATCCTGGCATAAAGACATGTCCCTGAGAGCAGTCAGGAACATGTGCGATGGCCAGACAGACAGACAGACAGACAGACAGATAGAGAGACAGACAGACAGACAGACAGACGGACAGGCGGCCAAGTCCTCTCTCCAATTAAATGAAATGAAAGTCCTTGAATTAGCTCAGGACCCTGTTAACATGCAGAAGGCATTGCAGAGGGGGAGAGGGAGGGGGAGATGGAGAGAGAGGGAGAGAGAGAGAGGTGCGGGAGAGGGGGAGATGGAGAGAGCGAGGGGAGATGGAGAGAGATGGGGAGAGGGGGTGGGTGGAGAGAGAGGGGAGAGAGAGAGAGATGGGGAGAGGGGGCGGATGGAGAGAGAGGGGAGGGAGAGAGAGATGGGGAGAGGTAGGGAGATGGAGAGAGAGGGGTTGGGAGAGAGATGAGGGAGAGAGGGGGCGATGGAGAGTCAGATATAGATGGAGAAAGGGCAGGAGAGCGAGATGGGAAGTGGGATATGGTAGAAGAGAGATAAAAGGAGAGAGAGAAAAAAGGAGAGGGAAAGAGAGAGAGAGAGAGAGACCCCAACAGACTAAGGCGCTGTGTGCACCGAGACGCTTCTTGTATCTTGAAGTGTACGCCTCAGCACCTCCTGCTCAGCACCTCCTGCTGGGAGCTGAGTCGCTCAGGATGCCAGACGCACCACCCTCAACCTCCTCCTTCTCTTCCTGCACCTCCGTCCTCTTCTTCACCATCTACTTCTTCGTCCCTCGTTCCTCCTGAGGGACGGAGGTGAAGTTGACTAATCCAGTAGTCTAGTAGTCTCTCCTCTTGGGTGTGGAACGAAAGGAGAGAGGTTGTCACAGTTGCTCAGTCTACCTGTAGGCACCCTAGAGCGAGATGCCGCCTATCCCCTGCCTGCTCCTTCGTGACATGCAACAAGAGTTCACTTGTAAGTCGCTTTGAAATAAAAGTGCATCTACCCAACGACTAAATAGACATTCTCAAAAATGACATACAACCTTTCAACCCTGACCCGTGTGTTTGTCTGTTGCAATAATTCAAAAGCATTATGTTGTGTCTCCCTCGTGCTAGGGAGGCTGTGGATCCGTGGCTAATGAGCTGAAATGTTCTGTTTAGGAGTGAAAGAGAAGAGTCAGAATAGCATCAGGAACGCTTCGACGCGATGAGGAGATCAGGACAAAACCTCACTCTGCTCTCCTCTGTCATACCTCGTCCAAACTCCTTGTGGCGTGGGTTCCACCTTCCTCCTTGCCTCTCCTTCTCCTCAACATCGCGTGTTCAAAGGTCTCGTGTTCTCAAACGACCACCATTCTACATCGACAAAGGGCTTTCTGAAGTTGATCTCCCCGGAGGTCCGGAAGAGGGTCGATTGGCGCATCACAGCGTGGGTCCTGAGTGGTGGTGAGTGGTCCTGTTTTGCGAAGGTGTTGGGATCTCGCCGGAGACGTTCTCACCATCCCTGATGAGCGTGTCCTCGTTCATCACCGACACAACAGACACAGCGGAGATCTGCTGAAGACCCGGAGAACGTTATGTGCGGACATGAACCTTGCAGAGATGTGGGGTGTGTTATTCTGGGGGTAACTATCTCATAGTCTCCCTGCCTGCGTCAGTGCCTCACCACGTGGAGAGATGGTTGGGTTTGGGCTGTATGCAACATCATGATTGTGTGTTTCTGGGTAGTTTTCAGGCGATTACACAACAAAAGGTAGAAGACAGAGATGATTGGGGCTCCTTCAGGGTTTAACGGGTGGTAGCGGCAGAGAGACCAGAACCTACAGTAAGAGAGGAAGTAATAACGGAGTTTTAAATGGTGTTTTATATGATGACGTGGGTGATACTTATTCTATGAAATCACAGAAAACCCTCAAGACAAGAGACATTTTTTTTCAAGGGTGCCCTGGCCTTGGTCAGGTAGTGGCCGTGAACGACAGAGTTTCAGACAAACTGTTAATGACAGAATGATAAAATCAGGGCCGGCTCTAGGCATTTAGGTGCCCTAGGCGAGATTTTGATTTGATAGCCCCCCCCCCGCAAAATTTTAGGGGCAGGATTACGGCTGCCGGTGCCACTGACCCCCACCACCGCATTACCCCACCAGTACTGCCTCATCACCACCCACACATTCTACAGTAAAACTATGGACAACAAACATCAGACACCAGAATGGTTTCATGACAAACATATGTATTTTTATAAATTCAAGCTATAAATAAACATAAGGAACATCTTTAGATGTAGAACTATCAAAACGCTATAAAACAGAAATCGCTTGTAATTCTCAACGAATGTTCGAGAGAGGGCACCACCAGGTAGCGGTCCACGCAAGAGGCGAGTAGGGAATGGAAAAATTCAACAACAACAACAACAACAACAACAAATGCATGATGGGGGCGCCACATTCAATAGAGACAGTAGGGAATGAAATTAATGTAATTCAAAAATGTAATACAAAATCATTTTGTAATAACAAAACATTTTTTTTAAGTGCCACTGCGCCTGTGCGCGCCCACTGGCCATTTGTCGCCCTAGGCGACCGCCTAACCTGCCTACCGGCCCTGGATAGAATGATAGAATAGTTACAATAGCATGAGTGGGTAGTGCAGGTGCTTGTTCTCTACAAAGATGTAACGCTGTTACTTTGAAGGCCATTTGCCAAACTAGAAATGTTGTGCATTTGATGACTATTACCATGCGGTCTGCTTGGCCATTTAAGGAGAACCATCCTCAATTGATCTGATCAAAGCACATGGAACAGAAATGTACAATATATTGATCAAATCCTTCAGTGTCATCTATGCTATTGATTGATGTATTGCATGGTTAGATAATGCTGAATTCATCACATTCGCATTGGGATATCTTGGCTCTATTCTATGTGTGTGTGTGTGTGTGTGTGTGTCTGTGTGTGTATTTGTGCTCTTCCATCGCTGAGTGGCAGACATGCGATCCTTGGCTCTGAAGTCTGAAGCATTTCACCAAATGCTCTCCTATTGTGGGATTTAGTGTCTGACAAATCAGGTAGAAGGTGTGTAGCCTTGCTCTAAGAATTGCTGGTTACACACACACACACACACACACACCACACCACACACGAACGCACGCAGTACACTGTGGGCACACACTGACCCCTAGTGGTACTAGTAAGGCATATAGGGACACACACACACACCCGTTTGAGATTGTATGTGGATGAACGGCGCCCTCTAGTGCTTGCTATGTGCTCTTGCAGATTAAACAAACCTCTATGGGTTGACCAATAGGAGGCGCTCTTGTATAGAGACACGCACACACACACGCACGCACGCGCACGCACGCACGCACACTCACACACACACACACACACACACACACACACTATCTCTCTCACATGTCTTCTGTCTGGCTGTCTATCTGTCGGATAATTAGGCCTACTATTCCAACCAATTAGTTCACTGATTTGCGGTGGATGTGGACTGATGTGGACTGTTCTGAAATCAAACACATTATCTCTGTCAATGTGCATCTTTGTTTATTTATTCAGCAAATATAAACACTTTGTTTATTTACATCATTGTATGTGACTCAAAGGGACAGAGAGAGGAAGTGGTCGATCCTGGGATGGAAAAAAAACAAACAAGTTAAAGGACGTAACATCTGCACGTAAAACCAGGACGTTATAACTTTCAACATATTTACAAACGAGTTGTTTTGGGGGTAGACCGTGTTTTACAAGAGCCATAAACTTTAATATGTGGAGACTCTACTCTGACCTTCACAAACATAAAGTGTGGACCGATGACACCTCATTGACAACAAGAGACTCTGTATTTTAATACACATCCATGTGACTTTACATTCCGCTATATAGGCTTTATACATGCTCCTTTTAACTTCACGGTCTCTACGCTTCTAATGCATAATAGTTCTGCAAATTACGGGTTGAGAGTGAAGAGAGTAAAAGTAGCAAGCAAGCAAGCAAGCAAGCAAGCAAGCAAGCAAGCAAGCAAGCAAGCAAGCAAGCAAGCAAGCAAGCAAGCAAGCAAGCAAGCAAGCAAGCAAGCAAGCAAGCAAGCAAGCAAGCAAGCAAGCAAGCAAGCAGGCAGGAACTGTGATGATGGGTGTAGTTTTTAACCCTTTCTTTTGGTTAAGTTTGCAGTTTCACTGCTACTGCACCACCGCTACCAGCCAGCAGGGGGCGACAAACGCTCACGATTGAAAACAAGAAAACACATTTGATTCAAAGCGTGGTGCCCCAGTTGGGTTTCACTGAACAGTTTTGATGTATTTCTTATGTAACATTTAATACGGTTAGTAGTACAGTTTTGGTCGAGGATTCAAGTCCTTAACACCATTGGTTTGGCGGTTTTTAGGTAGGCCTATACAGTCGTTGCCCAAAAAACTGATGGATTTAAATAATAATCTGAAAGAATATAGATTAGCCTATTCAAACAAGGCCTACCAAATATGCATAGTTATCTACATTATTTTATTGTTAGCTCCAAAATGATGCTACACAACGTATTAACCCAAGACACACACACACACATATATGTAAAGAGAGAGAGAGAGAGAGAGAGAGAGAGAGAGAGATAGGTGGAGTGAGAGAGAGAGAGGGGGAGAGAGAGAGAGAGAGAGAGAGAGAGAGAGAGAGGGAGGGGGGGGGGATAGAGAGAGAGAGAGTGGGAGGGAGGGAAGGAGAGGGGGAGATTTTATCTACCCTCGTTGAACTCTACAGAATTTGTGCCAACTTTATTTACGCTTTTAGGGCCTCTAACTCCTAACTGGAGTGTGTATGTATTTGTATATAGCAGCTCAATATAGCAACTCATAACAGCTCATAACTCTGTTACAGGTGTCTTCTCCTTCAGAAGTGTGTGTGTGTCTTCCAGGTCAGTCGGCGGTAGTCTACTGTAATGACTGACATCTCGCATTTTGCAAATGAATCCCCTTAAGACAGATTTTCATCTTTTTAAAATAAGTACAATCCGACAAGACAACACCACGTTCTTCCCGCCAAAAGTCTCTAGGTCGCCCACGCGGCGGGGTCACCTCACGCCGGCCGGCACTCCAGCATCTTCTTGAAGGCCTTCCGGAAGCTGTCGTCCAGGAAGGCGTACAGGAAGGGGTTGAGGCAGGAGTTGGCGTAGCTCAGGCTGGTGATGAAGTACGAGATGCCGATGAGCAGCGGCGTGTTGCTGAAGTCGGTGGTCAGTGCCACGATGGTGCTGAGGTGGAACGGCGTCCAGCAGAACAGGCACACGGCCAGCACCACGAACACCATCACCGTCACCTTCTTCTTGGCCTTGTCCAGCGCCTTGGCGTTGCTGTTGAGCCGCATGTTGCGCAGCTTGTACAGCATGCCGGTGTACAGGATGCAGATGGTGGACACGGGGATGGCGAAGGCCAGCACCAGCGTGTAGATGCGGCTGACCTTGAACCAGGAACCCTCGGGGCTGGGAAAGCTCAGCACGCAGCTCTTGCGCTCGGTGCTGTCAGGGTTGACGAAGACCCCGGCGAACACGGTGAAGGGCATGACGATGAGGATGACCAGCAGCCACACACACAGTGACACGATCTTGGCGGCGCGGTACGTGCGGTAGGGCATGCGCTTGGAGCGCACGGTGGCCAGCACCACCAGGTAGCGGTCCACGCTCATCACCGTCAGGAAGTAGATGCTGGAGAAGATGTTGTAGTGGTCGATGCTCAGGATGACCTTGCACAGCACCTCGCCGAAGGGCCAGTAGTGCAGCAGGTGCTCGGCGATGCTGATGGGCAACACCAACGTGAACAGGTCGTCGGCGATGGCCAGGTTGAGGATGAACATGTTGGTCACCGTCTTCATCTTGGGCGCCTTCAGGATGACGTAGATGACGGCCGTGTTGCCCGTCAGCCCCACGGCACAGATGACGGAGTAGATGACCGGCAGCACCACGTAGAGGTCCGCATAGAAGTCGTAGTCGTCTGGCAGCCTGCAGCGCGGCCCCGTGCGGTTAGCCTCCGGAGGGCCGAGCGCGAACAACATGCCGTCGGAGTCGTTGCACACCGGGAGCGGCGGCAGCGCGCCGGCGGACACGTTCTCCATGATCGATGCGCTGATTGGCTCTGGAATTTGAAACCCAAATCAATCGTGTTGTTAGGACGTCAGCGGTGTGTCTCGAGCTTTCTGCTGGCAGCGGGAACGGTTATCCATGTGCGTGTGTCTGTGTGTGTGTGTGTGTGTGTGTGTTTGTGTGTGCGTATAGGAGACGTCGGCGCCAGTTTTACGCACGCATTGCGCATCACGGAATGTGTGGATGAAGATGATGGGGCCAAATTAAAAGTGATCAAAGTGATTGAGTACACACTTCTTTAATTCCTAACCATGAATTAATATATCCTATATTTGTAGTCAGCAACGAACAACTCAAAAATAGAATGTTTGACGAACGTGGAAACCAGGCGCAAAACCCAAAACCCATGCACGATTTGGACGATATGGTCTAAATATTGTCGAAAGATATTGACAGAAGATATTGTCTGATACAAAATATACTATTTGACTGATATATAAATGTTATATTTCACTTTAATATCATACAGCCTGCAAAAACTTTTAATAAAACGATAGAGCTATTACGCAAACTTGGGTCAGTTTTCTATGCACAGTATCCAATTTATAAAGAGTGTTATCCATCATAATGATTACGTGTGTGTGTGTGTGTGTGTGTGTGTGTGTGTGTAGCGCGGGAAGTCTCTTACCGTGGTCGGTAGCCGCGCGCTCTCCTCCAGGTCTGCACGAGCTCTCTGCCGCGCGGAGCGAGCGAGGGCAGCTGACGTCACTCCGCTCCACCACCCCGAGCGCGCGAGTGTGTTCTTTAAAGACTGTCCTCTGTGTGTGTGTGTGTGTGTGTGTGTGTGTGTGTGTGTGCGTGTGCGTGTGCGTGTACATTTGCAACCATACACACCATCTCCAGTTCTAGGAAAAAAAAACGAATTAGCTGAATCTTCATAGGTGACTGAGCCCCTGGCCCGTGTGTGTATGTGTGTGTGTACATGTGTGTGTGTGTGTGTCCACATGTGTGAGTGGTTACATGTTGTTATCATGTTGTTTTCGTCCACTCTTCAGACAAACGAGTCATAGTCATTCAGAAGCCCTCTTTTTGTTCAACCCAAATCAATCATTAGCATCTAAATATTTCCATGTGTGAAACTCATACTTTGAACACGATGAAACGTGTCTTGGTGGAAGGAGTCTCTGGGCAGAGAGGGTGGGAGCTGGGAGCCTTGTGACTGCAGGATAAGGGCCCTCCAACAGCCGAGGGCACGTGAAGCTTGGCTTAGGGGACACAAGATAGGTAGTCACCCTGAGTCACCTCCGGGGGTCCTGAGTGGGTAACGATGTTCATTCAGCCGTCACGCCTCCTACGGTCAACGCTCAACAACGCTCACAAACATGTCACACAAACCAGTTGACCATAAAACCTGCCTCACTCTGCTAAGTTCAATAGTGTGTGTGTGTGTGTTCAGATTCAGATTTCTGTGTACGTTGGGTTTCTGCGTTGTCTCCGGGATCTCGAGCATTGCACATGACTCATGTGAAAAAAGGCTGAGTTTAAGAAGTTTAAAATGTTTAAAATGTGCATCTCGGTCCATTTTTCCACAAGACAGCTCCGCTTGAAAATGATTTACACCGATTGGTTGATAATTGTACTTTTTTCCCTGCACCTTACCCCTTACCTAAAATCCCAGAGCACTATTCAACATGTCTTGTTCCCATTACCTCGCTTTTGGCCGTCTAACGTTGCGATTTGACAGTAGCAGACAAGAAAATGTCTTTAAGTGCGGGAGAGTGCGTCTCTGTGTGTGTGTGTGTGTGTGTGTGTGTGTGTGTGTGTGTGTGTGTGTGTGTGTGTGTGTGTGTGTGTGCGTGTGTCTTTATAGTGTGTCTTATTTGCGGGGACTTCATGTCGTTCCCGGCCTTGTTTCCTGCCTCCTGGTTCTCCTGCCTCTCCCGCTCCTCCCAATACTTGACTGAGCGATGCACTAAGCAGGTGCGAGACAGCCCATTGTTTACCAGCACCG
>PIJE02000006.1:545940-558440 GCA_002895965.2 Coryphaenoides rupestris | reverse complement strand
AGAATAGAATAGAACTTTATTTATCCTGAAGGAAATTCTTGTGCGAGGTTACATAGCAATACAGTACAAACAGAATGATAAAAAACAGAATGATAATAAATAAGAAAATAATAAATAAACTAACGGGATTTACAAATTTACAGTTAAAATATACAGTTAAAATATACAAGTTTAAAGGCATGGTAAGATACGATATTCGACGGCGAAAACAATCTGTCATGACATTAAGAATATTGCACATGATGATGAGAGGAGATGGGAGGTAGTGTTTATAGATAGTATTTATAGATAGCATGATAATAATAATAATAATATTGCACGTAAAACGTTGAGCTGGGGAAAGTACACATGATGTAGAGAGATAATATTGCACATTATATTGCTGTGTTCATTGTCTTGTCGGGGGGAGTTATCGGGAGGAGTTATAGAGTTTGATGGCCACAGAGGGGGGAGGAGTTATAGAGTTTGATGGCCACAGAGGGGGGAGGAGTTATAGAGTTTGATGGCCACAGGCAGAAAGGACCTCCTGTGGCGTTCTGTGGTGCACCTCGGTAATCTCAGTCTACGGCTGAAGGTGCTCTGGTGTGACACCAGTGTGGCGTGCAGAGGATGGGAGGCGTTGTCCATAATACTGAGTAGTTTACTCAGCATCCTCCTCTCAGAGACCTCCACCAAAGACTCCAATTCCACTCCCAGGACAGAACCTGCTTTCCTGATGAGCTTATTGAGTCTGTTGGCGTCGGCTGCCTTCACCCTGCTGCCCCAGCACACAACAGCGTAGAAGATGACGCTGACCACCACAGAGTGATAGAACATCTGCAGCGTGGCCCTGCAGACGTTGAAAGATCTGAGTCTCCGTAGGAAATACAGGCGACTCTGACCTTTCTTATACAGGGCCTCTGTGTTTTTAGTCCAGTCCATTTTATTGTCTATGTGAACACCCAGGTACTTATATTTCTTGACAATGTCCACCTCAGTCCCCCTGATGCTGACGGGTTTCGAGTTGGTTGCTTCCGGAAATCCACCACCAACTCCTTAGTCTTAGAGATGTTGAGTTGCAGGTGATTTAGTCCACACCACTCCACAAAACTGTCCACCACACTCCTGTACTTGGACTCCTGCCCCTTTCGGATACAGCCCACAATGGCAGAGTCATCCGAAGACTTCTGCAGGTGGCAGGACTGTGAGGGAGGGGGGATAGATGGTGGGGGGGAGGAAGCGGTGGGGGAGAACTTGAGCACTCTGGGGCTGAGGCCGTCCGGCCCCACGGCCTTGCCTGGGCGTAGTCTGCCGAGTTCACATCTCACGTCCTCCACCGTGATGGTGATTGGCCCTGGAGAGAGGAGAGGGAGGGGAGCAAGGGTGAGAGAAGAGGGGAGGAGAGGGGGGAGAGATGGGGGGGGTGGGGAGAGGTGGGGGAGAGGGGAGAGGGGAGAGGGTCACAGGAGGTGCTGGGGGGAGGGTGGAGAGGAGCCATATCGTCAAACCTGTTGAACAGGTTTAACTCATTGGCCTCATCCAGGTTTCCCTCCCTCCCCTGGGTGATCTTAGCTCCTTGGCCAGTGATGGTTCTCATGCCACTCCACACCTCCCTGAGGTTCTTCTGTTGGAGCTTCCCCTCGAGCTTTCTTCTGTAGCTCTCCTTGCCCTCTGAGATCTTCTCCCTCAGTTCTCTCTGCACCTTCTTCATCTCCTCCTTGTCTCCACTCCTGAAGGCCGCCTTCTTCCTGGATCACACAGTCCGTGCAGAAATGTACATAGATGAACTAGCCAAGGCCATATCCCCAAACTGTGGGAAACACCTTATTTATGTAAGACGCCATGCCAGATATCATCCTGACATTTGCTTCTTTTAATTGGAGATTCATATGGTCTAGCACCTGCACGATCCGCAGACTCCTGTTATGTAACACCCTGCACTTTTTTGCTATAAATGTGAGCACCGGACTCTGTTCGGCGCGATCATCCTCCAACAGGTCTTGGTGGCCTGTTGTACAGTGATGCATTCAGCAGAAGCCATTTAACATTGGTGACTGACCAACATTCACAATGTCCTACATCGGTCAAAATGTGTGAAATATGCATCGCTTTCTCCACCACACACACACACACACACACACATACACACCACAGTATCTCTCCCCTCTGAGACGGTCTGTCATGGTGTGTGGTGTATGTGTGTGAGCACCTCTTATTAAACAACTAACACCGCCCCCCACTCCTGCCTTCCTTCCAATTACCTGGGTGACTGTTTCTTTTCTTTCTATTTCTTTTTTTAAACCTCCACACACACACACACACACACACACATCCACGTCGCTCGCTTCACCCCCAAGCACGGCGGACACCCCGCTGAGTAATTACGGTCCTTTCAGGGGCATTGATACTTTGCCTCTTTGCGAGAGACAAAAGGGACGCCCTCGCCGTTTATCCTGGCTGTCCGTACGGACGCTCCGGTTATTAATACCCTGTCTCCTCCTCTGTCCTCCTCTGCTCACATCAGACATCTGACAGCCAGCGCTGACACGGACACTCCAGGAGACGAGGTGCATCGTCTCTCCAAATCCCTGCGCTTTTCTCCCGCTCCGCTCTGAGCGACGGAGAGGAAGTCCAAGTTGCGATGCTGCTATGAGTGCTATGTCTTTGCACTGGTGTCACTAGTTGGTTTATTGGTTTTTAATCGTGTTACCCTGACGCTGGTCTCTCTGCTATGCGCCTCACGCTAATGTCGTCGTGGTTTTAGACGGTTTTAGACGGCTTACTACATGATTATTGTTTTAAACTTGTTGTTGTTGTTGTTGTTTAATTAAAGACTACAGATGAAAACTAGCCTCCTGGCTCATTCTGGCATATTTACAGTATTGTTGACAAATAAACTGAATAAAAAAAAGCAATTTCTTAATTTCCATGGTTTTTCTGTATATTTATTGATCCTTAATTGTCACTATGAGTGAATAGTTCCACTGACAGGGTTTGTTGTTTGTGGTTCGTATTTACATTTACTTTATATGTGGAAACGTAACAGGAATGGTGGGGGGTCTATTTCATTTGAAAATGGGCCTTTACCATTTTCAAATAAAATAGACCCCCCACCATTCCTGTTACGCTTCCACATATAAAGTAAATGTTCATTTTCGTCAACCGCGTGTCACCGAGTTCGAGAAATCCTTCACGACACTCCGATTCAACGCAGAACCACAGAACCACACAACCACACAACATACAACCTTGCCCTGCGGTGCATTCGTACTGCACCGTCTCCATAACATTACACGACCCCCTCCCATTCCTTCCCATGCAACCCCCCGCCCCCCCCCCCCGGCCCCGATGGTCACACACACCCACATGCTAGAGAGAATACCAACAGACACACACACACACACACACATTGTCCACCTCTGAAACACTGCACCTTTTCATCATGTTCTGGTGGCGGTGGGCCGCTGCTGTGGTGCTGTCCTTGTTCGTTAGCTCCACTTGTCACCCGACACACAACACAACACATGCACACACATCACACATGGCACAGCACACAGGTAGCTGCTGACCCACCCTGTTTATTTTCGAGTGTTGTCAAGATGTGCTCAATAATGAAGGCATGTAGTGTGAACGTCAGTCAAATCAGTAGTATGATGTGTAAGGGGGAATTGACGTGTGTCTGAATGGAGACACCAGAACGAGTGTCTGAATGGAGAAGCAGAGAGAGTGAATAGCTGCGTGGCTTATGTGGCTCCACCCACCCCTGCAAAGGTGAGGCGAGAGACACAGGTCATACCATACATACAGGTCATACACACCCCCCACCCCACCCCCACCCCCCCCCCACACACACACACACACACACACACACACACAACAGCTCAGAACTAAAAGCATAATTTCTGCCAGGGTCTCAGACTGACCATCCATCCAGCAGCATTTTTCAGCTCCTCAATAAAACATGGCGTGGTGTCGGGTTGGTATGCGGGGAGAGGGAGTGGAGAATTTAGAGAGGAATTGCCTGGACATGCTGGACCTGCTGTTGGCTACCGAGTGGTCCCGGGGGTCCTCCAATCCAAGTACTGGCATGGAGCCTGGAAGAGGGAGTTCACGGACATGCTTAATAAATAGGCTGGAATACAGCAGGCATCCTGTTGATATCGATGTTATTGTTGTGGTTCATCATGATGCATTGATTCATGATATCCATGAGGTTCTACACGATAGTCTTGTGTTGGGGTGTTCCACTCCCATATGAAAAGGTGTGTTCTGGACCCAATTGCAGCACAACAAGGGAGATGGTTGGGAAGGACGTTTATTTGACAGTTCTGGTAAGGTACAGGGTAGCAATCGACCACAGGTGACCACAGGTGACTAGATGTCCAGGTCCGGGTAGGGGGTACGGGATCCACCGGTCTTGAACCAGGCGACGTTGGAACGGGGACACGTGACATTGGAGTGGAGAACAAAACACTTCCACGCGAACCCCTCGTATGGGGCAGCAGTACCGGCAGGGAAGATGCAGAAGTCGTCGTCGTGGTGGTAGCAGGTTCAGAGCTGGGCAGATAATCAGCCAGGGTGGAGGTACCGGTAGGTATCAGGCAAACGGATGGTCTGGGACAGGCAGGATTGGGAAACCAGGAAGCAAGGTCGAGGCGGAGAATCATCAAACAGCGGGACAGGAATCGAGGTCGGGGACAGAAGGCTTTGGCGTACTGCAGGGGTGAGACGAGGCAGGTAGGTCGGTAACAGGTAATCAATCTGGAATTGCGGGAGAGTCTGGTATTCATGAGCGAGGACACAATCTGCCAGTGAGTGTGTGGTGATGGGGAATCAGGTGGAGGTGATGAAGCTGATGAGATGGGCTGATTGAATGTGAAGGTGGAAACTCACGGAGTGCGGATCATGACAAAAGTCTAACCTGTAGGCATCCTAGAACAAGATGCCCCCTTAACCCCAACCTGCCCCATCAGGACACACATCCACATTCACTGTCAGTCACTGTTGTCTGGTAAAAAGTGATAACATGGAGTATGTTATGTCGGGAACCATCTCCCCCTGTGCATGATGTCTCTATAGGGGACCGTCTCCCAAACAGTCTGTAGATTGGAAGCTCAAGCCTGATTTCTGTCGGTGCAATCTCTCCCCCCTCTGTCCTCGCTCATCTCTCACAGTTTCGCTCCACGGTGAAACAATCAAAGCGAGCAATCATGCGGCCCCACCCCCCAAACCACCGCCAGACACCGCAGGCTGTAGATGGACCAATCAGAATGCAGGCTTGTTTTTCATCAAGTGCACATGAGTGCGGCGCACATCACAGCAATGACATGAATGCAGTTCACATTTGACTTTTACATGTAGACATGTAATGGTTCAGTGGAAGGGTTATTGTCCAAAGGGACTTAAGACTGATTGATGCTTGGTCGCTTGACAGAAATGACATATTTTTGACAGGGAGAAGTGTCGCTCAACACTTTTTTCCATGTCGTGTACCTGGAGAATTTTCTTGTGTCGCAGAGGTCGTCATCTTTTGTCGTGCAATGTGATTTTCTAACGTTTCTATTGTTGCCATGGCGATTGTAGTTTTCACTTCCTTATTGGTATTTTGGTCTGTAACATAACTTTAGATGACGTGTAAGCAAATATGGAAAGTATTGATGAGAGACTGGCAGAGCAAATTCGACTATATCCCCACCTTTATGATTCTTCAATGAAAGAATACCATTTGTTTTGAAAGAGTCGTATTATTGTAGCAGTGTTGGCAGTTATTTCTCTTAAACTAACCTATTGCAGGGTTGGTGTTATTGTTGCAGAGTTGATAGGGCTATTTCGAAGAGAACGTTAACTAGTACTTTTCATGGTGATAGTCAAAGTAAGAGTGGTGTAAACGGCCTCTGAACTCAAATATAACAAATAAGAAGTTTGCGATGGTCTTCAGATGTTTTCCTGAGATGGGCAGAGGGATTCTGCACACCGTATGCAGAACGACACAGAGATGCTGGGTAGTTCATTCCGAATTCCGCTGGTGGTTAGGTTAGGAGGGACAAGGGACACAGGGAGCGGATTAGGAGGGTTTGGATGGGATCAGGGTGAGTAGGGTTAGCCAAGGGCCGGGTGAGCCAGGTGGCGTGCGTGGGTGCTGCAGATCCAGAAACCACCGGAACGCCAGCGCCAGCATCAGGGACTTGACTGTGGTCGGCTGCTACGGGGAGTGGGAGTGGTGGGGGTGGTGGCGGTGCCGGCGGTGTGGGTGGTGGTGGTGGTGGTGGCGGTGTGGGTGGTGGTGGTGGTGGTGTGGTGTTGGTTGGACACCAGGCAGGCGTGTGGCTGCATTCTGAGGCCTGTGCAGAGGTGTGCCTGGCCGGCAGCGCCATGAGCCGTGCACAGAATAAATGAGCCAAATAAGTGTCCAACAAAGAGGAGGAGGACAATACAGCTAACCAGGCACCATGGATACGCCCGTAAAACACATACGTTACAGCAGGCAGACCTAGTTCCAGAACTGTGGTACTGATCCGAGACATTCAAGTCAACAACAACAACAAACAAGATCAGAGGACAATATTCTGTTGCTGCTAACCTGGCAAATGTATGTGTGTGTGTGTTTGGGGGGGGATAGAGAGAGGCAGGGTAATGAGTGGAGAGAGAGAGAGAGAAAGAGAGACAGAGAGAGAAAGCGAGAGAGATCACTGCAACGACTTGTTTTTTACTTTCTCTTTCTCTCTCTTTTGCATTCAATCTCTCTCACACGTGTCCTCCATTCTCAGGGCATAATCAGGGCCGCCCCTGGCCAAATTGGGGCCCTAAGTGGAATTTTATTTGGAGGCCCTCCCCCCAAAATCAAGAATTAAAGGAATTTTGTCATGCCCCCCCGCACCCCAAATGTATAATAGGTACAAATTGACTGTATGAGACAAATAAAACATTACTTTAAACTGAAATGAATTAATAACTATCTAATAAAAGATAACTTAAAACTGAAATAAATGAATAAATATCAAATAAAAAATTACTTCAAAAAATCAACAAAAGATGTTTTTGTTTAAAAAAAAAGTAACTTCAACCTGAATCTCCCACAAAAAACTAGTAGCAGCAAGACTCTTGTGTCGTTCAACAATGGAATCAGTGTGCTCCCGACTCATGATGTCTTCTAGAGGCCATCTCTTCACCTGCAGCTCTGCAAGTGCCTGCCGCCGCATCTGACCACTGATTGGTCAGATGTTGATTGGTGTCAATCATTGCAGCGGCGCGTACGGTATCAGATTACAGGCCTCTCTCTCTCCTGCCTCGAGCTGACTCGGTGCCCAACGCGTGCCTCACGGTAGCGCAAATGCGCATCCTTTGCGCATATTGCACAAAATGCGGCCCATCGAACAAAATGTGGCCCCCCATGGAATGTGAGGCCCTATGCACAGCGCGTGTTCTGCGTTTAGGGAGGGGCGGCCCTGGACATAATGCATTATTATCCTTTACTAGTTGTCACTTAACATTGAGATGTGTGAATGATTTAGCAGCAGATGCTAAGCTTAATGCTAACACACACACACACACACACACACACACACACACACACACACACACACACACACACACACACACACACAGGTATGAACGCACTCGCACAGGCACACACACACACACAGGGCTAACTCTATACCACAAACATACACTTTTTGAGAATACTAGAGAAGTAAAATGGATAAGAATTGTATGTATAAAAGACCATTGTGGGTGTAGGTCGGTAGAGCAAGGCACTAACACTGTCCCTGTTTGGGGTTTGATTCCCATCGGCCCATGCTACCGTATGTATTCACTTTGGGTATACTGGGTAAAGTGCTCGCGTTCAGAGGTCAGGATGGGGACAGCGGGAGAAAAGAGAGGACAGGAGGAGGATGAAAACAAAAGGAGCGTAGCAAAGGAGGTGATGAAGGCTGTGAGAGGAAGAGCAGGATGAGTGGTGTCATTCCTCTGTCCTTCATTCCATTGTCCATGCTAGCCGTTAGCAGTTAGCCGGTAGCCATCGTCAAATAGGATTTGCATTCCAATGGAAATGCCAAGGCTGGTTTTGTTTTGTTCGTCCATCGATCTGTTGTGATGCTCAGCGCAGAACGCTCTACCGTTGCTAACTTTATCTACCGTGGTCGTCCAGGGATTCAATTGTAATTATGCATTTATTCATCAGGGAGACCAATGGGGGGGGGGGGGGGGTGTGAGAGAGAGAGGCAGGGTAATGACTGGAGAGAGAGAGAGAGAGAGAAAGAGAGAGGAGTGTGGGGTGTGTGTCTCCTTCACCCATGTGTCTTATCACAGGCAAGCAAGATCAATGTAAAACTTTTAAAACTCTCTCTACTCTCTCTCTCCTCTCTCTCACACATCAGCACACACACTCTCGTCGCTCTCTCTCGTCACAGCTACACCACACACACAACCACACACACAACGCAAACACCGAACACAACTCTGCTCGTCTCTCTCTCAACACTACACTACTGTCTCTCACCATCTCTTCCTCTCGCCACACTCTCTCAATTCAGGATTTTCAATTTTAATTTAAAGAGATTTATTTGGCATGGGAAACGTTACATTTACATTGCCCAGAAGTGAGTGGTAAATAAAAAGTATACTGTATAAAGACTAAATATATTACAGGGTCAGTAAGGAAAAAGTTAAATGAAATCTATTTACATCTATATATACGATATATATATATAATAAAAATAATTGAAAAAAATATAATACTACAAATAAAAATTAATTGATTCATATATTAATCGGGGATTGACAGGTGGATTGACAAATCTTTATGGAGGTCTTGTTATTTCCGTTTGGACGTCCTTTTTCCTGTTAGCAAGCTCACAAATTCTTGCTGCTGTGTTTGCACATTCCTGTACCTCGCCCAGGCAGATATGGAAAGTTTTTGGTTGTTACGTTAATAAAATTCTTTTGGGGTTTTAAATCTGTGGGAAGAATGTATCTCTAATGTGTTGGTATAGGTGGCAGGTTGTTAGGGAAGTGTAGCTCGGTTTCCACCTCCTGTTGGTGCAGTGGTACAGAGTCTGTCTTCTCTTGGTAGCCAGGTCTGCCGGTGGCGGCCTCTCTCCACAGTGAGGCTGTGCTACGCTGAGTCTGTATCATAGTCAAGCGATTTCCTGAGTTTGGGATCGGTCACAGTGCTCAGGTATTCTGCCGTTGTGATTGTCTGTTTAGGGCCAAATAGCATTCTAATTTACTCTGTTTTTTGGGTTGATTTCTTTCCAGGCGTGATGGTAGCTTTCTTTTTGTTTCTTATAATTTGGTTTATTCTAATGGGGTCATTCTGTCTGGTGGCTCTACCTTGGTTTTGTGAATAGAGCCAAAGAAACCAGCTGGCTGAGGGGGGCATCGCTCTAGAGTCTCTCTGTGGATGAGGGCTTTGTTATGGAGCGTGTCGGCTCACTGTCTTTTAGGTCGTTATGAAATTTGTAATGCCCTCTTTTGAATTTGTATTATTAGTGGGTATCGTCCTAATTCTGCTCTGCATGCATTGTTGGGTGTTTTCCGTTGGGTGGGGAGAATGGATTTGCAGAACTCTGCATGCAGCGTTTCAATTTGATGTTTGTCCCATTTAGTAAAATCTTGGTTTGTAAGTGGACCCCAGATCTCGCAACCGTAAAGGGAAATGGGTTTGATAACTGAGTCTAGTATTTTGAGCCATATTTTTATTGGGATGTCTAAGTTGATGTTTTGTTTTATGGCATAAAAAGCCCTTCTTGCCTTGTCTCTCAGGTCGTCTACAGCTTTGTTGAAGTTACCTGTGTTGCTAATGTTTAGGCCAAGGTCGGTATAATTCTTTGTATTGAGAACGAATTTATATTTGTGTTGCTGGAGGCTGGGTCTTTTTTGGAAAAGCATTATTTTTGTCTTGGTTAGGTTTACTGTCAGGGCCCAGGTCTGGGAATTGCAGATATTCTATAATAAAGAAATGTGTACACAAGGCTGCAATATTGCAGTTTTGAGTTTCTCTCTCTCTCTCTGATCGGGGCCTGTGTGTGTTTCTTCATCTCCATGGAGACGGATGAAGGCGGCGTGTCGGGACGCGAGGGTTCATCCGCAGCTTCTGCAGCTTAAAAACACGTTTCCCACTCATTAGAGGCGCGACCTCCTGAAGCGATTCCCCTTCAACTGATACACACCCCTCATCATCGTGTGTGTGTGTGTGTGTGTGTGTGTGTGTGTGTGTGTGTGTGTGTGTGTGTGTGTGTGTGTGTGTGGTGTGTGTGGTGTGTGTGTGGGTGGGTCTGTGTGTGTGTGTGGTGTTGTGTGTGGTGGGTGTGGTGGGTCGGACGCATCGTTAACTCCCGGTCCGGTCCGCGCTCCCATCACCTCACCTGGCTGAGTTTAATCACCCCGGGGTTTCAGCTCTGCAGATCAGATCCCCTGGCAGATTGCACATACTGTATAGGGACATGCATGCGTGTGTGTGTGTGTGTGTGTGTGTGTGTGTACACGTGTGTGTATATGTTTGTGTGTATGTGGTGTGTGAGTGTGTGTACATGTGTGTGTACGCGTGTCTGTGTATGAAGGCACACATGTACACGAGTGTGTCTAAGCCATTATGGTTTTCTCCCACAAATTGGGATAATTTGATTCCAGATATAATTGTGTTATTGTGTTACTACAGGGCGGTCTGGACAGTCTGTTATTTCGTTAATGCACAATGTCTTTCCCTGGATACAAAGTATTAGTATAGTATTACAGTACTGTAGCAGTCTGCCTCTATTTTCCATGGTTCTGTCTGCCTCTATCTTCCATGTCATCTTGTGTTCCATCCTGTGTGTGTGTGTGTGTGTGTGGTGTGTGTGTGCGTGCATTACGTAGCATCGTGCATGTGTGTGTGTGTGCTGCATCCTGTTGTGTGTGTGTATGTGTGTGTGTGTGTGTGTGCTGCATCCTGTTGTGTGTGTGTATGTGTGTGTGTGTGTGTGTGCTGCTCTGTTGTGTGGTGTGTATGTGTGTGTGTGTGTGTGTGTGTGTGTGTGTGTGTGTGTGTGTGTGTGTGTTGTGTGTGTGTGTGTGTGTGTGTGTGTGTGGTGTGTGTGTGTGTGTGTGTGTGTGGTGTGTGTGAGTCACAATGACCTGTCTCTCTTTGTCAGGGTCTTGCAGCGGGGGACTGGGAAGTAATAACTCTCTCTCCTCCACTCTCCCCTCTCTCTCTCTCTCTCTCTCTCTCTCTGTCTCTCTCTCTTAACACAAGTCACTTTGGAAGAAATCTAAAACTATTATAGCAGATGGAAAAGTATTATCGAGAAATAATTTGACGTGCAATGTTTTACTGGTTTGTTTGAAAAGGGACTTCATTAACAAGAGATAATTATCCCGACTGTTCTGGGGTACCCTGTTGCGTTGCCACGACACCCAGTGCATAAATGACATGATGGAGTGAAACCAGTGAAGACGTCTCATTTGGTTTCATAACTGGGATAGTATTAAGAGGTAAAGCCATCTTATCTGAGTGTGAGTCAATACAGATCATCCAACAATATAATCAACATATATAGCAACATAAAGCCATTGTTTGTATTACAGAAAAGAGTACTAAGAATTAGTCATAAAGCGGATTGAAGAGAACACACCAACAGACTATTTATTATGAGTATTGAAACTTAAAGATTTGGTTGATTTAAAGACATTTCTTCTCCCTGCTCCTTTTCAGTCATGGAATGTACATATAGATATGTGTTTTGATTGTGAATCGCTTTATTTTTTTTTCTGAAGTTGTACATGACCATGAGCAGATAAAAAATGAATGAAATGAATGAATAATATACTCTATATCATTCTGAAATTACCCATTATGCATAATAAGTACTTTTATGTTTGATATGTATGTTTAGATGCTAATACTTTTGCGAATACTAATACTTTCTTGAGACTTGTACTTTTACTTGCACTTGTTACTTTGGTACTTTTTAGGAACATTGTAAGAGAGGACTTTTCCTTGAGTATTTCTGCAGCACAGTTTTACTTTTACTTTACTAAGTAAAACCACTTTACCTTGAGACCACTTCTTCCAGTCAACGACAATTTCAAATCCAAAAACCCTTTTAGAAACACTGCGTCACTTTTATAATACTTCACTCACACTCATGCCCAAACATCACCCGCCACACACAGCTATGCCCTAAAAACGTGAAGGCACCATGATGGGTTTTTTGCCCTAAGTGCCCTGGAAGCATTCATTTGAGTGTGTGACCCATAAAGATAATCACCAGCCCGCCCCCACCCCCCCGGCATCCCCATGGCCCCCCGCTGTGCCCCGTGCGACCGAGCCTCTCGCTGTTTACGGCCATGCGTCATTAATCTTATCTGTTGACCCAGCCAGCGCTGCGCCCTGTAGCTCACACTAACAGCTTGCTGCTGTAAAGTTTAACCGGCCGCCGGTTCTGTTTGCTCAGACACGCATGCATCGGACCACCCTGGAGTCCTCCTCTTCCTCCTCCACCTCCTCCTCCTCCTCCTCCACCTCCTCCTCCTCCTCTTCC
>PIJE02000006.1:518194-534658 GCA_002895965.2 Coryphaenoides rupestris | reverse complement strand
CCTCCAGGAAGACCACCTCTCTCCCTCATCTTCTTTGTCTGCTTGTCATGTTTAGTTTGGCTTTAATTTAGTGTGTGTGTGTGTGTGTGTGTTGTGTGTGTGTGTGTGTGTGTGTGTGTGTGTGTGTCTGTACTGTGCCTGCACAAAAGCCTCGATAAAATGGGTTGTTTAACAGTGAGAGACGCTTCAGAGATCGTCCTTTATAAGGAGGTGTTCACCAGAAGCAGTAGCTTGCAGCAGTAGCCCAGGTGGTAGTACGGTTGTCTGGCAACTGGAAGGTTGCTGGTTTGATCCCCTTCTCCACTTAGCTGAGTGTCCCTGAGCGAGACACCAAACTCAAACTCGTCCAGATGAGCTGGCTGTTGCATGGTTGACATCGCCATTTGTGTATGAATGTGAGGCAATATTATAAAGCATTTTGGATAAAAGTGCTAGATAACTACAATCCATTTACCATTTTGGATCACCGCATGGATGGAGAATGGATCCAACATGGATCGACCAGGGAATCTACTGTAGTTTGTTGTTATTGCTTGTAAAGTTAAGTGTGTGTGTACACAACTATGTATGACACAAGAGTTCATGTATCACATGTCATGTCATGGAAATGGCAAGAAAATGCTTGAATTCCAGGCATCCTCAGCTCTGCAGACAAGTAACAAATAAAATAAAAGTTTCTGTAAGTGCAGATACAAGATACAAGAGAAGATAATTGGGTGGGAAAAAAAAGTTGAGAATGGAATATTAAGGAGACCAACTGCCGGTATAATGCTGGTAGCCTACTTTATTTTATTTACGCTTTTATTATGCTCATACGGAAGTGTACTGCATTAATTCATGAAAGTTTTCACCAACAATTATTTTTATGAGAAATTGCCTCTTGACTGAGCACCAATGGCAGCGCAGGGAGGGACGGAAATCGTCCAATGGGATCACACCTTCCGTCCGCTCGGTCTGGTCCGCTATCTAGGAGAGCAGACACGCCTGGGCCGACCACAAAACCACATTAAACTTCATTAGCTTTTTCTCTTTCGGGAACCGCACGCTTGTTTACGATTAATTACCCCCGATAATTTCACGGATGATGCTAACTTGTAGCTTATCACAAGTGCTGCCATGACGACCGAATGACATGCAGTTTCCTGTTCCTCTTGTGCCATCTGCATATTGTGGGCCTCTTTCATCGCCAGGACAACACTGTATCAACCTGATCAATAAGCCTAAAACTGATAATGACCTCATTTACATAGACACTAATTGACATATTAAACAAATCAATGACTGCTCACGAATGATTCACTTCATCAGTTATTTATTTACTTATTGAACAAATCAATATCTTTAACACAGCAATCTAGCGGTGTAATTAGTGTGTATACATTTATAATATAAAAAGTTTGAGATAATGAGATAAAGTTGCACTTTCTAATTATTTATTTATAGTTATAAATATTAAAGTTGTAATATGTAAAGTTAGAATATGAAATATGAAAAATGATAGAATCAGCATACTGACACATCCATACGCAATAAAAATTTCAACACACACACATTTTATTATCTTGCCTTGTGTGTGTGTCTGGGTGTGTGTGTGTTTGTGGTCATAATTATGATCATCATTAATAATAACCCACCAACATTGTGTGTGTTTCCATATGAGGCCCTGAGTTAGCTGTCACACTAACAAGCGAGTGTGGCGTGGGTTACCCCGGCTTCAGGTGTAACAGATATGCTGGTGAGCTAACGTAACCTTGACTTCCCAGTACAAGTCTTCGATTAAAATCTTTTTGTATTTACTGGACAGCTATGGCTATAAAGGTGTGTCTCTAAGGTGTGGTTGAACATGTTTGGCAAGGCGGGTGAGTAGGACAGGTCTATTGCTGGACAGGTGTGTGGGGGACAGGTGTTTTGCTGGACAGGTGTGTGGGGGACAGGTGTTTTGCTGGACAGGTGTGTGGGGGACAGGTGTTTTGCTGGACAGGTGTGATGCCAGACATGTGGGGGACTGGTGTGTTGCTGGACAGGTGTGTGGGGGACTGGTGTGTTGCTAGCCATTTGTATCTGGGCAGGTGTGTGGGGGACAAGTGTGTATCTGGGCAGGTGTGTGGTGGACAAGTGTGTATCTGGGCAGGTGTGTGGTGGACAAGTGTGTATCTGGGCAGGTGTGTGGGGGACAAGTGTGTATCTGGGCAGGTGTGTGGGGGACAAGTGTGTATCTGGGCAGGTGTGTGGTGGACAAGTGTGTATCTGGGCAGGTGTGTGGGGGACAAGTGTGTTGCTGGACAGGTGATGTTGCAAGCCAAGTGTGGGTAAACAGGTGTTACCGCGGCAGCATTGCATGTCACTTGTTGGGCAACAAGTGACATGATCGCCACTTCAGACCGCGGTGCTCTTCAGAGTAAAGCCTCCAGGGACTACAGAGGCAGACATTATTGTCTCAGCAACGCAAGCAGATAGACGATAACCACAGACAACACATCTCTCTTCTGTAATGGACACGTTTGGTGAAATGATCTGGCTCTCCGGAGGAAACAAATTTTCCTCCGAGTGGGTCGGAGTGACAGGTTTTTATCACCCCGGTGATAATACGGGTCCCGCTGTCATGGCAACCAGAGCATTCCTCTTTTAAAGACAGATCCGCCCTCTGATCTCAACTCAGTCATACTCATACGGCCAATTCCCTTGACACTGTGTGTGTGTGTGTGTGTGTGTGTGTGTGTGTGTGTGTGTGTGTGTGTGTGTGTGTGTGTGTGTGTACACCTGTGTGTACAGATACACCTTCTTTATGTTATGTGGTATAATAACCAATACCTACACAGAATAAGCCCAGTGTGTGTGTGTGTGTGTGTGTGTGTGTGTGTGTGTGTGTGTGTGTGTGTGTGTGCACAAACGGTTTTGCAGTGGTTTCATGCAAAAGGTAGGGGTTAGGGGTCATCTTGCTCAACAGGAAGTGGCTCCCAAGGCGCTGCTCCAGAGGTTTGGGGATCCAATCTCCATCTGCTGCATCCCCAGCAGTCCGCAAGCTGCTGGCTGTCTTTATGTACTCCACCCTCTCATTCCAGTCCCACAGCAAATTCATCAGTTCCAGACTTTGGCCGTCACGACTCTGGAGCCATGCAGAGACCCTCATCCAAGGTCCTGGGCAGTATACACACACACACACACACACACACACACACACACACACACACACACACACACACACAGGGTCCTCTCCCACACCGCGCCCTGGCAGCACGTCACCCCCACTCTTATCCCTCTCCACTGGCTCCCGGTCAAGTCTTGCATCCACTATAAACTCCTCCTCTACAACTAGAAATCCCTTGGTGTCCTCACACACTGGTCTCCTGACCATCTCACTTGCTCACCTGCAGACTTTTTGTGGTGACTTCAGTGTGGTGGCCCCCCACTCTCTGGATGGAACTCTCTCCCCTGCAAACATCTGCAACGCGACGTCACCCTTGGTCACTTCCAAGGGTGCTTCTCAAATCTTAACCTATTTGCTTGTACCTGTCTGGCGACCAGGAGCCTAGCTCAGTGTCCAGGTGTCCCTGAGCAAGACACCCAACTGCTCCAGACTGCTGGTTGTTGTCTTGCATGTATGACTGAGTGAATGTGAGCCAATATTGTGAAGCACTTCAATAAAAGCGCAATATAAATGCAATCCATTTACCATCTAGTGTCCTTGGGTTTTTTGAAAGGCGCTATACAAATGTACGTTGTTGTTATTATTATCATTATTATTATTATAATTATTATTATTACTGCAGGTAGACTGTGGGCATTAGCCTGTTATTTAGACGTAGCCATGGCAATGTACAGCTTCCCACCTTACATTCATCATTCAAACCATGTGATTTTCAGATTTGATTTTGGGATTTTCCATACATTTTCCACCCTGCTTTAAAAGAGCGAGTGAGTTCATCTTCCTCCTGCCAGAGCAGTGTCTCTCCGATGTGTGATGCATCGTAACACTTCTATCATTATTAATCTGAATAGCACCCGGGGGTGTGACGGACAGGAGTCTGTCTGTCTGTCTCGGTCTGTCTGAGTCAAGAGCCAATATCGGGTGGTGTCTGGAGGAAACACATCCACACCACACACCACGTGTCATCATCATGTTGTGCATGGAAGAGCTTTGGATGGAGACATTTACATTTTACATTTAGGGCATTTGGCAGACGCTTTTATCCAAAGCGACTTACAAAGAGTACATTTGTTGAAGGAGACAGCAATATATCACTGTGGTACCTAAAGATAAGAATAGAGCAGGTTTCAAGCATTTATTCAGGCTAATAGAACGAGTTTCATAATTGCTAAGTTGCTCTGCCTGCATGAATAGCTGGGATAAGAGCAAGTTGCCTGTAAATGACCAATATGGTATTTTTCCACCATACTCCCTCATTGATTATTCAATAATCACACAATCAATCAATCGTTATACCTTATATAGTGTAACTCATTTTATCAATCTGTGGTTTTTGTACTGTATCGCTATGCAACCTGGCACAAGAATTTCCTTCGGGATTAATAAAGTTCTATTCTATTCTATTCTATTCTATTCTAGACAGAGTAACTCAAAAGCCAGCTGCTGAGTATTTTATGGACGCCCTCTCTCTACTCAGTTGGACATGTGGGGTCTGAACACAAGGGCTCTGAACGCAGAGGCCCACTAGTTTCTGTTGTTTGCCGTCTCATCCATAAGCAAACGACTCTTCTGCTGCTTCAGACGCCACTGTGGGTTTGAAGTGGAGGGGACGGCCAACAGTTCCCCAACAATAACATCAAAGTGAGAGCCGACGGCGAGCTCTCCGGGCTCAAAGAACAACAACAACAGTGATTGGGAGAAGTTGACTCGGTGCTATAGATCTCTATCATGCTTCTTGTTACACTGTTGACCCCCGGGGGTCGGTGTTACTGTTAACCCCGGGGCTCGGTGTTACTGTTGACCCCCGGGGGTCTCGTGCTGACCTCCCTCTCTCTCTCTGAAGCAAAGAATGCCATGCCTATAGTGTGGAATAAAATACACTAAAAGGATCTTCACTCTGTTTGTGTGCTGACCGATGCCCTGGGGCGAGCGCTAGCTATCTCACGAATCAACCCCCTTATACAGTCCTTGATAGTCCTCCCCAATATTGGTCCTTCGAGCCGGATAGCAGCGCTTACCCCTACCATCTGATATGGAGTACGATGATGAGTCCCACCCGACATGTCCACCATGCTATTTCGCTGACTACGAGATGGAACATATCAGCCAGAGACGCGGCGCCTCATCACTCACAGGCACGGCACACTATAGGCATGGGCGAGAAGAGGTACAGAATGCTCAGCTGTCAAGATGACACCTCTCAACTCTCCACATGCTTCACCCTACAGACACCAGTCCCGACGGGATGCTGCTCCTAATGAGTGGGACTCATACCATGAGGATACTCATAGCGACTACGAAAGGTACGGTCCTGAACCCCAGCTAGCCCACAGTCTACACAGAGAGGCACAGCATGAGGAGACCTCCAGAGAATACCCCTCATCTCGCCACTACTTCCAGGAGGGAAGGGAGCCTGTATTGAGATTCCAAGATGATCTCCTAGAAATCAGAAAGGAGAACCAGAGACTCCGACAGTCACAGCAAGATATACGCGCTGACCTAGCAGAGATCCAGAGGGTCAGAGCTTACATTACGAGGCTTGTAGAGGCTGCCAGTAACCTGAGACCATTCTAGCAACCCCCTATCAGCTCACCTTTCACTGACTCTTGGTCTAGACCTCACACCCCTACTTCAAGACCCAAGCCTGCTCCACCTAGCTACTCCCTCCCTCCACCATCCCACGAACGGCTGAGCGAAGATGAAGAGGAGTGGCCGGAGCCCCCTCCATGGCCCGAAGCTGAAGTTCAAGAGCAGCCTGCCAATGTCAAGCCTAAGTTGGAGCATCTGAACCAGAACCTGGCTGAGTATCAGCTGATGGGGGCCCAAGCTCACCCTTGTCAACCCCCTGCAATGAAGTGGGGTGGCTCGCCACCTGCGATGGGATTTGGAGAGCCAGAGAACTTTGATTGTGAATATTATCCTCTTTCTAGTCGGCAGTCCATCACATCACAAGCCCAGCACCATCGAAGCATCCCTGCATCGCAGCCACCACCTCCCAGGGCTCCCAGCTATCAAACAGCCTACATGTCTCAACGGTCTCCAAGTCAGTACCAGCCTGGATACCCATCAGTTCACCAACATTACTCAACATGGATGCAGAGAGTGGAGTCACAACCTCTGGTCCAGCCTCCCTACAGCCCAGCAATTGTAGCTGAGCAAACCTACAGGGGACCAAGACCAACCATCCCCAACTTCAGCCACCGTGACCCAAGTGAGTTTGCTCGCCAGAAGATAGCATTGGAGAACCTACTGCCTGTCATTAGCACGGAGCACCAGATCCTGGTGGATCACCTGAAGTTGGAAGAAACAAAGCTGGTCGCTGACTCCTACCTCAATTCTCCTGCGCCTTACACTGACACCATGGCAGCCCTCAATGCAAAATTCGGCCAGCTCCACCAGATAGCGCTAAAGAAGATTTCCAGTGTCATGGATTCCCCTGAATCCATGGGGACACCATAGCATTTGAGAGGTTTGCACTCCATGTCCAATCAATGGTCGGCTTGCTGACAACCCTGGGCCCAGACGGCGACGTGGAGCTCCGATGCGGGTCTCACGTAGCCCGCCTCCTGAGTCAGTTACCTCCGGAACAACGAGCAGGCTTCCGCCAATATATGTTCAACCGACCCGGTCCCACCTACACACTGCTCGACTTCTCACAGTGGTTACAGTATGAGACATGGTGCCAAGTCTTTGATGGGCAGTCAGCAGCCAAGGTGATAAAGGAAAAGCAAGCGCCGAAGCAAGAGGGTGGCCAGGGAAGGTGGTCCATCACGGTCCTCCACGGGGCCGAAGAAGAGGAAGATGCTACCAGGCAGGAGGGCTCTACTAAGCAGAGAGGTAAAGCTAAGCCCTACTGCCCGTTTTGCGACAACGCAGAACATTACCTCAGTCAGTGTACGGAAGTGACAGAGCTGTCCAAAGAGCAACTCAAGGAGTGGATTCAAACCAACAGGAGATGCTGGCGCTTTGAAAGGCCCCATAAAGCCACTCAATGCAACCTCAAGAAGCTCTGCGGCCTGTGCCTACATCTCCCCAGCAGCTAAGCCCAAGACCAGCTTCCTCATCACAGGGGCCTTCACCGCAACCCGTCTTGGCCTGGCCGACCAATCCTACCCAATGGACAGACTCCGGAAGTGGTACAGTCACCTGGCCGGGCTGCTAATCCAGTCCCCTGGTCCTGATTGGCGCCGACCAGCCCCACCTCATCACCCCTATCGAGCCTGCCTGGCTAGGTCCTCCAGGTGGCCATCCTGACCAGACTGGGGTGGACTCTCCAGGGCCCTTCGAGGTTAGTCGAACAGCCCTTACGACCACAACAGTGTTTACTAATGTCTATCTCCCCCTGGACCTCAGAGCTCTTCAAGAATGTGGAGAAGCTTTGGCAGGTTGACACCCTGCCATATCGGAGTGAGAAGGCTGTGGTGCGGTCAAGGCAGGACCATGAAGCAGTGGAGACCAAGACCACCCGCGTGACAGTAGATGGAGTGTTACGCTATGCCACTCCCCTGCTGCGAAAGAAAGGTGCTTACAAGCCCCAAAGGAAGCAGTCATGCAGAGTCTGCGAAGCACCGAGAAATGACTCGCTCAGGACCCAGAGCGATCCGAGGCTTACAGTGCAGAGATACAGAAACTTATCCAAGCCAGTGCAGTACATGTACACCCACCACATGGTGAGTCATAATAACAAGAATCACCTCGTCTTCAACTGTTCCTTCCAGTACCAGGGTCAGAACTTGAATGAGTCTCTACTGTCCGGCCCTACCCTTGGAGCATCCTTGCTGGGGTTGCTACTGCCGTTCCGCGAGACATCAAGGGGATGTTCCACCAAGTCCTTCTCCTCCCAGAAGATCGGACTCTCCTCTGTTTCGTTTGGCGAGACACAACTAGAGAGCAGCCCCCAGAGGTGTTTGAGTGGCAGGTGCTTCCCTTTGGCACCACCTGCAGCCCATGCTGTGCTACGTTCGCCCTTAAACGCCACGTAATCAACCACAGTCAACCTGGAGACGACGTGAGGTTCTCAGTAGAGAATTGCTTCTATGTTGACAAATGCCTGCAGAGCCTGCCCACTAGGGATGCACCGATACCACTTTTTTTCAGACCGAGTACAAGTACAAGTACTTACATTTGGGTGCTTGCCGATACCGAATACCGATACGAATACTTAATAAAACCATTAGGCCTACAGTTCTAATGACTTTGAAAACATGATATTTTTTGTCTGGGGGGGGGGGGGGGGTGCTCCGTTAATTTGCAGTTCTGATGGGGGGGGGTGCTCCGTTAATTTGCGGTTCTGATGGGGGGGGGGGGGGTGCTCCGTTAATTTGCGGTTCTGATGGGGGGGGGGGGGGGGGTGGTGCTCCGTTAATTTGCGGTTCTGATGGGGGGGGTGCTCCGTTAATTTGCGGTGCTGATTGGGGGGGGTGCTCCGTTAATTTGCGGTGCTGAATTGGGGGGGGTGCTCCGTTAATTCGCGGTTCTGATGGGGGGGGGGGGTGCTCCGTTAATTCGCGTTTCTGATGGGGGGGGGGTGCTCCGTTAATTTGGCGGTTCTGATGGGGGGGGGGGGGGGGGGGTTGCTCCGTTAATTCCGCGTTTCTGATTGGGGGGGGTGCTCCGTCAATTTGCGGTTCTGATGGGGGGGGGGGGGGTGGTGCTCCGTTAATTCGCGGTTCTGATTGGGGGGGGGTGCTCCCGTTAATTCGCGGGTTCTGATGGGGGGGGTGGGGGGGGTGGTGTTCCGTTAATTCGCGGTTGTGATGGGGGGTGCTCCGTTATTCGTGGTTTCTGATGGGGGTGTGCTCCGTTAATTCGCGGTTCTGATGGGGGGGGGGGTGCTCCGTTAATTTGCGGTTCTGATGGGGGGGGGGGGGGTGCTCCGTTAATTCGCGGGTTCTGATGGGGGGGGGGGGGGGGTGGTTGCTCCGTTAATTTGCGGTTCTGATGGGGGGGGGGTGCTCCGTTAATTGCGGTTCTGAATGGGGGGGGGTGCTCCGTTAATTTGCGGTGCTGATTGGGGGGGGTGCTCCCGTTAATTCGCGTTCTGATGGGGGGGGGTGCTCCGTTAATTTGCGGTGCTGATTGGGGGGGTGCTCTGTTAATTCGGGTTCTGATGGGGGGGGGGGGTGCTCCGTTAATTCGCGTTTCTGATGGGGGGGGGTGCTCCGTTAATTTGCGGTTCTGATTGGGGGGGTGCTCTGTTAATTTGTGGTTCTGATGGGGGGGGGGGGGGTGCTCCGTTAATTCGCGTTTCTGATGGGGGGGGGTGCTCCGTTAATTCGCGGTTCTGATGGGGGGGGGGTGCTCCGTCAATTCGCGGTTCTGATGGGGGGGGGTGGTGCTCCGTTAATTCGCGGTTCTGATTGGGGGGGGTGCTCCGTTAATTCGCGGTTCTGATGGGGGGGGGGGGGGGTGGTGCTCCGTTAATTCGTGGTTCTGATGGGGTGTGCTCCGTTAATTCGTGGTTCTGATGGGGGTGTGCTCCGTTAATTTGCGGTTCTGATGCGGGGGGGTGGTGCTCCGTTAATTCGCGGTTCTGATGGGGGGGGGTGCTCCGTTAATTGGTGGGGACATGTCCCCAGCGTCCCCATTAAATTCTACGCCCATGCTCGGTACCAGGCGCAGTTGCTATTAAACATCCATAAACGACAACTCGGTTGCATCTCTTTATTTCAATATTCCTTGGCTAAGAATATTACAAGGTTAACGTTGCGTTGCCAAAGTGGTATCGGTGCGGTTGTATCGGAGTAGTTTAACAAGTACGAGTACGAGTACATGAGCACAGTATCGGACCGATACCGAATACTGGTATCGGTATCGGTGCATCCCTACTGCCCACTCCCGAGGAGGCTAGACAGCTAGTAGACAAGCTACAAGAGCTACTGTCATCTGGAGGCTTCGACCACCATCAGTGGGCCAGTAATGTCCCCAGCGTTGTCAACCACCTACCCAAGGAGGCCCGGTCCGACAGCCTTGAGCTCTGGCTCACCCGAGACAAATTCTCCTCCCCTGAGTCCACCCTAGGGCTAAGTTGGTGTTGCCAAACGGACACCCTGGGCTACAAGAACAGACCTGTAAACTACGGGATTCCAACCATGCAGAACATCTACAAGCTCCTCGCAAGTCAGTATGACCCCTTGGGGTTCATCCTACCCTACACCACTCAAAATGTTGGTCAGAAGCCTCTGGGACAAACACAGAGACTGGGATGACCCTCATCTTCCCCAGGACCTTCTGCAAGCCTGGAACAACTGGGAGGGAGAGCTGCAGTACCTCCCCCAGGTCATCCTGCCTCGAGCATATGAGTCCGCCGATATTCTGCGATGCGTCGGAACAAGCTTATGGCTCAGTGGCATGCCTAAGGACAGCTGACCATCAGGATAACGTCCACCTGTCCTTCCTGATGGCCCGGTCCAGAGATGCGCCCAAACGATTACACTCCATGCCCAGGTTGGAGCTTTGTGCAGCCGTCACTGGAGCTCAACTGTTGAACCACATACAAAGAGAGCTTACCCTCAAGATCGACCAGACCATCCTGTGGACGGACTCCACCACAGTGCTGACATGGCTGCAGTCTGAGTCCTGTCGCTACAAGGTCTTCGTAGGCACCAGAGTCGCAGAAATTCAAGAGCTCACAGACCTCCACAAATGGCGTTATGTGGATTCGGCGAGGAACCCTGCAGGCGACATCACCAGAGGCAAGACCCTGAAAGAGCTGGTGGAGACTAAAAGATGGAGCCAAGGACCACCATTTCTCCTGCACCCTCCAGACAGATGGCATGTAAAGGCTGCTGGTGAACCTGATGAAGACGTCTCCGAGCTCCGCAAGTCCACGTTCTTTGGTGTCACCTCTACCATGTTCAGTTCACCGTTACCCGATGTGAGTCAGTGTAACACCTGGAAGGAGCTCCTAGAAGCTACAGCGCGGGCGCTGCATGGGGCGGCAGATCAGGGTGTCGACCTCACTATTGAAGATTACCGCAATGCAGAGACACTGATCTTCAAGAGGGGTCAGCAAGATAGCTTACCAGAGGAGCTCTATCTTCTGAAGGCAGACAAACCCATCCCCTCTAGCAGCCGACTACTTACCTTAGCCCCTGAGCTTGATGAAGCTAGTGAGCTCATCCGCGTTGGAGGCAGACTCCGTTGAGCAGAAGATTTAGACCAGGCAACTGAGCACCCTATTGTCTTAGACCCGAGTCACCCATCTACCAAGCTC
Source organism: Coryphaenoides rupestris (assembly GCA_002895965.2). Taxonomy (NCBI): domain Eukaryota; kingdom Metazoa; phylum Chordata; class Actinopteri; order Gadiformes; family Macrouridae; genus Coryphaenoides; species Coryphaenoides rupestris. The sequence continues at coordinate 523,295 of PIJE02000006.1, read as the reverse complement.
CTGTGCCATCCTGGCCCAGAGAGAGTGTTCGCTGAGCTTCGCAGTGCATTCTGGATCCTGCGCGGGCGTGAAGCTATCCGTCGCTGCCAACATACCTGCACTGAATGCCGACATTGGAAAGCTCGACCAGCTGTCCCCAAGATGGCCGACTTACCCCCGGCTCGCTTGCGTCTCTTAAAGCCTGCATTCTACTACACAGGAATGGACTGCTTTGGACCATTTCAAGTTAAGGTGGGATGACGCAACGGGAAAAGATAATCTTCTTCCAGTCTCACAGACCTTGACCCTGTTACACCTAACGTCCTATTGATGGGGCACCCTGACGGATCCATACCCCAGATCGTCTATCCTGAGAAAGAACTCATTAATCGGCGCTGCTGGAGGCACTCTCAGTTCTTAGCTGACCGCTTCTTGTTGAGTTTCATCAGGAACTATCTTCCCGGTCTGCAAACCCGCCAAAAGTGGCACTCTACTCCAGTCGACCTCACTGAAGATTCTGTCGTGATGCTGGTTGATCCACAACTGCCATGAGCCCTTTGGCCCATTGGGCGTGTCATCAAAGCACACCCCAGTTCCGATGGTCACGTCAGGTCAGCCGACGTGAGGATCAAGGACTGTGTCTACACCAAACCAGTAGCCCGACTGGTTGTCTTGCCCGCTATTCCAGACAGTGAGGAGGGGCATAACCCTAGTGCCTCGGTCCCCCCTTTATAGACTGTTATCACCTTCATGTGCAGCAAATGTACTCTGTACATTTGGGGCCGGCTGTTATAAAGGTTCCATGCATAAGTCGATTGACATTTGTTGGTCCCGCCCCCGGGCCAGGGACACGTTGAGGCTTGGACCAACCAAGCCAAAAGGAGGAAGTTCGATTTGATCAGCTCTATGTATGTGTGCGTCCATGATGATATACATACATAGAGCAGATCAAATGTCAATCAACAACTTATGCATGGAACCTTTGACCAAAGCTCTTTGGTCGAGATCCATCTCTCTCTCTGCAGAAAGACATCATAGCACACACACGCACACACACACACACACACACACACACACACACACACACACACACGCACACACACACACACACACACACACACACACACACACACACAGAGTCTGTGTTTGACAGCTGACATTATATTTTGCTCACAGAAGACCAGACGGAATATGTCTGCCGTCTCAGCCTTCGAGTGTTCTTTGTACATTTTCTTCTTGATCATTTTCCCACCACATACCGTAAATCCTCTAATAGTGGCCTGTATTCCATTAAAGGCCGGTCTCTCATAATGGCCGGGGGCGTGGTCAACACGGACAAATAAAGGCCGGCCTCCAATACAGGCCGGGTCAAAAAACGAAGAAAAAAAACGACGGTTAATACGGTAAACTCCTGGTGCCTGTTATACACCGGTCATGTAACTACGGTAGTTTGAATGACCTGTGCGAGCCTGAATGTCCCACAACACAACGTGTCTACGTAACACAGAGCTACCAGAGAAGAGAAAACAAACATGGCGCCGACAAGACAAAAGTTTAACGTGAATTTTAAAGAGACAGTTACCGTATTACGGTAATGTTTATTCCTACCTCAGGGTTGTTTTATTTTAGAGTGGTTTATTTTAGTATTTTCCCTACGTGAGGCTGCGGTGCTGTTTTGTTACCATATGTTTTTTGCAGCTGAATCTTACTGGGGATTTTTTTATGTGGCAATGTGTGCAATGTTTTGCAATAAAAGTCAGGAAATGAAGGGATTATGTCCATGAGAGTTTCATTTTAAGAAATAAAGGCCTGCCTCTAATATAAGTCTACCTCCAACAAAGGCCTGGTGCTCTTTGCGGCTCAGTAAATAAAGGCCCCGGCCAATATTAGAGGATTTACAGGATATAGATTGTTTCATTCAAATGCATTTTTTCATCCTAGCAAAGAAGTGACAAATTATCTATTTCCACCATGTTTGCTACTTTTTAATTGGCCACTTTAGCTCAGCTCGCTATGGCGGCTTTCGGTGTGAGCCGTGTGTCAGCCTGAAGTGTGTGTGGATGAATGGGCTGCTGCTGCAGTAATGGACCTGATGCTGCTCTATTAGAAAAACAAAATAAAAAACATCCGCACACCCGCTGTCTCCTACAATCAGCCGTGATGTGGAGCTATTAGCATGTTAACGCATGGAGCTGTGAAGGGACACAGACACAGGGACCCATGTCTGTCTCTCTGTGCCTCTGTCTGTCTGTCTGTCTCTCTGTCTCTGTCTGTCTGTCTGTCTCTCTGTCTCTGTCTGTCTGTCTCACTGTCTGTCTGTCTCTGTGTCTATCTCTGCATCTATCTCTCTCTGTCTGTCTCTGTCTCCGTCTGTCTGTCTCACTGTCTCTCGGTCTCTCGGTCTCTCTCTATTTCTGTGTCTCTGTGTCTCTGTCTCCGTCTGTCTGTCTCTCTGTCTCTGTCTGTCTGTCTCACTGTCTCTCGGTCTCTCTGTCTCTCTCTATTTCTGTCTCTGTGTCTCTCTGTCTCTCTGTCTCTCTGTCTTTCTCTCTGTCTGTCTCTCTCTCTCTCTCTCTCTCTCTCTCTCTCTCTCTCTCTCTCTCTCTCTCCTCTCTCTCTCTCTCTCTCTCAGTCATGCTCTGTGTCTCTATGTCTGTCTCTCTGTCTTTCTGTGTCTCTGTGTCTGTCTTTCCTATTCCTTTTTCTACTTCTCTGTCTCCCCCTCTCCCCCTCTCCCCCTCTCCACCTCCATCGCTCTCTCTGACGAAGAGGTTTCTATGGAATAGTGGATGGAATTAATTGACTTAGATTGAGAGCTGAGCGATAACATTTGATTCCGACATGCAAGGACACGAGGGACTCTTCACGCCCTACGGCAGAGCGCCTCCGTAAGAATACATAACCACATTCCTGCACTAAAAACCTATTCCAACAGACAATACGCAAATCCATATTAACATACAGTACATACACGCTGACAAGTATTGTGGCAGTTTGATTGCACTTCAGTATCTTCGTGTGTGCGACAGACAGACAGACAGACAGACAGACAGACAGACAGACAGACAGACAGACAGACAGACAGACAGATAGACAGACAGACAGACAGACAGACAGACAGACAGAGAGACAGACAGACAGACGGAGAGGGTGCAGTTTGAGAAGAGGTTTGATTCCCAATGGGGAGGAGGGAAAAGGGGATGAGGGCGAGCGGGGGAGGGGGGGAGGGTGTGGGTGGGGGGTAGCACATGCAACAGTTGCCTCCTCCCTCGTGTCCCTCCTCAACGTGAATGTCTTTAGCTTGGTTTCCTCTTCAGGGCACACTGGGCCGCTTACTGTACGCTCGAGTCTCGAGGTTCCCACCGGCAGGCATGGTCGACTGGGAGCTAATAGTGATCCGTGTGTCTTGTTGGAGGGGGTAGGGTGTTGTCCATGGTCCTGATTCCCTTCCGCTGCTTGTGGAGGGGTCTGGGGAGTCTAGGCTCTCCACAGTACACAAACACACACTGTGTACACAGCCATTATATATTATATTATAGATACCAATGTCCCCCCAAAGAGCACTTAAGGTGGTCTTGGCACTCACACGCATATAAGTAATTATGCAACACGCGCGCGCACACACACACACACACACACACACACACACACACACACACACACACACACACACACAAACAGGTAGCGATGGTCACTCTCACACACTAGACCAGTGGATGTGATGGGACCCACAGAGATAGGAAGGTCAACGTGACGATCTGAATTAAACACACACACACACACACACACAAACACACACACACACACACACCTGCAACCTTACACTCACACACATGCACACACACACACACACACACACATTGCGTGGTATGTTGTGATGTAATCTAGAATGTCATGTAATTCATAACATTATTGTCTTAATTTCACAATGTCTGTGACTGATGTGGTGGACAGGAACACACTGTACTTTATTACAATAACAGTGTGGCTTTATGTATAAGGATATAATGTATTAGAATATAATACAAATGTATGTCTAAGCATATAATGTTACTGCATGTGTTAGAATATAGGCTATTGTAAATTAGTGTATTACAATGTATGTGGATGTCTTAGATGTATATCATGTCACAGCATGTATTCGATAAATTATGTTAATTTATGAATTACAGTGTAATATGCCACTGCATACGTTTGAAAACCCGACAATGGCAAGAGCAAAGTGGTTTTACTTGGAAATAAATCTAATTTCTCATATCATAATGGCGGTAAAGGTTGCTTATTGTACTCTTCTCAGAAGAGCCTAGGATGCAGGACCCCCCCTCCCCCCTCCCCCGCCCTGTCATACAGTCTTTCTTCTTTGTTTTCCCTCCGTTCTGGGGCTGCAGGGCTGTTGTCTCCACTGGACACGCCCCCTTCCATTCACATCCAGCCACAGGGAGGACAGGTGTGTGTCTGCAGCAGGTGAATCACTCATGATGGCAGGCGATAGCGTTTGTTTGTTGTAGCGCATCGGAGCGGTCTAATCGAATTGCAACAGCTGCAACACCTTCGCTGTGGAACCTCCTTGTGGTTCCACAGGTTGGATCGGTCAAGAGTGAAATTACAGTTTCAGGAGTTTCAGGTTGTCTGCCGGAGGTTGTCTGCCAGGTTGCTGGTTCGATCCCCTAAGTGTCGAGGTGTCCCTGAGCAAGACACCACCTAGACTGAAGGAAGAGAAGAGAGAAGATGATTTTGAATGAATAAATGCATTTTGCCAGAGAGTTGTGCGGTTTTGGCAAAGTTTTGTAAGGTTTGTGTAGAGTTTTGAACAATAGTTTCAGGAAACGTTTCAGAATGGTAAATGGATTGCATTTATATAGTGCCTTCATCCAAAGTGCTTTACAGTTGCCTCACATTCACCCATTCATACACCGACAGCGGTGCCAACCATGCAAGGTAACAACCAACACGTCAGGAGCAGTTAGGGTTAGGTGGTGTCTTGCTCAGGGACACCTCGACACTTAGCTAGGAGCCCGGGGATCGAACCAGCAACCTTCCTGCTTGCCAGACAACCGCTCTTGCCGCTCCTGAGCTACGGCCGAGAGACGGAGAGAGAGGTTTGATGTACGTTAATGAGCCA
>PIJE02000006.1:476158-510525 GCA_002895965.2 Coryphaenoides rupestris | reverse complement strand
TGCCGTAGATAAAGCGAGCGACACTTGAAAAGCTTCAGTGAATGGGGGAAGCTGAGGCGACGACAGAGAGAGAGAGAGAGAGAGAGAGAGAGAGAGAGAGAGAGAGAGACACGACTAGGTCAGCTCAATCTGTAGATTAGAGGCTTTCTTTGTCCTCAGAGAAGAGGAAAAAACCATGGCTGAGACCATCAAATAGCATTTCTTGAGACAAAATTTTGGGTTTTTTTAACGAAAAAACAGCATGGACACCATTTTAGTCCCCCTATCTCTATTTTGTTCTGTGCTCTTTTTTTTGGTCCACCATATTGCATTGTGGGTAAAGTCATCAAAGGAATCGTCTGACACGCCGAGGTCCTGATTGGCTATGCGATATCAACAACCATTAGACCTGAAAGCCCGCTTTTATGAGTTGTATTAGGATTTTATGAGGGATATTATGGGATAGGATGCCTGCTTCATTCGAGGCTGGTTGTCAGGGGTGATGATGAAAGGCTGTGTGCAGCAGCCAATAAGACGAAGATGGAGAAGAGTAGAAATAAGAAGGGGAGGGGGGAGGAGGGGAGGGAGGGAAGGGAGGAGAGCAGAGGAGGAGAGAGAGAGTGGAGGAAAGGAGGCGAGAGAGCAAAGAGAAAGAGAGAGGCGTTATGAGGATAGAGAGAGAGAACAGAGAGAGGGGGAGAGAGGAGGGAGGGCGAGAGGGGGAGAAGGAGGAGAGAGAGGGGAGAGAGGAAGGGAGAGAGAGGGGGTAGAAGTGGGGAGAGGAGGAGAGAAAGAGAGAGGGAGAGAGAGTGGAGGGGATAAGAGAGAGAGGGGGGAGAGAGATGAGGAGAGAGAGTGGAGAAGGGAGAGAGAGGATAGAGAGAGGAGGAGAGGGGAGAGAGAATATTTAATGTCTGACATCAGACACACACACAAACACACACAAACACGCATTACATGAGGCAGACACACACAAATGAAGGCTAATATCAGGCTGTTATATTATGAGATGGCAGAGCAAGTCGAGGCTTTGTGTGTTGCTACATTGTGTGTGTGCTGCTGTAAACTATAATTGCTTTGATATGAATGATTTCATTTCATATAAATGAGATTTGTGGACAACCATTATTATTACAAGCTCTTATTAAATCAGAGAATTTGCCTAACTTGTTGCCAACCTTTGCAGCATGCACATCAGAGAAGCCTGAGACACATCTCATCTGAGACACATTTGGATTAAGAACGCAAAAAACAAAATGAAAAGTCAATATTGAACTTGATAGCATAATAGCTATCAAGCTTTTGTTATTTAGGCAAAACGTTATTGAACAGAAAACACAGACACAGACATTTGCATGTGAACATAAATAACAAATCCAATAGGCTAAACTAAAATACGTATCATTCTTAAATACAATGTGCATGTAATGTGAATAAAATAATTTTCCAACAAGATCAACAAATAACAAAATAAAAATATCACATACAATTTTGTCAGCTATAAAGTTTGTGCAATACCAAACTTGAACAAAATAATTAGGATGGCGTACAAGAAATAGCTGATAGCGAGAAATTAAGATGCTGATTTTAACTCTCGAATCAACTGCATATTTATAAATACAGTGAAAAGGCTGCTCAGCAACCGCCTTCACCAGCGGTTAATAGTCCAGACACGCGGACCAATTACTCAATCCACACATCTCTGTCACACACACACACACACACACACACACACACACACACACACACACACACACACACACACACACACACACACACACACACACACACACACACACACAGAAACATAGAATGAGTGTGTATGTCAGTGTGCCTGTGGGTATTTCATATAGACAGACGGCACTCGTAGCTGTTAGCGGAATCCATTAGCTGTACACATGTTTACACCGACAGAGGGAGAGCAGAGTAACTAATGAAAAAACTGCAAGTTAAAGAGCAGGAGAGAGAGAGAGAGAGAGAGAGAGAGAGAGAAGAGAGAGAGAGAGAGAGAGAGAGAGCTTACAATACTAGAGAGATATGGGGGGTATGGGGCGGTTGTGGGGTGAGAGAGAGTACATACACCCATTGGGGTCACCCAATGCGCCAAACATCTGCAGCCACTTGGAATACAAGCGTACTAATTTATGTATTTATGAGTGTGTGGTGTGTGTGTGTGTGTGTGTGTGTGCGTGTGTGTGTGTGTGCGTGTGTGTGTGCATGTGTGTGTGTGTGTATTCTGTGCACAAGTAATAACCAGTGATATCTGAATACATTTCTGTATGTGTGTGTGTTCTTTAGTGTGTGTGGTGGGTGTCTGGTTTAAGCAGCCTCAGGCCCAGGTGAGGCTGCTTAAACCAGACAGCAGTCATCACCACACACACTCAGGAGGAGAGCACTGACCTGTCAGCAGGGAACACCTGCTCTGTCTTCTTCTAACTCTACAGTAAACTGCTTTTCTACACAACATCTGCCCGGGTCCTGGTGGTCGGAGAAGCCCAGCAAAGCCGCTTAGGTGGCTTAGTGTGACAGGAGCTACTGCCACATCTTGGTGCCCAACGTGGGGCTTCTGCGACCCTGAAGGGACATAGAGGGACTGCCCAGGGGAGACACACTGAAGCTACCAGCTATGTCAACACACAGCCACCTCCCAGCAGCACCAGTCCTTTCCCCCGATGGGCAGGGCAGCCACAACTTAGTGGAACTGTCTGCGGCCAGCAGCCCAGGCCCCCAGCTGCAGCTCTGCCAGCCAGGACAGCAGCCTGAGGCCCCCCATGCTCTGGGAGACAGGAGACGGGGAGATAACAGCTGTGGGGCCTCCTCCCAGAGGGATTCCTACTGCTGGTCAACCGGTTTAAAGGTTCCACCAGGTCTAGCCCTGGCCATTGCAGTAATCCCCTTCAGACGGATGCTGCAGATCGCCCTACCCTGTCAAAGAGACTGTGAGTTACTATGACGATGTGTTTATCCGAATAAAAGTCAGAAGCCCCTCCCTCTCCCTCTCTCCTTGGTCTCTCGCCGCTAAACACCGGCTAGACAAGGTCGTGCCACTTCTGAACGTTTGGCTCCGGCTGCTGTCTGGTTGGAGGGAGGCCAGGCCTGGAACCACGCTCGACCATGTACAACCACGCCGCCGGGGCAGTTTGTACCTAAACCACGACCCTGCTCCTAATGAGCTCCCACAATGCACTGCAGCCCGAGGAGTTCACCCCCAGGTCAACACCCCCGCCCCCCACCCCCTCCGGGCGTCAGCCCCAGAGTGTGTAGCCTGGCGGTGAGGGCCGTCGAGTCAAGCCAATGTATTTATAAAGCACATTTTTTAAATGAAAACTGCTGGTGATGGGAGAAGCAAAAGGGCTGGTGCCGGGAGGCTTCTGTGTCCATTTCCCCGCTTGGACAGGCCCCACAATGGGCACCAGGCGTAGCAATTATCTCCTCGCTGCACACCACTAAAGTGTCTTTTCCGCTGGACTCCTCCAACGCCAGGACACAGGAATTAGTTGTAGTTGTTGTTATGGACAGAGCAGGTGGAAGGTACTAAAGATGTCCGAGCTCTCTTCTTTGAGTGTGTGTGTGTGTGTGTGTGTGTGTGTGTGTGTGTGTGTGTGTGTGTGTGTGTGTGTGTGTGTGTGTGTGTGTGTGTGTGTGGTGATGCAGCCTCACCCAACCCCAGACTGCTTAAACCAGCCACCTAGAATACACACCCACACACAAACACACACACACACACACACACACACACACACACACACACTCCACAATGGCAAATATTTTTTCGTTGGATGGGGGCTTTAAACGTCTGAAGAGCTTTCTGAAATGTTTGTGTCCAGTATCACTGGTATTTTCCAGATTAAGTAAGTAAAAAAAGTATGTGAAATGTATTTGTATAGCACCTTCCTCAGATACAGAATCACAGTGCTTTTCTGTAATAAAATACAATAATACAATAATAAAAAAAAGCAGTAGCAACAGACCCCAAACACAGAAGAGGAGATAAAATCAATAAAAGATACATGCAAGACAAATCAGAAGGAACAAAATAAGCTCAGGCTCACAAAAAGTGTTGCTGAACGATTTTGACACTTCTTAATGTAGCTGTTCTCACCTGTCAGGATGAGGGTGACCGCGGGTGTATCCTCAACTTTAGTAAGAGATACAGCAGGACCATACCAGTCTGGGTGATCAAATCCAGACGTTTCTCTATCCTATCTTCCCAGAGCGTGGAAGATATGCTACAACCACAATTTTAGCTACAAATAGAATCCCAGCTGAACTGAAATCATATCACATCGAGTTATTTTCTAAAAATTCAATCACATATCAGATTAAAAGTGCTTTTTTCTCCTTCACGATAAAGAGACATTTTTATCTGATGAGTAAAGAATCAAGGTTTTGTCCAGTATTACAATAATAATCATATAATATAATTCAAGTTCTCCTCTTTTTGATCATTTCAATATCTATTCAATCAATTCTAGACGTCATTGCAGTCTTGGCAGGCTTCTCCCGCACACACACACACACACACACACACACACACACACACACACACACACACACGTGGGAGGCAGGCACATATGCGCTCTAAGTAGCACTCAACACGGCCACGCTACCCTATAGCGTGACACATGAGGGCCGTTATTCTACGCCCTCATGTGAGTGTCTAGTGCTCACACGGGGCAGCTGTCCTCACAGACTACAGGAGGGAGACTGAATGTCATCCCCGGTCCCAATACATTCCATCTGCCCCAGTCTGGAGTCTGGTGGGTGTTTAACAATGTAAGACTTCCCTGAGCCACCGCACCGCCCGCTCACCCAACCTTCAGCGTCCTCTTCATTATTAATGCACGTCGTCGGAATGTCATATCCGCCTGCCCTCCTGGGACCCCCGGGGTCCGCCCCCGCCAGCTGCTCCTGCAATCAATCGTTGACACAAGCAGCCAGTTCCTGTCAGCCGTCAAAGCCGTGAGTCGACCCAGGATCTCCACATAGGGTTAGGGTTAGGGTTAGGTTAACCCTAACCCTAGTTTAACCCTAACCTCCTAACCCTAACCCAATAGCAAAAGACAGCACCCTCAGTAGTTAGTTAAGAACACACACACTCAATATTTGCTCATTTGTTTATCGTAAAAAACGGCCACAGCTAACGTCTGGTTCTCTTCAGACCAGACGCTTTTATTGTTCCTCTGTGGACCAGGGAGCTATTAAGGATCAAATTGTTCCCTGTTGAATTCAGATGGAGGACACAAAGACAGAGCCAGGCCAGGCAATTTGCATATAGTCTGGATGTGTAGATTGTGCAGCCTCACCCACCAGCCCCAGACTCTAATCAGCCTGGCTCAGACAGAGACCCTGAGAGACACGGCATGCTAGTCTTTACCGTGAACTACCTAGAGGATGCTACCTGCAGAGAAAAGTGAGTATGAGCCAATTAAGCCCTTATTAACACACTATAACTCTTAATAAAAAGTCATATACTTGGATTATACATGCCCTCTTGCGTTTTGTACGTCTTTATAACATCTAAATAATAGTACTTAGCATTGTTTAGCATATTGTATTTTCTTAGATGGTAGTATAGCACACAGAATGGTACTTCTAATAGCTGTCTCCAGCTATTATGCTGGCAACCTAGCAATTATGAAATTAGCTCTACCTGTCTATTCTTATCTTTGTGTACACAGTGATATATAGCTGTCTCTTTTTCGACAAATGTACTTATTGTAAGTTGCTTTGGATAATAAGCATCTGCCAAATGCCCTAAATGTAAATGTGAAAATGTCTGAGCTTCAACTAACACGTGTGTAGTTATCCTACAAGTAGGTTATAGTGTTTAAATGATGATACAGGCAATCCTATGCTCAAAGAGCATCGGTGCAGCCCTCTTCATTCTTGGTTATAGTTTGCTCCTGGTGAGACTCAAACTCACAACCCTTTGTACCTTGGAATCGTTTAGTCGAGGCTTTTTATCCAAAGCGACAATTGAATAAGATCCATGTGATTCAGGAGCAGGTAGGGGTTAGGGGGCATCTTTTGGTTGGGAGTCAAAAACCCTAGCCACGACTAGACTCTCCTGCCCCCCCACCTCCCCAATAGGCTTCTGCACACCCACAAACATAGAGATCAGTTTTAAAAGGGGAATAGGTCGGGTTTGGAGATCTTGGAGCTTGCTCCCCTGAAAAGAAAACCTCTAGTGGTCAGCCTTATTGATTGGCATACACATCGATCAGGAATTGATCAGGTGACAGAAGGAAGGGGGGGGGGGGTCCAAAGCCTCCATTCCATTAATGTTCAGATCTCTGACACCGTACGCCTCTAGCTACCTGTCCAGTACCTGTCCTCAACAGGTTGTTTATTATAAATCCTGTTTCTAAAGCTTTTTCGCATTTCTCAAACCTCCCCGACGCATAAAATCAACGCGCGCGGCAGGCAGCACCGACATGACAGCGTGACAGCATAATAAATGTCTTTATCAAATTACATGTCAGACGACAACATCACCCCTGGAGACGTATCGACAGCGCAGCCTCGCGATCGAAGATGTTGAATGTGAAAATGACTTGTGTCTTAAGTGGGTCAACATGTCAACGCGTCAACATATCAACAGCGGTTGAATTTTCCTGCTCTGAATTGCGTCGTCAAACAAACTAATAGTTAGTCAAAATATAACCCCCCCCCCCACACACACCCCACCCCCACCCGCAAACAAACGTCTTGAGAGGTTGTCTGTGGCTCCTGTCCTGTCGGCCTAATATCGTCTTAATCCTCGAAAAGCTCCTGCTGGCTGCCCGCCAGAACCCAAGGCTCTCCAGCACTCAACAACGCTTCTGATCACAGAACAACATGGAGGGCCATCTGCTACATCTGGGCACACCGCTCAACACTAACACTCTCACACACACACACACACACACACACACACACACACACACACACACACACATGCCCACCCCCATACACACATACACGCTCGTACACACACACACACACACATATACACACATTCAGGCACACACACTCACACACTCACACACACACACACACACATATACACACATTCAGACACACATACACACACACTCACACACACATGCTCCCACACACACATATACACACATTCAGACGCACACACAGGCGCATGGACACGCACACATGTACACACACACACACACACGCATGCTCGAACACACACACACGCAAGTACGCACGCTCGCACACATATATACACGTATTCACACACACCACTCACATAACATCCACATTAAATGGAGGCTTTGGACCCCCCCCCCCCCCCCCTTCCTTCTGTCACCTGATCAATTCCTGATCGATGTGTATGCCAATCAATAAGGCTGACCACTAGAGGTTTTCTTTTCAGGGGAGCAAGCTCCAAGATCTCCAAACCCGACCTATTCCCCTTTTAAAACTGATCTCTATGTTTGTGGGTGTGCAGAAGCCTATTGGGGAGGTGGGGGGGCAGGAGAGTCTAGTCGTGGCTAGGGTTTTTGACTCCCAACCAAAAGATGCCCCCTAACCCCTACCTGCTCCTGAATCACATGGATCTTATTCAATTGTCGCTTTGGATAAAAAGCCTCGACTAAACGATTCCAAGGTACAAAGGTTGTGAGTTTGAGTCTCACCAGGAGCAAACTATAACCAAGAACGAAGAGGGCTGCACCGATGCTCTTTGAGCATAGGATTGCCTGTATCATCATTTAAACACTATAACCTACTTGTAGGATAACTACACACGTGTTAGTTGAAGCTCAGACATTTTACATTTACATTTAGGGCATTTGGCAGATGCTTTTATCCAAAGCAACTTACAATAAGTACATTTGTCAAAAAAGAGACAGCAATATATCACTGTGTACACAAAGATAAGAATAGACAGGTAGAGCAAATTTCATAATTGCTAGGTTGCCAGCATAATAGCTGGAGACAGCTATTAGAAGTACCATTCTGTGTGCTATACTAACATCTAAGAAAATACAATATGCTAAACAATGCTAAGTACTATTATTTAGATGTTATAAGACGTACAAACACGCAAGGGGCATGTATAATCCAAGTATATGACTTTTTAATTAAGAGTTATAGTGTGTTAATAAGGGCTTAATTGGCTTCATACTCACTTTTCTCTGCAGGTAGCATCCTCTAGGTAGTTCACGGTAAAGACTAGCATGCCGTGTCTCTCAGGGTCTCTGTCTGAGCCAGGCTGATTAGAGTCTGGGGCTGGTGGGTGAGGCTGCACAATCTACACATCCAGACTATATGCAAATTGCCTGGCCTGGCTCTGTCTTTGTGTCCTCCATCTGAATTCAACAGGGAACAATTTGATCCTTAATAGCTCCCTGGTCCACAGAGGAACAATAAAAGCGTCTGGTCTGAAGAGAACCAGACGTTAGCTGTGGCCGTTTTTTACGATAAACAAATGAGCAAATATTGAGTGTGTGTGTTCTTAACTAACTACTGAGGGATGCTGTCTTTGCTATTGGGTTAGGGTTAGGGTTAGGGTTAACCTAGGGTTAGGGTTAACCTAACCCTAACCCTAACCCTATGTGGAGATCCTGGGTCGACTCACGGCTTTTACGGCTGACAGGAACTGGCTGCTTGTGTCAACGATTGATTGCAGGAGCAGCTGGCGGGGCGGACCCCGGGGGTCCAGGAGGGCAGGCGGATATGACATTCCGACGACGTGCATTAATAATGAAGAGGACGCTGAAGTTGGGTGAGCGGGCGGTGCGGTGGCTCAGGGAAGTCTTACATTGTTAAACACCACCAGACTCCAGACTGGGGCAGATGGAATGTATTGGGACCGGGATGACATTCAGTCTCCCTCCTGTAGTCTGTGAGGACAGCTGCCCGTGTGAGCACTAGACACTCACATGAGGGCGTAGAATAACGGCCTCATGTGTCACGCTATAGGTAGCGTGGCCGTGTTGAGTGCTACTTAGAGCGCATATGTGCCTGCGTCCCACGTGTGTGTGTGTGTGTGTGTGTGTGTGTGTGTGTGTGTGTGTGTGTGTGTGTGCGGGAGAAGCCTGCAAGACTGCAATGACGTCTAGAATTGATTGAATAGATATTGAAATGATCCAAAAGAGGAGAACTTGAATTATATTATATGGTTATTATTATAATACTGGACAAAACCTTGATTCTTTACTCATCAGATAAAAATGTCTCTTTATCGTGAAGGAGAAAAAGCACTTTTAATCTGATATGTGATTGAATTTTTCGAAAATAACTCGATGTGATATGATTTCAGTTCAGCTGGGATTCTATTTGTAGCTAAAATGGTGGTTGTAGCATATCTTCCACGCTCTGGGAAGATAGGATAGAGAAACGTCTGGATTTGATCACCCAGACTGGTATGGTCCTGTTGTATCTCTTACTAAAGTTGAGGATACACCCACGGTCACCCTCATCCTGACAGGTGAGAACAGCTACATTAAGAAGTGTCAAAATCGTTCAGCAACACTTTTTGTGAGCCTGAGCTTATTTTGTTCCTTCTGAATTGTCTTGCATGTATCTTTTATTGATTTTATCTCCTCTTCTGTGTTTGGGGTCTGTTGCTACTGCTTTTTTTTATTATTGTATTATTGTATTTTATTACAGAAAAGCACTGTGATTCTGTATCTGAGGAAGGTGCTATACAAATACATTTCACATACTTTTTTTACTTACTTAATCTGGAAAATACCAGTGATACTGGACACAAACATTTCAGAAAGCTCTTCAGACGTTTAAAGCCCCCATCCAACAAAAAGATATTTGCCATTGTGGAGTGTGTGTGTGTGTGTGTGTGTGTGTGTGTGTGTGTGTGTGTGTGTGTGTGGGTGTGTTTGTGTGTGTGTGTGTGTGTCAAGTTGTGTGTGTGAGGTGTACGCACCACACAACACACACACACACACACACACACACACACACACACACACACACACACACACACACACACACACACACACACACACACACACGCTCAAAGAGAGCTCTGACATCTTTAGTACCTTCCACCTGCTCTGTCCATAACAACAACTACAACTAATTCCTGTGTCCTGGCGTTGGAGGAGTCCAGCGGAAAAGACACTTTAGTGGTGTGCAGCGAGGAGATAATTGCTACGCCTGGTGCCCATTGTGGGGCCTGTCCAAGCGGGGAAATGGACACAGAAGCCTCCCGGCACCAGCCCTTTTGCTTCTCCCATCACCAGCAGTTTTCATTTAAAAAATGTGCTTTATAAATACATTGGCTTGACTCGACGG
The DNA here is from genome assembly GCA_002895965.2 of Coryphaenoides rupestris. Taxonomy (NCBI): domain Eukaryota; kingdom Metazoa; phylum Chordata; class Actinopteri; order Gadiformes; family Macrouridae; genus Coryphaenoides; species Coryphaenoides rupestris. The sequence continues at coordinate 500,289 of PIJE02000006.1, read as the reverse complement.
CCCTCACCGCCAGGCTATACACTCTGGGGCTGACGCCCGGAGGGGGTGGGGGGCGGGGGTGTTGACCTGGGGGTGAACTCCTCGGGCTGCAGTGCATTGTGGGAGCTCATTAGGAGCAGGGTCGTGGTTTAGGTACAAACTGCCCCGGCGGCGTGGTTGTACATGGTCGAGCGTGGTTCCAGGCCTGGCCTCCCTCCAACCAGACAGCAGCCGGAGCCAAACGTTCAGAAGTGGCACGACCTTGTAAAGGGTTATATATGTCATTGATTAAATATAGAACTGTAGTGTCTTTGAGAGTCCAGTAGTATGATAATTGGGGTTATAGGTATAGAGTAGGATCTGAGGGGAAAAGGAAGATTCCACATTGAATTCCTCAACAGAAACGTTCCTGATCCCCTGCAGGAGACGCGAGAAGGAGAAGTATGAACACACTTTTTATACAATCATCCAAGACCGGGATGCAGTGATGGGACATCACTGCATCATTAATCATTTATTATGGTAGATTACTTTCCCATGATACATATTGGGAACGTGAATGAATTACTCATATTGATGTTCCCAAAATATGGCATCATAAATTAATCTACCATAGTAAATGATTAATTATGCCGGATTCTACTTCGTGTTGTGGAATAGGACTGCGTTAGGATACGGGAAATCAGCAGACTCTGTTTCGAATAAAAAGAGTTTCATTTCTGCATTAAATTGATTGAAACCAACAACCAGTGCCGCAGTGCCCTCGAGCAATTCAATCAAGTCCCTCTGCTCTCTGAGGCCAATTAGGAGGCTGAGGACTCATTTGTGTGAAATGGAAGCCAATCCCGAAGTTTATTCCAGCAATAAAACCACCGGGGGGGGGAGGGGGGAAGCAATCTTAGAACAGCTCATTACACACTGATCTGTTTTGTGTGTGTATGTGTGTGTGTGTGTGTGTGTGTGTGTGTGTGTGTATGTGTCTGCGTGTGTGTGTGTGCGTGTGTGCGAAAAACCAAAACTAACGACGGAGAAGGATGGATGAATATTCATTAGCGGTGCAGCTATAATATCGGTATGAGACAGAAGCTCGGCACAACCTTCAGCCAATCAGTGAAGACCTCGGACGACCTGAGGTGGAGCGGTTGTGCAGCTATAATATCGGTATGAGACAGAAGCTCGGCACAACCTTCAGCCAATCAGTGAAGACCTCGGACGACCTGAGGTGGAGCGGTTGCTTGGCAACTTACCGGTTAATCCGTTTGCGTCTCCCTAAATTCCCTCCGCAGACGTCCGTTTCAGAAAGTTAAATAAAGCAGCGTCCTTCTAACTAGTCACTGCAGGACGGCTTGGTAACGTTTCGTGAATGAATATTGAAGTGATTCATATTCATATTCAAAACATCTTGAGATTCAGTCATTCAGTTAGTCAGTCAAACATGTGGCGAGCCAATCAGAAAGGTCCATTGTTCGTCATCTCAGCATTCATATCAATTAACCAATCAGCAATATCGCGATCTTTCAGGTCTGTGGTCAGAACACATGAATCAGATTGTCAGATTGATGTGTGTGTGATGTGTGTGTGTTGTGTGTGACGTGCGCGTGACGTGTATGTGACGTGTGTGAGATGTGTGTGTGTTGTGTGTGTGATTTGTGTGTGTGTTGTGTGTGTGTGTGTGTGTTATGTTGTGTGCGTGTGTGTTCATGTGTGTGTGTGTGTGTGTGTGTGTGTGGCTGTGTGTGTGTGTGCGTGTGTGTGTGTGTGTGTGTGTATATTGTGGGGGGGTCCAAAGCCTCCATTCCATTAATGTTCAGAGAGGAAGAGATGTGAAGCTCTCATTCCTTGTGTTCCTTGTGCCACTGCCACCCTGGAAAGGACGTATGTTTGCTAGGTGACCAATGGATAGATATTTGGGTACGGATGTAAATAGCCCTACATGGGCTAAATAGCCCAATGGGATATTGACATTAAAAGGGGTTAAATCAGTGTCGCGTAATAATTGGTCTTCCAACAGAACAGCCATCACTCAGAGACAGAACGTGAAATGCATGAACCTCAGCTCTCAGTCTCAACTGAAGGAAGGTACATTTATTATTGATATGTTCCATGAGACATGTACTCAACCGAGCGCGTCCAGAGCTAAACGTCGCTCCAGGCGGGGGCTTAAACTCACGAGGGGACCACATATCGAGCTTACAGTGCGATCATGAGCTATTTTGATCTGAGGAGTGAACTCCTGGGATCTCTTCTACATAATAAAAACAAACAGGTGTGTCGTCTAGTCCGTCCCTGGTGTTCTCCAGACTTCTGTCGGTATAATGTCACGGCCGGGATGAGGACCAGCCGCTGATCTCTGTCTCAATGCGTCACGTCATGAGGAGAGGGAGGAGGAGGAGGAGGAGGAGGAGGCCTCACACCTCACAGCTCACAGCTCACACCTCACACTGTCTGACTCTGCTGCCCTCAACTCTCTGACACGCGCTGAGAACCGGAGCTGGTCCCGTGGGTCTCTGCAACAATCTTTTAAACATAGTTTTTTAAGATGTGTCATTCGTTGAGGAGGGGCAGGTAGGGGTCAGGGGTCGTCTACTGGTAGACCTTGGACATTAGGGGGGTGGGGAGGGGGGGAAATCAGATGCTGTCGGCTGGCAAGTTAAAGCCTCATCCTTGATATTCGAAAGCTTGAGCCTCTGAGCTTCTGATGCCCACAGATGGGTATCACCTTGTGGGGGGGGGGGGGGGGGGGGGGTGGGGGGGGGGGATGGGGGGGTTGACGGGGGGGGGGGGGGGGGGGGGGGGGGGGGGGGGGTGAAAGGCGACAGCATCTCTGACACCGTACGCCTCTAGCTACCTGTCCAGTACCTGTCCTCAACAGGTTGTTTATTATAAATCCTGTTTCTAAAGCTTTTTCGCATTTCTCAAACCTCCCCGACGCATAAAATCAACGCGCGCGGCAGGCAGCACCGACATGACAGCGTGACAGCATAATAAATGTCTTTATCAAATTACATGTCAGACGACAACATCACCCCTGGAGACGTATCGACAGCGCAGCCTCGCGATCGAAGATGTTGAATGTGAAAATGACTTGTGTCTTAAGTGGGTCAACATGTCAACGCGTCAACATATCAACAGCGGTTGAATTTTCCTGCTCTGAATTGCGTCGTCAAACAAACTAATAGTTAGTCAAAATATAACCCCCCCCCCCACACACACCCCCACCCCCACCCGCAAACAAACGTCTTGAGAGGTTGTCTGTGGCTCCTGTCCTGTCGGCCTAATATCGTCTTAATCCTCGAAAAGCTCCTGCTGGCTGCCCGCCAGAACCCAAGGCTCTCCAGCACTCAACAACGCTTCTGATCACAGAACAACATGGAGGGCCATCTGCTACATCTGGGCACACCGCTCAACACTAACACTCTCACACACACACATACACACACACACACACACACACACACACACACACACACACACACACACACACACACACACACACATACACACACACACACACACACACACACACACACACACAAACAATTAGCTTTATTAAAGTACTAACTTGTCTTATCTTATCTTATCTTAAGTGCTTCGACTCCCCCTGGACCACCAGGGCCCTGTCCGAGGTGTCCGGCGAGAACCCAGAGGAGAAAGACCACACGAAGCTCAGCGCCAGCCGATGTAGCATCAGCGTAGCTCCCGAGGAGGTCAACCTGGAGAAGACCCAGTCCCTCCGGTCCATCCCGGAGAAGATCGTGGTGGACAAGCCGACGGCGAGCGCGCTGGACAAGAAGGAAGGGGAGCAGGCGAAGGCGCTCTTCGAGAAGGTGAAGAAGTTCCGCCTACACGTGGAGGAGGGCGACATCCTCTACATCATGTACGTTCGCCAGACCGTGGTCAAGGTGTTCAAGTTCCTCCTCATCCTGGCGTACAACAGCATCCTAGTGTCCGAGGTTCAGATCACGGTCAAGTGCAACGTGGACACACACACAGACACACACACACACACACACACATCACACACACACACACACACACACACACACACACACCACTCAACACACACACAACACACAACCACACACACAACACACACACAACCACACACAACCACACACACACACACACACACACAGACACACACACTCACACACACACACACACACACACACACACACACACACACACACACACACACACACACACACACACACACACACACACACACACACACACACACACACACACACACACACACACCACACACACACACACACACACACACACACACACACACACACACACACACATACACACACACACACACACACACACACATACACACACGACACACACACACACACACAATACACAACACACACACGCTCGCACACATATATACACGTATTCACACACACCACTCACATAACATCCACACCTCAATGGTACCTCCCACAATATAACACACAGATAACACACATCGCACATCACACTCAAGACACAGAAAACAACCAACAAATGAAATCACGTCCAATAATCGGATAACACATGACGACCACACACACATCACACACACATCACACACAAATCACACACACAACACACACACATCTCACACACGTCACATACACGTCACGCGCACGTCACACACAACACACACACATCACACACACATCAATCTGACAATCTGATTCATGTGTTCTGACCACAGACCTGAAAGATCGCGATATTGCTGATTGGTTAATTGATATGAATGCTGAGATGACGAACAATGGACCTTTCTGATTGGCTCGCCACATGTTTGACTGACTAACTGAATGACTGAATCTCAAGATGTTTTGAATATGAATATGAATCACTTCAATATTCATTCACGAAACGTTACCAAGCCGTCCTGCAGTGACTAGTTAGAAGGACGCTGCTTTATTTAACTTTCTGAAACGGACGTCTGCGGAGGGAATTTAGGGAGACGCAAACGGATTAACCGGTAAGTTGCCAAGCAACCGCTCCACCTCAGGTCGTCCGAGGTCTTCACTGATTGGCTGAAGGTTGTGCCGAGCTTCTGTCTCATACCGATATTATAGCTGCACCGCTAATGAATATTCATCCATCCTTCTCCGTCGTTAGTTTTGGTTTTTCGCACACACGCACACACACACACGCAGACACATACACACACACACACACACACACACACACACACACATACACACACAAAACAGATCAGTGTGTAATGAGCTGTTCTAAGATTGCTTCCCCCCTCCCCCCCCCCTGGTGGTTTTATTGCTGGAATAAACTTCGGGATTGGCTTCCATTTCACACAAATGAGTCCTCAGCCTCCTAATTGGCCTCAGAGAGCAGAGGGACTTGATTGAATTGCTCGAGGGCACTGCGGCACTGGTTGTTGGTTTCAATCAATTTAATGCAGAAATGAAACTCTTTTTATTCGAAACAGAGTCTGCTGATTTCCCGTATCCTAACGCAGTCCTATTCCACAACACGAAGTAGAATCCGGCATAATTAATCATTTACTATGGTAGATTAATTTATGATGCCATATTTTGGGAACATCAATATGAGTAATTCATTCACGTTCCCAATATGTATCATGGGAAAGTAATCTACCATAATAAATGATTAATGATGCAGTGATGTCCCATCACTGCATCCCGGTCTTGGATGATTGTATAAAACTTCACCTTCTCGCGTCTCCTGCAGGGGATCAGGAACGTTTCTGTTGAGGAATTCAATGTGGAATCTTCCTTTTCCCCTCAGATCCTACTCTATACCTATAACCCCAATTATCATACTACTGGACTCTCAAAGACACTACAGTTCTATATTTAATCAATGACATATATAACCCTTTACTTATAACCGTGACATACTGTATACTGTATATTTATATAACCAACTGCATATTCATATAACCTCTTACATATGTATATTTATATAACCAATTACATATCTACATAACTTCTTGCATATGTATATTTATATAAAACTGTACATATTTATACAACCCTTCAAAATACAAAAGCATTATTAAAAGATTCTGGGGGGTTTTGAATGCAGTAATAGTATTCACACAGAAACTCATGATGATGGCAAGAACCAATGTTTTGAAAGTCTATTAAAATTCATGCCAGCAGTCAAACAACAATCCTTCCCTTCAACTCTGTAATTTGTTTTAATGATTATTGCCAACATTTTGCCGTTTTATGACTTTCACTGCTTATAAAACGCCCGTAGTCATGGACAACTGTCCATCAAAGTCTCTCCATTTCTGTCCACCAATTGGCAGCAAAGACCCCCCCCCCCAACAACTATCACTACTCCATTAGGACACATTCCTACGCCAGAGGGACCATTTAGACATTTGGTCATGGACTATGTGGACATGATTAAGAAGGTAAATGGAAAAAGATACATGTTAGTAGTCATAGATAGATTCAGTAGATGGGTAGAGGCAGTCCCATCAAAAGATCAAAGTGCGGCTACTGTCATCAAATTCTTGACGAGAGAAGTCATGCCAAGGTTTGGAATTCCGACAGGAATAAGTTCAGACAATGGTTCAGCGTTTATTCAGAAAACAGTAAAACAGGTGATTCAGCAGTTGCATATCAAACAAAGGTTAGGCTGTGTGTATCATCCTCGGTCTCAGAGAATGGTGGAAAGGGTGAATGGGACACTCAAGACAAAAATAAACAAGGTATGTGCAAATGCTAAATTGAATTGGATAGATGCATTGCCACTAACACTAATGAGTTATCGCATGCAGGTTAACAGAATGACGCATCTAACTCCGCATGAAATGTTTACGGGTCGACCCATGCCTGCACCCATGCCTGCACCTATGCCTGCACCTACCATTAGAGGACCCCATAAGGGACCTCCGTTGGAGCAATTACAAATGGAGATAAGGGAATATATTAAACAACTTACTGCTGTACATAAGCTTATATTCCAACAAGAAAAATGCAGAGGTCCAGAGCCAGAAGACGATCCACCAAGGGGGGTGGAGCCTGGTGATCAAGTCTACCTGAGGTGTTCAGGAGACACTGGATGAGCCAAGGAGAGAAGGGCTATATAAAGTGGTCAGAGCAGACGCCAACAGCATATCCAGGTGGAGGGGAGTACCGACCTGGTACGCTCACCTCACCACTCCACGAAACGCCACGCCAGCCCAAGGACAAGGGAGGGGCTGCAGTCGGGATGCACGAGGCATCCAATGACCTAACCAACCGCCCCAGGAAGATCAGACCCAGTCCATGTCAGGAGGTTACAGCACCGAAGTGAGGATGCTGAAATAGATGAGTATGCTTCCCTGAATACTCTATCGGGCTCTGGCACGATGCCATTGGTTCAAGGATGGAGCCTGGAGGCTAGGAAAAACAACGGTTACAAACGGAACCAACAAGTGTCCCAAACAACGAAATAAAGATAGAAACACTATTATGGAGTGGAGTAAAACGTACGGGTAATGATAAGAAAGGAGGTGGCAAGTAACGTAGGACATGGTCAAGATTGGTTTTCATGGTTGGATTTTAGGTTGGGAAATTGGGAGTATGTTGATGAAAATAGGTGTGACACTCTTGGTAGTAGTAATATAATGGGATTGATTTTTTGTTGTTGTATTCCCATACTGAGATCCCATGATAGCGTCTAGTGGAAAAAGAGATGGTTCTTCACAGTGGGAGACATAGTTGGAGACAAAAAGTTAGAATGAATATGTTGGGAAAGAACGGCGCATGGGTGATGATGAGGATGATTGGTTATGGGCCAATGACGGCTTAATCTCTGAAAGACGATTGAAGAGAAGGCTCACATGTGATCGTGCTAGTAACCTCTCCATGTGAGTCACATCAGCGATCTGAAGATAAAGAAAACTACAATACTGCGCCAAAAACCCCACAATATGCATACAGGCACACCAATACATGAAGATCATTGAATGAAGGTATGAACAATGTTCTCATTGGACAATGATAATATGACATGAAGGAGAGATGCAAAAAGAGTTCCAGAAAAACTGTCACATGATGTGAAATGATAATTGATATGAAGATTGTATACTGTTACTGTTGAGAAATAGTGAAAGTATGAAATAGTTAAAGTGTTCAGAAATATTAGATCATTCTTATATTCTCATTTACATAAGTATTTTGTTTTGCATGGCTGAAATACTTTTTTTTTGTTGTTTCTTAGTAGATCTTATTATTTTGTGTTTTTATGTTTTTGTGTTATGTGATATTTTTTAATAACTCATATGATGTTTAGACTGTTTCACGTCTTGCCAAAGAGTGATGATTCAGGTATAATGTTACGACTTATAGAGGGTACAAAGATGCAAGGCTCTGATTAAGTTACATGCTGCCGCTTACATAACATTTATAACTATGACAATTACGGTATATTCTTTTCTTTTATCATATTGATTTGTTATCTCATTATAACCATTTATTGTATAACCATTGATTATTGAATGGATGAGTTCGGCCCCCCATGTGATATAACAAGAGGCAGTCCGCGCCTGAAAGGAGGTTTCCCTACAAAGATAGGTTTTACTCCAGAGGACTGTGGAGGTACATGGTGATCTTTACTTCCTTCCTGTAATTGGGGCGTAACAGAGAGGAAGACGTTTATCTCGATGTCACCTTCGTGCATGAGGGCCTCGGTCTCTGATTAGAACCACATTTGTGGTCGGAGTATTGACGCCTAAATCACTATATCACTATGGAATGAGATGAATTGTATTACGGAGACTGTTCACAAAAAGGCGTCTGAAATGCAATCACAAACGTTGGGGCTTAGTAAGCCCCAAAGGGGGGGGACTATGGGAGATATTTTCCAGTACCATTATTAAGAATGTCTTGCCAATATGCTGTGTGTGCGTATTAAGTGTGGAGAAATACAGAGAAACAACTAGAGACACACATGTTTACTTATGTTTATATTGAATGATCTTTGCTTCTAATATGTTCACGTTGAAAGCTCCTTGCATCTAACATGCATATGAAGACTAAATGTGCAAGGCAGAAGAGCAGACTGAATGTCCGGAGATGGACGTGAGCCAAGCTAAACGGTACTATCTTGTACAGGAATGCAGGAGAAGGAGAAATCACGTATGGTGCTGTCTTGTGCTGTACGGAAAGAGGGGAGTATACGTATGGTACTCATCACAGTATCCACATAGGGTTGGAGTGTTCATAAAGCATGATTTATGTAATATTGGGTATAAAGGACAGAGCCGGAGAAGGGTGCGCGGTCTTCTCTGGCAGATTTGACTCAGGCTTGGTGTCACTATTGGCGGTGGGCAAATAAAAGTCTTTAACTTTCAAACTTTGTCTTCCTGATCACCCTCTTACGAATGTCAGAGTATAGGTAAAATCCACGACAAGACCATGCAGGTTTCATTCACATGTGTAGGAGCTGCATTTCCAGTAGGGAGGTGAAGTAGCTTTGACAGCTAGGCTTGTGTGTTGCTTTGGTTAGAAGTCAGCTAGCAGATGAATTTAGAAGTGACTAAACTTGTTGCCAAACTAAATGCACAATATGCTGTTTTAACGCACACCTGCCGGCCAATCAGAAAAGAGGATTCACCCAGCCCATGGTATAAATATATACTGTAGATGTATATGAGGGTGTGTGAGGGTTGTGGTGATCCTCTTATGAGATTATGGGTTTGTTCCGTAGCTCACTAGAGAGCTAACAATGCAGGTGATACACCTTGGTGCGACCAGTATGGGAGATATTTTCCATTACATTATTAAGAATGTCTTGCCAATATACTGTGTGTGCGTATCTAAGTGTGGAGAAATATAGAGAACAACCAGAGATAAACATGTTCACTCATGTTTATATGGAATGCTCTTTGCTTCCAATATGTTTATGTTGAAAGCAAGGCAGAAGCGCAGACTGAATGTCCAAACTAAACAGGGAGAGAATTTATGTGTATGTCCAATCTAAACAAGGGGCCCTGTTCTTGGGGAACAGGGAGAGAATCTATGCGTATGGTATTCTATAGCGGTATCCTTATAGGGTTTGGAATGTTTGATGTAAACATGTGTGCATTGGGGCTTAAAAGACAGAGCTGAGAAGGGTGCAGCAGTCTTCTCTGCAGATTTGACTCAGGCTTGGTTGTCACTATTGGCTGTGGCAAATAAAGTCTTTAACTTTCAAACCTTTGGTCTTCCTGATCACCCTCTTACGAATGTCAGAGTATAGGTAAAATCCACGACATATTTGGCGTCACGAACAGGATTGGAAAGGGACCAGACAACTGCTTCGTCGTGGGCTGGTGTTCCGGCGCAGGTCACACAAACGAGTGGCCACTCAACAATGGGTAAGCAACGTTCTTACGTGTTAGTATAGAAAATTGTGTGCCCTGTGCCTGACCCATCCTAACGCCAAAGCTGTAAGTATGTCTCTCCAAATTTAAGAACCATAGTATAACTGATGTAAGAGGGGGAAAGGGGAAACCTGGGATGAATACTAAATTTGGTATTTTTTTCGATATTATCAGGTACCAGTAATTACTACGTTAGGCGACAGGTCTGCAGAAGGACGTCGGTAAGTACGGTAGGCGGCTCTCACATTAAATCATTTATGTGGGGGAATATGATAAAATACGGAAAGACACGTAGCAGTACAGTAATACTAGCGTAGAGTATACAAAAGGCTAAAGTACGGGTAAGATACAGGTTGGATTACAGTTTTTATGTAAAATCGAGTGCGGTAAAGTGATGGTAAATACAAGAAGTACATAATCTACGTAGGCGGAGTGTGCGAGAAGTAAGTAAATACTACATAGACAAAGATACAGTAAAGTAGGCCTACAGTAAAAAAGAATTGAAAATAAGTCAGCGCTTAGAAGCTTACTTCAGTTGTGATTTAAAGTGACGAAGATAAAGGGGAAGGGTGTTAAGAGTAAAAAACACCGTGTGGTCATTTTTGTGAAAACCCTGTGGATACCGTTGTGATAGTAGAATTCGAAAGATACTATACACTGAACGGACAGGTCTCTAGAGAGAGAGAGAGAGAGAGAAATTGAAAAAGGTGGGAGGGGGGCTCTCCATTCCATCATAGGCTAAGTTTGTGGCTATGGTAAAACAGACGAAGATAAAGGGGAAGGGTGTAAAAAACACCGTGTGGTCATTTTTGTGCATTGTTAAGATGTGTGAGTGTTCAAAAAACATTCTGAGTTTTTTGTAAAAAAAGAGAGATAGATGGCATTTTCATTTGGATTGCATTCCAGTGTTAAATGAGTGAAAGTGCATTAAATACACCAATTGTTGAATAGCTAGCTTGTAAAGGTCCTTACTTGTTTGTTTGAAAGTCTGTGCTTGTTTTATGTTGTATGTTAGTCGTTGTGTGTGTTGTCGGTGCAGGACACCGCTAGGTTGTGTCGGCTCGGAGGTTCAGAGAGACTGGTGGGAGATTTGCTGAGACAAGCCAGGACTATAGGAGGGCGTGTCCCGGTGAGAGGAGGCGGACTACGTGATAAAGTCCAGCCCCTGTCGTTGGAATCAGTGGAAGAGGTAAAAAAAAAATTAATAATATTAATAATAATAAAGTCCAGCCCCTGTTGTTGGATTCAGTGGAGGAAAAATTAATAAAAGGTATTATTGCTCTCTTTCTATTATATGAGTAGATGCGAAGAAAGGTAGATTGATTGAAGAATTCAAGCATTGACATAAGTAGTGAATGATATATTAATTTAGTAATTTCTCTGTCAAAAGCGTTTATAAGGTATATGTGTTTTTGCATTTAATTCACCAAGTATTGATTAAAGTCGAGTAAAGAGAGGAGCACCCCAAGTGTTGGAAACCTGCACTGCATGTTGTAGTCCAGGAAGTTGTCAGAGGATCAGTTTTCTTCTTCATTGATGAGAAAAGTTAAAGAAACAGATAAAGGAAACAGTGCCCCTAGTGTCCGGTTTGCAAACAATTTTAGTTTGTACAAAAGAGCTAATGCTAATGCTTTGTGTTGAGATAAAATCATAGGGTTAGACAAAAGACATTTAAGTTAATCTTATATTAGTATACTTAATCATATTGTGTACTTTCAAACTATTTGGACTCTATAAAAAGTGTAGAGAAAACCTGTGTATCTATGAGAAAGTAACAAGCATATTTTAGATAATAATAAATAATTGATTGATTTAATTGATTGGTTTTCTAAATAGATTTTCATTTTGATTGATCGATTTAATTGATTGGTTTTCTAAATAGATTTTCATTTTGATTGATCGATTTAATTGATTGGTTTTCTAAATAGATTTTCATTTTGATTGATCGATTTAATTGATTGGTTTTCTAAATAGATTTTCATTTTGATTGATCGATTTAATTGATTGGTTTTCTAAATAGATTTTCATTTTGATTGATGATTAATGATTGTTTTCTAAATAGATTTTCATTTTGATTGATTGATTTAATTGATGGTTTTTCTAAATAGATTTTCATTTTGATTGATTGATTTAATTGATTGGTTTTCTAAATAGATTTTCATTTTGATTGATCGATTTAATTGATTGGTTTTCTGAATAGATTTTCATTTTGATTGATCGATTTAATTGATTGATTTTCTAAATTGATTTTCATTTAATTTATAGATTTTTTGGATTGATTTTTAGTTGATTTGAATTGAGATTTCCTTATTTGATCTTTTGATTAGGATACTATAGGTGAGATCCTTAATTGATTCAGTTCCACATTATAGAACTGGTGAATAGAGAGAAATAACTTCTGTAGCGGTTCATTTGGAGACACACAATTAAGAATTAGAAAGCTCCTTAATATAAAAAGTAACCATGGCATCAACAGCGGTAGAAATATTGTGTAAAAAGAATCCGTTAAATAAAGATGAGATAATGAAGATCTCAGAAAAATGGGAGAAAAGAACAGCAAAAGCAGGAACTAAATGGCCAAAGGAGGGGACATTTGATATGGTGGTGTGTGAGGAGATGGAAGTAATGATGAAGAATCACAAGCTTAATAAAACGGGAAAGAAAATAATAAAGAAAAGGGAAAGAGAAAGGATAATACTATCCATGTTTAAGAAGCAAGGGGAAAATTGGAGACAAAAAGAAAAAACAGAAAGGGAGATGTTTAATAGGGATAAAAAATTAGAACCAATACCCTCTAAAGTGCGGCCACCACCCTACGACACAGGACTATACCCACTGATATCAGGAACAGTAGACATTAAAGGAGAGGTAGTAATGGATGGTAAAGGAAATAGAGATAAAGGACCGAAATTGGGACCACACTTACACATGGATTGTTACAAAGAAATTAAGGGAGCGAGGCAAGAGTCGGATAGTGACAGTGACAGTGACAGTGATGAAGAGGAATGTAGCCAGGAGGGAGTCCCACCCAGAGGTAATAGAAGCCTCCCAATGGGAGAACCGCAGAAAGACATTAGGAAGTCTCTGAGGAAGAAAAAGGCACCAAAAAGTTGCCCAGGAGAATTTCCTATTCTGGTTAAAGGACAGCAAGCCCACTATGTCCCATGGGGATCGCAGGACTTGGAGGGAATAATATCTAGACTCCCTAATATAAATAATGGAGCCTCAAAGTGGATTAGGATGTTTGAGGAATTTACAGTGGGAAAATTAATGGCGGTGGGGGACCTGAAGGCTTTGTTGGCAAGAGTTCTAGGTCTCGCAAAGATGGAGGGCATACTGCAGAATGGGGGTTTGATGCACCTGCTGGATGAAGGTCTTGATGGAACAACGTTTGACACCTATCGATCAGGAACATGGGCGGCACTTAGAAGCGAGTACCCAACCCATGTGGATCACAAGAGCCTGAGGGGCCCCACAATCGGTGACACAGAGAATCCTGCATCCTACCTGCAGAAGCAGGTCATGAGATGGAGAATGGAAACAGACAGAGACCCAGAGCGAGATCCGTTGGTCTCGATCTTGTTCAGAACCTCCGTAATAGAGACAATGCCTAGCTCAATCCGGAATAAGCTAGAAGATGTGGTGGGACTCACTTCATCAAAGTCTCACAAAGAGTTCAGTGATCATCTGGTCCATGCAGTGGACAGATACCGTCAAAATGAACAGAAAATGAAAGAACAAAGCGGAGAGGTGCAGAGAAAGTTATCTCAGCTCCAGTTGGAGGAGATAACAAGAAAAGACAAAGACAAGAAAAAACAGGCGGTTGTTGCAGAGCCAGGCACAATGACGCCCATCGTCCAGCAGGTCCCGCCTCAGATGAACTTGTCACAGGTTCCACCACAGGCGCCCCCTCACCTGGTACAACAGCCTCAGAGCCAAGGGTCACCCGCCCCACCCATTGTTAATGTATATGCTCAGAACAGAGAGCAAGGTGCAAATAATAGGTACAGACAAAGGCAGAATAATCAGTACAGAGGACCACAGGGTCAGTCTGGATATGCCCAAAGACAGGAGCCACCCAACCAGCCCAAAGCATGTTGGGAATGTGGTCAGGAAGATCATTATCGGAGAGATTGTCCAAAACTCTTTTACCCCCCAGGTCAGCAACAGCAACAGAGAGGACAGGGACAGCAAAGACAGGGAAATTATAATCAGAATAGAGCAGGACCCTGGATGGGTCAAGGTTACTAGATATGCCCAGAGAATCCACAGGGGGAGGGTCAGCATGTAGCAATCATGGAACAGGCTGATGAGGAACCAGTTCTGCAGGTTCTAATAAATGATAGAGGCACGTCAATGCAAAATATGCCTCTCACTTCCCTATGGCAGAAAAAATTTGTAAAAACTATAGGATTCTTGGGACAAATGCAGTTAATACCTATGACAGCTCCAGTAACGTGAAGGCTTCAAACAAGAAATGCAGGGAGCAAGTGCGTTAGTAAACCCAGATTATACAAAACCTTTCCTATTGTATGTAGTAAATAGGAGTCAGTGATACGAGTCAGCTGTGTTAATATAAGAGTCATGTAGTGGGAGGCGAAAACAACCCATAGCATACTACAGCTTAAAGTTAGACGCAGTAGCACAAGGCTATCCGCCTTGGTCTCAGGGATTAGCTATGGTACAGTATGCTTATGACAAGGCCTCGACCATTACAATGGGTCACCCAGTAACTATTTTTAAGAATCACAAAGTCATTGAATTAATTGAAAAAGGAAAGTTTGTATTGACAAACTCGAGGTTGATGGAATATTTGGCATTACTAACATTTCCAGATGTTAACTACAAAGGTGTTTTACAGTAAATCCAGCAGAAAGAATTCCGCATGATTTTGAAGGAACACCACATGATTGTGTAGTTGATTCATTGACTTATACCAAACTATGGTTGGATTTATTATCAGCGCCTATAGTTGGGACGGAGGAAGAGTTGTTTGTGGATGGATCGTGTTTCAAGGATCATTTGGGAAACCAGGCAGGTTTTGTAGTAGTGAGACAGAATCCAGACAAAATATTTTTTTCTGTTATTCAAAGTTGTCATTGTAAATTTGTTTATAACTAATGCGCATGGTTTTGACCATTGCGCAAGGGGGGAAATAATGAGGAAAATTCGAAAACAAGGTTTTTGATCACCATACTTGCAAACAATGGTTGATAATCAACTTAATGAATGTGAAATATGTGCAAAAAATAATGTGGAAAAAAAACTATCACTACTCCATTAGGACACATTCCTACGCCAGAGGGACCATTTAGACATTTGGTCATGGACTATGTGGACATGATTAAGAAGGTAAATGGAAAAAGATACATAGTAGTCATAGATAGATTCAGTAGATGGGTAGAGGCAGTCCCATCAAAAGATCAAAGTGCGGCTACTGTAATCAAATTCTTGACGAGAGAAGTCATGCCAAGGTTTGGAATTCCGACAGGAATACGTTCAGACAATGGTTCAGCGTTAATTCAGAAAACAGTAAAACAGGTGATTCAGCAGTTGCATATCAAACAAAGGTTAGGCTGTGTGTATCATCCTCGGTCTCAGAGAATGGTGGAAAGAGTGAATGGGACACTCAAGACAAAAATAAACAAGGTATGTGCAAATGCTAAATTGAATTGGATAGATGCATTGCCACTAACACTAATGAGTTATCGCATGCAGGCTAACAGATGACGCCATCTAACTCCGCATGAAATGTTTAACGGGTCGACCGCAGTGCCTGCACCTATGCCTACACCTAACCATGTAGAGGACCCCATAAGGGACCTCCGTTGGAGCAATTACAAATGGAGATAAGGGAATATATTAAACAACTTACTGCTGTACATAAGCTTATATTCCAACAAGAAAAAGCAGAGTTCCAGAGCCAGAAGACGACCCACCAAGGGGGGTGGAGCCTGGTGATCAGGTCTACCTGAGGGTGTTCAGGAGACACTGGAACGAGCCAAGGAGAGAAGGGCCATACAAAGTGGTCAGAGCAACGCCGACAGCTATCCAGGTGGAAGGGAACACCACCTGGTACCACCTCAACCACTGCACCAAAACCACCCAGCCAAGGGTGAGAGAGGAGCTTGGAAAAGATCTGGATGGAGACGCATCCAGACCTAACCAACCGCAACTTACTGAAAACCAGACCCAGCCTAGTCAGGAGCTACAGCACCAAAGTGAGGATGCTGAAATAGATGAGTATGCTCCTGATACTCTATGGGCTCTGGCAGATGCCATTGGTTCAAGGATGGAGCCTGAGGTAGGAAGAAAACAACGGTTACAAACGAACCAACAAATGTCCCAACAACGAATAAGATAGAAACTACTTTATGGAGTGGAGTAAAACGTACGGTAATGATATGAAAGGAGGTGGCAAGTAACGCAGGACATGGTCAAGATTGGTTTTCATGGTTGGATTTTAGGTTGGGAAATTGGGGAGGTATGTTGATGAAAATGGGTGTGACAGTCTTGGTAGTAATAATGTTAATGGGATTGATTTTTTGTTGTTGTATTCCCATACTGAGATCCATGATAGCGTCTAGGATGGAAAAAGAGATGGTCTTCACAGTGGGAGACATAGTTGAGACAAAAAGGTTAGAATGGGAATATGTGGGAAAGAACGGCCATGGTGATGATGAGGATGATTGGTATGGGCCAATGACGGCTTAATCTTCCTCT
Organism: Coryphaenoides rupestris; assembly: GCA_002895965.2. Lineage (NCBI taxonomy): Eukaryota > Metazoa > Chordata > Actinopteri > Gadiformes > Macrouridae > Coryphaenoides > Coryphaenoides rupestris. The sequence goes on along the minus strand of PIJE02000006.1, from coordinate 483,236 downwards.
GTCCTTCAACCCAGGGTCCTGTCTCTTTCCTCCCTCTCCTCCTGTCTATACAGGTACACCCTTTACTATCCACAGTGGATTCAGATACACATCAAGGAGCAGTTGGGGTCGGGAGGGGGAGGCATCTTGATCGAGGATGCCTGCATGTAGACTACAGACATTAGCAATCAAATCCAGAACCTTTCAGCTGGGAGTGGGGCACCCTAGCCACAAGACTTTGCTCCTTTGTTGGTCTGTGGAAGTCTGTGCCTGTACTCGTCACTTTTCCCCTGAAGAAGTTTCCTGAAGAAGGTAAGAAGGAGGGATTGGAGGAGAGATGGGAGAAGATATGGAAGGAGGGATTTGAGGGAGTGATCAGTCGGCCGCTGTGATGTGGTTCCCATGGTGACAGTGGCAGCTGGGTGGCCCGCAACTTGGCAACCAAGGCTCCTGGAAGAATACTCCAACATGTCACACACACACGCACACACACACACACGCACGCACACACACACACTCACACACACACACACACACACACACAAACACACACACATAAACATAGAAGCAAACCCGTTCTCAGACACAGTCCTCTGCGCTTTCCTCCATGAGGCGAGGACTTATTTTCATCACTCATCTTATACGCCTCTTGGTTCCTCTGCCCCCGAAAGTCCCGGGAACTTTGATGTCCCCGCCCACTTGATTGCTCTCTCCGCCCTCTCCTCTCTCTCTCTGGCTTGTCTAACACCCGCCAGGGAGAGACGGGGATTCTACAGTGTATAGGATCCCTTCTGATGATCTTTTCATGAGACAACTTCTCTTAGTCTGCAAGAGGAGGCGAGACAGCTTGCAGTCTCAGCTTCTATAAGAGCGACGTTGGCCGGGCTGGGCAGCTGCAGGCCGCGCAGCTACCAGTCATGATTGTAACATCTCTGTGTCTCCGTTGCTCTTCTCTGTATCTGTGTGCACGTCAAAGTCTCTAGCAGTGTAGCACAGCAGCAGTAGTAGTAGGAGTAGTCAAGTGTAGTCGTGGTGGTACGGTTGAGTAGCAGTCATAGTCGGTATAGTCACACGGGCGGTATAGCCTGATCTACCTTACAAACTGTGTACTATTGTGACATGAGGTCTAGTTCTACAAAGAAATATACACGAACACAGCAGACTGTTATATCAATCTATCTGTCTGTCTGTCTGTCTTGAGTCAGAGTTTAGTCTCTTCAGAGTCCAGCTACTTGTTAGAGTGAGTTCAATAAAAGTTTATTCAAGGCAATATTCTGCGTGTGTGTGTGTGATTGTGTGTGTGATTGTGTGTGTGGTTGTGTGTGTGGTTGTGTGTGATACTTGACCCAGCACTGCGTCTGACTTGATTGCGCCTGACACTCTCCTCCGATCATCTCCTCCTCTCTCTATCCTTTCATCTTTCTCCGCATCCTGTCCTCACCCTTTCTGTGTCATCCACCACCTGAAGCATTCACCCTCTTCTCTCTCTCTCTCTCTCTCTCTCTCTCGCCATCTTCCACCTCTCAATTAAATTCTAATTGTGTTATATATGTGGTGTGTGTGTGTGTATGTGTGTGTGTGTGTGTCTGTGTGTGTGTGTGTGTGTGTGTGTGTGTGTGTGTGTGTGTGTGTGTGAAGCTTATACAGGAGCCTCCACACTGGTTTAACTCCATCTGCTACCCCCAGCTTCCGTCTCCAAACAGTGTCTGTTCTTTCGTTCAATTTCTTTTTGTTTAGACCTTTAACACAGCATTTGTAAAATGTTTTGCCATTTGCTGTATACAAGTTTAGGTCTGTTGTTTTGTTCACTGTTGTCAAAATCCCCGATATACCCTCCAGTCTGAGCTTAAAAACATGTTCCGGGAAAGGATCATTCATGTCGGGAATTTCTTTTTTACAATGGTAGTCCTGTAACAACACCAACTCTTCTCTGGTTAATTTCTTGCACAGCAATTTCACATACTTTTCTATTTGCCGAATTGATTTTGCTCAAGACAAGAGGCTAGGACCTCCACCTCACAGAGTTCAGGTCCTGCAATGTCCACTAATTGTTTTAAAGTTTATAATGTTCTTATCCTGCAATCTTTGATTGACCCCTGCACATTCTTGAATGTTCAGAACGAGCTCCGTGGATCAGCGGTTCTTTTAAAAGCCTAGAACAGTGAGATGGCGGGTTCAACTTTGTCCATTGAAAAACAGTTCAATGCTTTAAAAAACTCCTTGATAAAAAGGGGGTAGTCCACAGGGTTTAAAAGCATTAAAATCCATTAAAAACAGAGATGTGTCCAGGCCCAGGCCAGCTGTCCTTCTCAGAATAGCACTTGCCACTCCTCTCCATACGAGGTCCATGGGTCCTGTCAGGTATCTCTGGACAAACTGGAGCCGGAAAGTGGCTGTCCTGCTGGCCAGGTGGACAAGGCCTTGCCCTCCTTCCTCCTTTGGCAGAAAAAGGACACTTTGTGGGCACCCAATGCAGCTTATCCCAAAAAAAATCCACGATTACAGCTTGCAGATGCCCTAGTAGTCCTGCAGGTGGCTCCATGCACATAAGGCGGTGCCAGAGAGTGGAGGCTACTAAGTTGTTTGGCAATCAGTGTTCTCCCTCTATATGATAACTGTGGGAGGATCCACCTCCACCTCCCCAACCTGCCTTTAACCTTTTCCATCAAACCCATCCCAGTTCTTTTTTATGGTTATTTCATCTCCCAGGTGCACTCCCAAATATTTCAAGCCACCTCTCTTCCAGCTCAAACCACCCGGCAGAACAGGGAGACCATTCTTCCATTCACCCTACTGCTAGGGATTCACTTTTTTTCCAGTTGACTTTTGCTGCTGATATTTTCCCAAAGTTTGCCACGATGTCTTTTAATTTGTTCAACATCTTTCTGGTTTTTTACTATCACCATAAGATCATCTGCATACGCAGATACAACTTGTCTTTCATTAAAATCGGGTACAACCATCCCGTCAATATGTGAACGTAGCTGATGCAGCATTGGTTCAATAGATAATGCGTAAACATGCCAGAAAGGGGCAGCCCATGCCGTACCGATCTGTTGATCTTAAATGGGGTACTGAGCCCTCCATTGATCTTCAGTAAACTCTCAATGTCCTGGTACAAAACTTTGATCATAGCAATGAAACCTGGGCGGAACCCAAAAGCCTCTAACGTTTTCCAAAGGTATGGATGTTCAACCCGGTCAAATGCCTTTTCCTGGTCTATAGAAATAAGACCAGTGTCTGAGCTCAAAGAACTGGAGACGGCCAAAATATCTCGAATTAACGACACATTGTCTACAATAGACCTACCAGGCACACAGTACGTTTGGTCCCTATGGATGACCTGGTCCATCACGTCTCTCATCCTGTTGCCAGAGCTTTGCTATAATCTTATAATCCGTGCACAACAGTGACACAGGACGCCAGTTTTTTTATGTTCTGTAGGTCTCCTTTTTTTGGAAGTAAAGTATGACTGCTCTTCTGCAGCTTAATGGCAATAATTTTAGGCATTAAAACTTTCATTAAAAACCATTAAAAAGTCATTACTCAACTCACTTCCAGAAGGCCTTATAAAACTCCGCTGGTAGTCCATCAATACCTGGGGCTTTAACTCCTTCCATTCTCTCCAGGGCAGCATATAGCTCATCTACCACCAGGGGCTTCTCCAGATCAACATTGGATTCACTATCCACCTGTGGTAGATCTTGGAGATAGCAGTTAGTTATATCCGTGTTTTCTTCATACTCCTGTGGTATACAACGTGGCATAAAACTGCAAACCGCATATTTGCGGATTGCCCCTGGTTCAGCGATCTCTTTCTCCTGTATTGGAGCACAGCGTGTGGATCTGCCTGCTCTGCCCGTTTTTCTTCTCCATAGAGAAGAAAAATTTCGAGGGTGCATCCATTTCATTTGCATTTAAGAAACGTGATCGGACCAGGGCTCCTTGGCTCTGGTGCCTAATAGGTCTTTAAGTGCATTTTTTTTTTGATTTGAGAACTTCAATCTGTCCTCGATTTCCTGTAGACTCGGCGTAATCCTTGCAGTTCTACTATTCCAATCTCCAGATCATTAATAGATCTAGTAGTGTCCCCTAGTGACATTGAGAGTATACTGTTGGCAAAGCTGTTTTATTTCAACTTTGGCCACAGTCCCACCACTGCCTAAGAGATGTAAAATCTTGTTTCCGCGATCTAAAATACTGCCAAAAACAGATAAAAACATCTCTAAAAATTTGCATCTAGCAATAATGCACTGTTAAATATGCCAGAAAGCACTCTTGGGCTTACTGCTGGCTATTAAAACACTACAAACTACAAGAAAATAAAAATAAATAATAAAAATAAAAATAAAAATAAAAATAATGGGCTTACTGCTGGCTATTAAAACACTACAAACCACAAGACAGTGATCACTAAAACCAACCGGCATCATTTTACACGTTTTAAAAACGTTAAAATGATGTTTAAGACAATAAAACCTATCCAAACGTGCAGATGAGATCCTATTGTCTCTTACATGAGTCCATGTATATTGTCTTGCTTTATCGTTCTTTCTTCTCCAGACGTCCACTAACTCATGCCCTTGTATTAACTGCCTCAGCGCAGTTTGGGATGCGTTATGCGGTTCTAAATGATTTCTATCTAGGATGTGGTTTTCAGTGCAGTTAAAATCCCCTCCCAAAAAATAAAAAATCATCTGGATTAAAGTGCTAAAACAGTGTTCATGACACTTAAGAACTGCCACTCTTTCAGGGCCTCTAGTCGGTGCATATATGTTAATAAAAATCATATTGCACTTCTGGAACTTGGCTTTCCCACACAGAGCCCGGCCTTCTACCACATGTTGTACTTTTCAACAGAGATGGGTATAAATGTTCTGGAGAAGAGGATCCCTACCGCCAGCGGTAGTAGAGCTCAAGTGACTAAGGATCACCTCCCTTCCCATCCTCTCTGCCAGTCAATCATGTTAAAAGCATCACTGTGCTGTTTCCTGTAAAAATGCAACATCTGATTTTTTTTCAATTTTAAAAGCTCAAAACAACTGTGTATCTTTCTGTTAATATCTCTTGCGCCCATTAAAGATTCAAAGTGCTAATTTAAATCATCATAGAGCATTGATAAAAAAGCCGTGCAAACACAATAATAAGAGATTAAAATAGAAATCAAGTTGTTTCATTTCCGTCGCTACAGTTTGTCCTTTTGCCCCTGACTCTTCTGGTATTAATTTCCTTAGACGGTACACTTCTTTGTCCTCAAAAGATCCTCCTTCTGTGGAGTCTCGCAGACTCAACGAACAGCCATTTATCTGAGAAGTGATCTTCTACATTACACCCTTCAATTCTTTGTTTTTTGGAGGACTGCTTGTATCATTACTGGCGCTATAAGCCTGTCTTGTCTGCCTGTCATGGCTTGCAGCCCTTAGCATCAGGCATTTCCCCATCACTGTCCATTAGGCAGTTATCTGAACTATCAGAGTCTGGTTGTCCTGTTGTCTTTTTATTCGGCTCATCCCTTTTGGCTTACCGGGTTGCGTTTTTAGTTGACTCTGAGCCATTACTGCCCGTGGACGTTTTTCTTTTTTTTAGGAACCTAAAAAGTTTTTCGTTCTCTGCCATGTCCATGTCCTCACTGTCAGCCTCCACCACCACCGTCCACACGTTCCTCTTCCACCTGCTCACTAACTACTTCAGTCGTTGTTTTCAGTGCCATCCACTACCACAACACTTTGGTTGTCCATTTCAACAGTGTCCACTATAACTCCTGGCCTGTCCTTCTCTGTGTCCACCTTGTCCTGCACTGTAACGGTCTCAGCTGCCTGGTGTTCAGCTGGTCTGTGTCGCCCATCCTTGCCCTTCTTTGTTCACTTTATCAGGGCTACGGCTCTGATTCTGATGGCCTCTCTTTCCCCACAACTAAAGCATTTCAATGGCTGGGAGGTTGCATAAATTAAATAATTGAATTCACCATGCTTTATGTTAAATGAAAGACTTATGTCTTCATTTTGTTTGGTGATCATGTACAACCTGTCGTCTATGAGAGACGACGTGTTTTCAACAAACGGTGATTTACACCCGACAACACTTTCCTCATTGGAGAAACAATCTTCCGCATATCTGGACAACTCTCGTTCTATGTCTCATCCGCGATGAACGGCGGTACATTAGGACAGAGTGATTCCGCTTGGACGGAGTCGCCAGCGGCAATCCACCCCACGAAGTATCATTTATAACCACGCCCCTTTCTACTATTAAGTTCACTTTCTCCGTTTCATTCAAAAAAATGACGATCGCGCTGTTCATCCTGGCGGCCGACTTCACACAACTGTGACCCACAACCTCCGCCACCGCTAAACTACATTGTTCCACTGAGCAAGGAAACGCCGGCGCGATCTTAATGCCGTGTTTCCTCGTCAGGCTCGTAAACTCCATACTATACACACACACACACACACACACACAACCAGCCGAGGCTGGTTGTACACTAAACCCCCGACACCCCCCCCACCCGATCACACCTCACCACGACAACACAGTAACTTAACCCACCACCTAAATACTATAACATGTAGAAATAAAGAAAGTTTTTAGAAAATCTTTCGCTCACCACACTCACCCGCAGCATTCACTCGCCACGCTCACTCGCTCGCGCATGCGCACACACACCAGAGAGAGAGAGAGAGAGAGAGAGAGAGAGAGAGAGAAAGAGTTATGTGTCACACAGTGCATCAAGTGGCTTTTTCTGGGCTCCTCCAATACAAGGACCCAGCTAGATGATGGTTTATTTCAGAGATACAGTATTTATAGGCATGTTTATGCTTCTCTGAGTGTGTGTGTGTGTGGTGGTGACGGCTGCTGGTTGAATCTGTGGGCACGGATTGGCCAACGGAGCCCGGGTGTGCAGCCCCCGCTCCCAACCCAGTGGTGCCCCAGACTCTACTCAGCCTGACTCAGGCCAGGTGCGGCTGCTTAAACCAGCCAGCCACCAACCACACACGCACACGCACGCACGCACACACACACACACACACACACATACAAACGCACACACACACACAGGGCTAGCACCAATCTAACAGAGGATTAGCCATGAGTGGCCAGC
>PIJE02000006.1:366362-473862 GCA_002895965.2 Coryphaenoides rupestris | reverse complement strand
CGGTGACAACTTTATGTTGTTAGGTTAGAGATGGTTAGGTTTAAATATTAGGTGAGAGATGGTTAGGTTTAGGTATTTGGTTAGAGGTGGTTAAGTTCTTAGGTTAGAGATGGTTACGTTTTGGTGTAATCTTATGATGGTTAGGTTAAGGTATTATCTTAGAGATGGCTTAGAGAAGTTTCTGGGGTTAGGGTTGGTGTGGGTAAGGTTAGGGTAGTGTTAGATTAAGTTAATGTTTGGTTCGGTTAAGGTGTTATCTTCGAGATGGCAGGGTTAAGGTTAGAGATGCTTAGGTTAAGTGATGGTTTGTGTGGTTAAGATGATGTTGAGGGTTGTTGAGGATTGGTTAGTTTCAGGTTAGGTTGTGCATTCTATTCAATTCATCACTTCATTCATTCATTTAATACATTTAGTGAAGCGATGGCTGTTAGTACGTCATGCAACAAATAGTTACCTTTGCCAAGAGCCACTGGGTTAAGGCAAGAGTTGCTGTGGTTACGGTCGGGGTAACCAGACCAACACTCTAGATAAGGGTCAGGGTTAGGAGGATCTAGATGAAAGCAGCTTCCTGATTCTGGATGAGGGCATCGTTGAACCATCTGGTTGTCAAGGTGACAAGGTGACGTTTCCGGTCGCCTGGGTGGAGCCGGAGGTCCTGGGAGGCATCCAGGAGAAGATGAGATCATTGACAACCAATCAATTCCTGACAACCCTCAGGTTCTTCTGAGAACAGTGATGAGCTCATGAGGAACTTGAGTTCATTACAGCCAACTAAGTGAGATGGCTTCATTCAGTCGTACCACCAGCCACCACAGAGCTGTTTGAGCTCACCCTATAGTTACATTTTAACGATAAACTGCGTACTTAGAATCGTTAATTTACTTACAATAGCAGCACTTCCACGTGTCCAACAAAGACACACACACACACACACACACACACACACACACACACACACACACACACACACAACATGCACTGGCGTTTCCATGCTGTGGGTGTGCATGTGTGTGTAGGTGTTTGTGTCTTTGTTGGACACAAACAAAGACATGTGTGTGTGTGTGTGTGTGTGTGTGCGTGAGAGGGCAGATGGTGTTGGCTCTCTTGAAATGACTCTTCTCCTCATTACCTTAAATCGTCATGGTGACGGAGAAGCACGCATACACATACACACACACACACACACACAACTAGTGAGTGTTTTAACCGAACTCTCCGGGAACGTTTAATTGTTCTTTAATTGCTCTCTCTCTGTCTCTGTCTCTGTCTCTGTCTCTCTCTCTCTCTCTCTCTCTCTCTCTCTTTCTCTCGCTCTCACTCTCGTTCGATGACATCACACCCGGAGCTCGGTGCCACTGCAACCGCTGCCCGTGGTGGCCATGTCCTTGGTTACCACTGGCAAAAGTTACTGACCTGACACCTGTTGACTAATGCTGGGCACACACTGAAGGATAATTACCGGTAGCACTCTGCTGATGCTTCTAATAAAAAATGTTTGCTGGATAATGAATTTTTTTCGCTGGATAATTCTGTGGTGTGGGTTATGGTAAGATTTTATTTTACGTCTCCAATTCTAAATCGCACATATCAATTATTATTTTGAGGTTTCTTATGACAAGACACAATGCAAGGCTCAGCGTCTCTCCAAATTCTGAAATGTAGTAGTTAGCCGTTTGCCGATAGGTTTCAAGGCTAACGCACACATTGTATAGAACTCTTGGACATCAGACCTTGGTTGAGAGGTGAAAGGGCCCTGCAATGGCTGCATGTGGAACATAGATCGATGCGGAATAGAAGGAGAATGTCGTATTTCGTCCTTGTTTTTGCTTCATAAACCACATACACACACACACATACACACACACACACACACACATATACCCACACACACATGCACAAACCCCTCCCACACACACATACACACACACACACACACACACACACACACAAACATATACACACACAAATATTGCACTGCATTGTCTGTGTGTCTGTGTGTCTGTGTCTGTAGCACTGTGACCTTTAACCTTGACATCATTATGCATTCTGATTGGATGAAGGCTCAAGGGGAGAGACATCTCAGCATGCACCACTACTTTATTTGATATTAATGGGGAATGCCCTTGTATTCACACACACACACATGCACACACACACACACACACACACACACACACACACACACACACACACACCACACACATACATTTGGTTGTCACACTCACACTCGTATTCACAGGCACACACTTGGTCCTCACACACACACACACACCGTATTCTCACACACACACACACACACATTTGTATTCTACACACACACACACACACATACACGTTTACCTTACCAACAGGGGACCATCGGTTTTCATCAACCAAGTGTGGACCTCTATTTCTGGTCATTTTAAAAATACAAAAACATAATACAGAGTTTAGTTTTAAGTACTTTTGTCATAATATAACTTCAAATGTGTTGTTTTTTATTTTTTTAAAGAAGTTACCAAGAGGGGACCTGAATCCTTAAGCGATATTTACATATCTAAGAGGGGACTCCATTCACTGCAGCAGGGGAGCTGTCTGTGCCTATTGTTTCACTCAATGAGTCTTAACAGTACAAGAGGGGACCTTCTAGTGAAATAGTGGAATCTATCTTTAACAGTAAATATATTCTATTGATGTGAATCACAGATCCCACAATTGTCAGAAATGTTTCCTCAACATGTACAGTTACATTTTTTATAAAGCAAGCATATTGTGCACTCCCATGTTAATAATAATATAAAAAACTTGTAAACATCATTTTAAGATATATTTAGAACAGTTAAAAAATGTGTGATTAATTTGCAAGTTAACTATGGACAATCATGCGATTAATCACGATTAAATATTTGATTTATTTATTATTTATTATCTACTACTAGCTTTAAGGCTGTTCAAGTGCAGGGAACAGTGATTGTTGATTGATTGAACCATGATAAATTGTGGTAGTTAAAACTGAAGTCATGTTATTGTGAAAAAAGATCATTTAGAAAATACTGTCCCTTACATAAGTTCACATTCAAAGAACAGACACACTTTGTGCTCTAAAATATAAAAGATGGTCCCCACTTGGATTGTACAACATGACAGAAGTCCCCTGATAAATGGTATGGGGCGACACTCACACTCCTGCATGGATCTATTCATAAATTATGGAAAATACTAAATGAAATCCTCATCAATAATCAATAATCATCTTTTAAGATATATTTAGAACAGTTAAATGTGCAATAAATTTGAAATTTGCAAGTTAACTATGGACAATCATGTGATTAAAAACGATCAAATATTTTAATTGATTGACAGCCCTAGTTAGCCCTGTTGTATATACGTTTTTTTTTCTCATGACAAAATGTCCCTTATGAACTATGGAAGAACTGTCTAAAGGCTCTATGGCAAATTATTTATTTTCTACTATAGAGAAAGCCGTTAACTATTTTTTTCTAACCAAATGAATACATAAATGCTGGAGTGTAAGTGTCGCTCCATACCATTTAACAGTATATAATGTGGTGATTAGAAACAAAATGGTATAGTAACAAAATCCTACTTTATCTGTATAGTTAAATTAGTCTTTAGCAATTTATTAGAATTCAAATCAATACACCTGCTATTTTGATAGTATCTAGACTAAAACTGGAGGCGGACCTGTTTGCAGTTGCATTGCCAGAGACAATTTGCATGACTGTGCCAGCATTAGTGAGCAATTATTGTCTGATCCTAAGAACCAATCGCTGTCCAGATAGCTAGTTGAGATTGTGTATATATTCTGGCCATTTGAAAAAAAAAAGTAGTAGAAGTAGTAAGTAGACCACTTTTCCAGGAGACCACTTTTTTCTACATCGATGAGGCCATTGTGAGAGGTAAGTTCCACATTTTTACAATTCACCATGTATTTCTTGGTTAATTAAATATTTACTAAAACTATTTTGCAAAAATACTTATAGCATCATATCCTTTCACAAATTTCCCAAGTTATCATGTTTTTCATTAATCTTTGATTATAAATTATTTCACAGAAACATGAGAGCCAAAAGAATTTGTCCTGAAAAGGAAGCCTTGCACTTCATTGCATCTGGAAAAGATAAAGACAATTTCCAGAAGAAATTAATCAATGAGGAGAAAGGTATGTTCTGAGATAAGACTGTTAGATTCTCTGTTCAAAATCTGTATGTAACTCATGAAAGAAACTTAGTTGCTTTTCTAATAATTAATATGCCAGGAAACTGTATTTCATACTTATATGATACAATTAATGAATAAATAACTAAAACATTTTAATTATGTTTTCAGGTTATGGAGTTATTGCCACTAAGGACATTGAGGACATTATATCCTGACTGATGGGCAACATCCCTATCAAACCACAACACCCTACTCCAGTGACCCAGTGGGGCTATCTCAAAATGTGAGAAAAGGCAACTTCACTCTTCAATGTAAAGAAAGACTGATGAGCCAAAAGGGCATTATTTCAAGAATGCTGAGTAGAACATTTGAAGAACGTCCTACTATTGAAGAATGCCTTCAAGCTATCACATGTAAGACAACCAAACCTTAATACTATGCATTAATTGTTCACATTAATAAAATATCGATAGATTGGAGAAGGTATATTTTAATCACTTCTGTGAAAATAACAGACCCTATTATGTATTTACAGGTTTCACACGTCTGTCTAATTTCACTGGAACAACAAACACGTCTGGCCACAAGAATAAAAATGAAGTAAGTACTTTTTTAAGAGACTTTAGGTATTGTCAAGTTTATTTACTGTTTGAAAACAACGATTGTTCCTGTTTTGGGCTGGAAATTAACATGTGGTACTGCTTTATTTGTTTTTTTCTAGATTAGTCAAAATTTAATGTCCCATTTGTATATTTTATTTGTGAACAGTGTTCTTTTAATTGATTTTCCAGAAGAGCTATATTACAGTGAAAAGATCCATGTTGTCTACACCTATGTTAAACCAGAAATGTGATATCAGCATATTTTGACCAAATCTTTAAATACCTCAGCAAAGCAAAGTCCTCCACTATCAGCCTATTGAGAGATGTGCCATCTCATCCTCATCCAACCTAATGATCTCAAGGGCTGATGAATCAGTGCTTCAGTGGAAAAGTGTGAGGTGGTTAATTTGAATAGAGACAGCGGGGGTGGGGGGTTGAATGGATTTTCAGGTGGGCCCTAAGTAGGTGAGAAGTATGTGTATGGGGGTTGGGAGAGGGACTTTTCACCATTTGACAGTTACTCTGCATCAGTAATATGTACTGAATAAATGGTGCCACTAAAGAAAATCAATCACTTTTTTTTTCATGAACAGCAAAAATGGCAGGAATGGAAACAATCAGAAAAAGAGACCACAAATCAGGAAATTATGTATGGACTCATAAGCTGTTTTTTTTTGTTTGTTTTGTTGTTCTTTGTACAAATAGGTAATGCAGGCATGAATTTATTATATTATTTTTTTATTAATAATACATTTTCTTTCTCTTTTTTTTCAGACAACTGAGCAACACGTTTCCCTTTCTCTGGAAACATCAGATGAAGAAGACCAACAAGCAGAAGCAGACGAAAAAAGTAACACGCACAAGAAAACCACCTTCAAAAATGGATAAAACTGTTCATGGAAGTAACCCTCAACAACGTCATATCAACGTGAAAATGTCCTCAAACAAGGAACACCAGCGGATATATGATAAGAAGAATTACTGCCTTTACTGTGAGAAGCCGTTTGCGAAGCTCACAAGACATCTGAAGCAAAAGCACGCTGATAAGGTTGGAGTAGCTAAGGCACTTGCACACAGGCAAGGTTCCACACAGCACCGTCTTCTGCTGGAGAAAATACGAAATATGGGGAATTACCACCATAACTGTTCAGTGCTATCCTCTGGGAATGGACTAATAATACCAAAAAGACAAGCAACCTATCTATCCTCAGCAACAGACTATCTGCCTTGCAAGTTTTGCTTCGCTATGTATGTCAGAACTGACCTCTGGAGACATCATAAGCGTTGCAAACTGCAAGTGAAAAACGATGGACCGGTGAAAAGAAAAGTTCAGGCAAGTTCTTCCCTGATGTTGCCCTTGGACACAACAATTTCTACCGGACTCAAAGAAATTCTTCAGGACATGACATATGACATTGTTACACAAGTGGTGAAATCTGATGACCTGATTCTTTCACTGGGAGAAAGAATGTTCCTCAAAAATGGAGAAGTTCGACGTCATCGGGCAGACATCAGGAACAAGATGAGGGAACTTGCCAGATTTGTTTTGTCGGCTCGAAAAATTGACAAAGACGTTATCTTTTTGAAGGACTTGATCAACCCAGGAAAGTTCAACACAGTACTTGAGGCTGTAAAAAATATGACTGGGTTTGATGCCTTAACAAACAGATTCTCAGTTCCCTCAACAGCACTGAAACTGCGCCACTCCCTTGTGAAGGTGTCGCATATTGTGCAAGGAGAGGCTCTGCGTCAAGAGGACAATGCCTTAAAGGGAAGGGCGGAACAGTTCATCAAATTAATTGAACTAGAATGGACAACACATGTGTCATCCAACGCACTGAAAACCCTGTACCAGAAGAAATGGAACAGCCCCCAAACGTTGCCTCTATCAGAAGACATCAAAAAGCTCCAGGATCATTTAAAATCCCTTGAAGAGTTGAACAAAAAGGCTCTCATTGACCATCCATCACAAAGGTCATGGAGTGAGCTCTCGCAAGTCACCCTGACACAGCTGATTTTATTTAATCGACGTCGCGAAGGAGAAGTTTCAAGGATGGAAGTACAGACATACCTGCTGAGAAACAAACGCAGTATGCATGATGAAATTCTGAAGAGCCTGTCACCATTTGAAAAGAAATTGTGTCAGAATCTCATCAGGGTGGAAATCCGGGGGAAAAGAGGCCGCAAGGTACCAGTGCTGTTTCCAACAAACGTACAAGAGTCTGTGGAACTTCTGATAAAAACAAGAGATGAGGTTGGAATTTCCCCAAGCAACCCTTACATTTTTGCCCGCCCATATTATGGATCTCTGGAGAACATTCGTGGATGTGACAGCTTAAAGCGATATTCCGAAAGCTGTGGAGCTCAACATCCAGAAAACATCACATCAACAAAACTACGCAAGCATGTAGCGACAGTGTCACAGCTCCTGAACCTTCAAGCTCACGAACTTGACCAACTAGCAACATTCATGGGTCATGATATTGAGGTCCATAGGGAATTTTACAGACTTCCTGAAGAAACCCTTCAAATTGCTAAAGTTAGCAGAATTCTTTATGCCCTGCAAGATGGAATGGGAAAATTCAAGGGACAATCCCTGGAAGACATTACCCCAAACATCAACTGTAAGTACAGCATTTCAAGAAATGTTGTACATTTTATTGAACAAAGTAAAGGCTTTATACTGTGTAGAAAAATGACTTGCTTATGTGCACACATTAATTAAAATGTTTAAATGCAGCTGAAGAGGAGTTCAGCGACTTGGATGCAGAGGATGTCCAATCTGAGCAGACTGCCACAACAAGTCAAGAAGGCAAGATTTTCCACTGCATGCAGTTATATTAATAAATATAGACAAATGCGTGTGACTCTAAATTATTAAATCACTTTAATTATTTTTTTTTTTTACTTTTTCAGGAAACTCAGAGGATGGACATTCTGATGAATTGGCTGCTACCTCAAGCCAAGCAATTGGAGACATTCTGGAGGGGGTTCAGACAGATCACAAACTACAAAGCAAAAACCCCCCACTCCATGAATAACTCACGCCTGGCCAACGACCTGAATGAGTTCTACTGTCGCTTTGAAAGACAATGGGACAGTCCTGACACCATCCCCCGTGACACCATCCACCAGCTCCAGTCCACCAGCCCCACCTCCCCCAGCACAGCAGGAGCCTGGGCCTCCCCACAGCTGCCCATCTCATAGCCCCCCTCCCCCCCCTCCTCAGCGACACCTCTGTCCTTACTGGAAAGAGATGTAAACAGGATCTTCAAGAGGCAGAATCCCCGCAAAGCAGCCGGGCCAGACTCTGTCTCTCCATCCACCCTGAAGCACTGTGCTGATCAGCTGTCCCCGGTGTTCACAGACATTTTTAACACTTCTCTGGAGACTTGCCATGTACCCGACTGCTTCAAGTCCTCCACCATCATCCCCGTCCCCAAAAAGCCAAGGACCACAGGACTTAATGATTACAGACCCGTTGCCAACAAACAGCCAAACATTAATTAAAATGTTTAAATGCAGCTGAAGAGGAGTTCAGCGACTTGGATGCAGAGGATGTCCAATCTGAGCAGACTGCCACAACAAGTCAAGAAGGCAAGATTTTCCACTGCATGCAGTTATATTAATAAATATAGACAAATGCGTGTGACTCTAAATTATTAAATCACTTTAATTTTTTTTTTTTTTTACTTTTTCAGGAAACTCAGAGGATGGACATTCTGATGAATTGGCTGCTACCTCAAGACAAGCAATTGGAGACATTCAAACATCAAGTCCAATGGGTGCGTTATTTTGTTGACTAAAGAATATTATCTCCATGGAACACCCTGATATTTTGTTAGCAAGTTAACAAAATATCAAGGTGTTCCATGGAGATAATATTCTTATCTAGAGAATTACAAGAATTAATAGTTGTCATTTGCCTTTATCCATTAATTACTTTCTCAATTTATTTATAGCGAAACCCAGAAGACCTTTGTCAAAGACCGAGAGACAAGCTGTTGAACATCATTTCAAGGACTTTCTGAAGCAAATGAAGATCCCTGGAAAAACTGACTGTCAAAGATTCTTGATTGGAAATCCGACGCTAAGGGATAGTGGAAGAGACTGGAAAGTAGTGAAATACTTCATGCACAACAAAATAATGTCTATAAAGAGGAACTTGTGCCAATAGAAGACCAATAATCTAAATTAACTGCTGAATACTGGGAGCTTGCACTATGGAGCATTAATGTAAAGTGCCTGAATACTGGGAGCTCGCATTATGGATAATCAATGTTATGTGCCTGAATACTGGGAGCTTGCATTATGGATCATCAATGTTATATACCTGAATACTGGGAGCTTGCATTATGGATCATCAATGTTATGTGCCTGAATGCTGGGAGCTCGCATTATGGATCATCAGTGTTATGTGCCTGAATACTGGGAGCTCGCATTATGGATCATCAGTGTCACTGGTGGTCTATTTAAACGGAGCATCAGTGTAAGGGTTACAACATTGTTAGTCCATGTAAACGGAGCATCAGTGTTAAGGTTACAACATTGTTAGTCCATGTAAACGGAGCATCAGTGTTAAGGTTACAACATTGTTAGTCCATGTAAACGGAGCATCAGTGTTAAGGTTACAACATTGTTAGTCCATGTAAACGGAGCATCAGTGTTAAGGTTACAACATTGTTAGTCCATGTAAACGGAGCATCAGTGTTAAGGTTACAACATTGTTAGTCCATGTAAACGGAGCATCAGTGTTAAGGTTACAACATTGTTAGTCCATGTAAACGGAGCATCAGTGTTAAGGTTACAACATTGTTAGTCCATGTAAATGGAGCATCAGTCTGTTAGAACATCAATACAATTTATTGTTTTTATAATTCCAATCTTTTAAACATGTCTTGCACTTCTAAATATTATTGTCAATAATATAATAGTTATTTTGAATATCTCATATTTAAGTTTTATATTTATGTTTCCTGACTTTAGTGATTTGTAGTACTTGTTTTTATTTTTAACTTATACTCTTACTCTTATACTCTTACTCTTACTGTGTTTAATGTATAATATGTATAGTAATGTTTAATGTATAGTATATAAATATAAAACTTTTGCATTTAACCTGATTCTGATTCCTTTTTCACATGATAACAAGTCAGTGTTCATGTCTTTTGTGAAATTAAGCCATCTAGCTGACTGGTCCTTTGCCTTCTGGGTAGCCCTTTATTTAATAGTGTCATACTTGACAATGGTTAAGCAATCCATTAAAGCTGAGCGTTTAGATTGTTACAAAAACATATTAACATTGTGTTGGACGAATAAATATGACAATAGTTGAGATTTACTTGAGTTACTGAGTTACCCCGCCCACGTCGAGGAAGTACTATATGGTACTCAGTTGTAATGGAAACAGACCCGAAAAGTACCATGCCGTGCCTTGCCGTGCCGTACCGCGCCGTACCGTGCCGGTGGAAAAGGGGCATAAGAAGGGACTTGTGTCATTTTGTAATAGCCAACAGTGGACCTCTGTCATTACATACAAAAAAAGTTATGTTATGCAAATCAACAGATAAAATGCATTCCTTTAACCGTAGACTAAGCACACAAGTTTGTAGTTGTAAAAAAACAAAAACCTTATTAAGTTTAGAAATTTGTGTTCATGTCTTTTGTGAAATTAAGCCATCCTCTAGCTGACTTGTCCGTTGTATCTCAGACAAACTTATGATTTCTGGGCCTCTGTCCTATATACCATGCTAAATTGTTCTCTGGCAATATCCAAAATAGCAAGTTCTGTTGTTGCTATTCTTAGATATATAACTTATAGATATATAAGCTGTAAATACAACTCACTCAAAAAGCCACAATGACAACATTGTTGGGGCAACTTTACTTGCAAAATAACACTATATATATATATATATATATATATCATAATTAGATTCTTATTATCTCTTAAGAATCTCTCTCTATCCATTTTGCTTATTTATTTCTTACTCATCCATGTTGGAGTGTGAATGTCACTCTATGCTATCTAAGAGGGAACCTCTGTCATTATGTATCAGCCAACAGTGGACCCCTGTCATTCCATACAGTATAAGTGTGGACCATTTTCTGTAATGCAAATCAACAATTCTAATGCATTTCTTTAAATGTAGATTGGGGACTGACGCACATTGTAAAATGTATGGAAATCACTAATTGTTAGATGGAAGATAAAGGTACATTTTGGGGATTGAACTATTTTAACTATTTTGTTAGAAAAATACACTATTTTTGTTTGTTGTTTGCATGTTTGAAGAGACTGGTTTTCTTCGTGTTTGCATGTTTGAAGAGACTGGTTTTCTTTACTAAGTAGGCTGTTTAACAGCCCTCTACAGTCTGAATGACCCCCTGGGGCTGCAGGCCGGAGTGTTTGAAGCGACGTGTGTGAATTGGTCGTGAACTTCCTGGCTCTGGCCAGCAGAGGCGCTGCCGAGTATGGACTAAACACTCACACACTTTCTGGTCCCCTCTTGGCAAAAGTTGAGAAAATGCACCAAAATATTTTAGGCATGTTTTTAGCTTGATTTAAGGCATGACCAAGAGGGGACCGGAAAAATGTCCCCTCTTGGCTCGGAGGTCCCCTGTTAGTGAAGGTGTTACGACGCCATGGGCCCCTGTTGGATAGTTAGGCAAGTGCACACACACACACACACACACACACACACACACACACACACACACACACACACACACACACTCTTATTCTCTCTCTCTCTCACACACACACACACATTCGTATTCACACACACACACACACACACACGCACACACACACACACACACACACACACACACACCACACTCGTATTCACAACACACACACACACACACTCAATATTCTCCACCACACACACAACTACACCACCAACACACACTCCTCACACACACACACACTCATATTCTCACACTCTCTCTCTGCCATCAACCTTGTTAGTTTAGGCTTTGGAAGTCAATAATAAACAAACAAAGTGTCTGAGACTTGAAGCGATGGGGAGGTGGTCTCATGACGTTCTGCCCCAGATCTCCAAGACCCCCCGCGGAGCAATCATAATCACAAAACAATGACCCACAAACACTGGATCCAGGATAGAGGTAAATATAGCCGCTTTTCCACTCCAGGAGCATTACCGCGGAACTAGGAACCTTTGGAGGTGCTGCTGTGTTTCCCACCGCAGGGTCTAAATTGAGTTCTGGGGACTTATTTTGCCCCCAAACAAGTTCTTGCCGGAGGGGTCGGTACTTTCCACAAGGAAACTTTGAATGTGGGGTTTGAAGTGGTGAACATTTCCCTGTCTCAGTCATATCATGGTCTCTACCGTAGCTTGTGAAACAAGCATCAGGCATCAGGCACATAATGAATACACTTCATGAAAAAGAGAAAAATGTATGTTATGAAGTTATGAAGCAAATAATCATAATAATTCATTGCATTTAAATAGCACTTTTGAAGATGCCCAAAGTGCTTTAATATGCAACATTGGAGGATTAAGGAAGAAACATCGTGAGGGTGAGAAAGGCAAATGGATTCCACCCTCAACCTCATTGTAGCAGAGCTTTGGTTTTAAACCCATGAAACAGTGTAATGAACAGCAGTTCCTGGAGGAGGGATTATGATAAGTGGGTGTGTGTCTGGTGTGCATTTGGAAAGTTCTTTAATACATCCATGTTTTGGAGACATTTGCATGTAAAAACAGACGAAATGCAGACAGGAACGGGCTGAAGGAACTTTTTAGTTCCTGAAAAGTAGTTCCTGGGACTAAAGGTTCTTATGGTACTTTTGGTGGAAATATTCTAATATTCTACAATATCAATGGCAACACCCACGAAGACGTAAGAAGCATCACTAAAACATCACATTGTCGCCAGCTATAGAGCCAGCTGGTTTAGATCAGAGGCACACACCTGAATAATGTAGGAAAGACAGAATAACTCAATATAAATGTTATCTAACAGGGGCAGTCTAGTGGTTTAGGGTGGCAGGTGGGAGGTTCTGGGTTCACTTCCCAATGTCATCAATCTACCTTGAAGTAAAAGTGTGTGTGTGTGTGTGTGTGTGTGTGTGTGTGTGTGTGTGTGTGTGTGTGTGTGTGTGTGTGTGTGTGTGTTGTGTGTGTGTGCGCGTGTGTGTGTGCCACTGCGTGCATACTTCTTTCACCTCTTGGGTATAATGCATTTCTCAACATTTGAATCTGTCTGTGAGGATAGAAGACAGATTAGATATAGCTTCAAAGAGTATAAAGAGAGAGAGAGAGACAGAGAGGAAGAGAGAAGAGATTGAGGGAGTGGAGGTGGAGGTGGAGGTGTGTGAATGTCGTAAGATTTAATATGAGGCAGATGAATTGTCACCCCGCCAGGATGTAATCCCCCTCAGATAATAGCATTATGGGATGTCTGCATCCTCTGGCAGGGGAGGAAACGATAGAGACAGAACGCGACAAAGCATACGCTAATACCACGCCCACCAAAACTATCTGCGCCACAATATGTAACCAAGGGCTGGAATAAGGCAAGCAAAATGCCTTTCGCTCGCTAAAAACATTAGATTTAAGGATGTTAAAGGAATAACTGAGCACCCTTTGACTACCAGAGAGACAAAGTTACATTGACAAACTCAATATAGTCCGTCTGTCTATCTCAGTGTCTTTTCTCCTTGGCTTCCACTACTTGGAGAACTGAAGTCCCACTGAATGTCCAGAAGTGAAATATTTTCAACTCTTTGAAAATCTAAATCAAAACCAGACCTTGCCTAACCTAGTTAGCTTCAACCTCTACAGTTTGTCGGATCAAATTAGCCACCGTTTCCCCATTCTTTCTGCTAATGCCTCATGCCTTATTGCCAATTGACTCATTTGTCTTCTTACGCGTGCATTACACATGTTACACACCCACAATACGCACACACACACACACACACACACACACACACACACACACAACCATACACACACACACCAAACACAGGTATACTCATACTACAGGTTAATATATTTTGATTATTCCAGCTCTCCAGCCTTACCCTACCTGGTCTGGGTCACTTGACCCACGTCTGTGCCACTGCTCTTTAGAGAGGCGAGACAAAAGCATCCAACACACCGACACACACACACCGACACACACACACACACACACACACACCGACACACACACACACACACACACACACACACACAGCGACAAGAGAGGGAGAGAGTTGGAGATGGATAGAAAATGAGATGGGGCAGGGAGGAGGAGGAGGAGGGGATGAGCGAGGTGAAGAGAATAGATGGAGGAGCAGAGGGAGGAGGATGTGTGTGTAGAATAGAGGAGTAGGAGGACGAGGAGGAGGAGGATGAGCAGGGGAGAGGGCGGAGGAGGAGGAGGAGGAGGAAGAGGCGCAGTGTTGTGGTGAACAAAAGCATCAACAAATGCAGCCCAAGGACATGCAGACGGTACACACAGCGGATGGGCGGCAGTGTGGAGCTTCTGTGCGTTGAATATGTGCAGTTGTGTGTGTTGTGTGTAATTGTGTGTGGTGTGTGTGTGTGTGTGTGTGTTTTGTTTAATTGTGTGCGTTGTGTGTGTAAAAGGGGGCTAGTGTCTCGTATTCCCCGCGTGTCCCCACCAGTTTAAAGCCGTTTGTTCTCCCGAGGACTTCCTTTTCGGGTGAATCCAAGAACGATCGAGACAGAAAATGTCTTTTGCAAGCGGCTGCCGTGTTTTATTACAAGCGGAGAACAAAGAGGAACTGATGGGCTGATCTGACTGCGAGTCTCCGGTCTTTATGTCGCTTTGACGTCCAAACTCTTTCTTTCTTTACCACGTGAATTCCCTTTGTACTCAAAACTCACTAAAATCTCATCAATCAAAGCAGCATTGTTCATTTAAAGTATTTACCTCAACATCAACGCAGTAGTCGATCGTCTCGCTGCTCTTCCGGAATATATTCGCAGATGCTTTTATCCCGAGATGAGCTAAGCTAGGTTAGTTCTTTATTATTCCTGAGACGAAAAGTCACATTCAGCCAATGATTGTTCTCAGCCTAACAGAAGGCGCTGGTAAACTGCATTGAATGGTCCGTGAATGTTACAAATCAACACCGTGTAGACTGGCCACCGCAGACATCCACAGATTAAAAGCCCTGATAGAAAGCTTTATTCAAGAACAGCAGGAAACAATGTCACCTTTCAGTTTCACACGCACACACACACACACACGCACGTACGCACACACGCACGCACCACACACACACACACACACACACACACACACACTAGCAGACCAGACCAACCGCTACCTTTTCCGGTTTCACCTGTGTCAATGCTTGTGCTTCCTCTTGTGCCTGGTGTTCAGCTGTTATTGATTATTGATCAGCCTTTGTTTGATGGATGAGCGGCGGCTCTGGAACAAGGCCGTCGTGGTGTTATTGATTATTGATCGGTCAGGGTCTCAGGGGGCGGACAAGCTGTGGTGATATAAATGTTGGGCTTTGATGATAGAGTGTGTGTGTGTGTGTGTGTGGTGTGTGTGTGTGTGTGTGTGTGTGTGTGTGTGAGAGATCATCACACACTGGCTGTGTCAACCCTGCTCCCTAATTAGCTTGACGTGACGTGAATATGAGCTGTCACTCCTCTTCCTCCCACCTCCTTCCCCCCTTCCCCCCCCTCTCCCTCCTCCCCCTCCTTGTTGCTAATAATACAACATTGTTGAACACTTAATACTGTTAGTACCAGTTCTTAAATGTAGTCATTGGGGCGCCAGTAGCTCAGCTAACCCTAACTGCTCCTGAGATGTTGGTTGTTACCTTGCATGGTTGACACCGCCGTCGGTGTATGAATGGGTGAATGTGAGGCAACTGTAAAGCGATTTGGAATAAAGCACGACATAAAATGCAATCCATTTACCAATTAGTAATTAAACAGTGTTATGGCTAGCCCGTCCTCGCCTCCACATCCGCCCCTCTCCCTCCCGATGCGCGCCCTTTGCGCTCCTCTGCGCGTCGCCTCGGACCGGGCATACGGCGTTCCGGCACGTCGGCGCATGCGCAACGGCAGGAGCGTCGATGACGCTGCCAGAAGCACGAGTCTGCGCACCTGCTCGTCATTCCTAATCACCGCACCTGCCCCTTGTATGTAATCACCTTCCACCCCTACAAGAACCTGGTCAGCACTCCACTAGTCGCCAGATCTTCCCATAACCCACGAGGAGTAACGTATCGCCGTTAGCCGACCTTTTTTTGTGCCAACCCTGTTTTTTCCTTTGCTCGCACCCCTTCTCCTCCTCGTCTCTCCAGCATCCCGGACCCCCTCTGCAGTGCCCGTTTCTCTCCCCAACTAACTTTTCGCAGTTGTTGTGCCAACCCCTCGGCAGTGCCTTTTTTTCTCGCCAACTAAACTTTTCGCAGTTGTTGTGCTAACCCTGTTTTTGTGCATTTTGTCTTCCCTGTGATCACTATCACTTCCCCTCCTTCTCTTCCTCGGCTCCCCAGCATCCCGGACCCCCGCTGCTGAGCCGTGCCAACCTGCAGAGCCCTCACCCTGCTCCACCTACAACCCTCTACAGCTCCCACGAGCACCCTGTCATTACTTTGACTTTACTATTTTTGTGGCAACCACTTCGTGTTTCTTTATTAAACCGCCCCTCTGGGCTTGAACCTAAACCTACGTGTCCTCCATTACTGTGCGCCTGGGTCTTTCCCCCTCACCCCTAACACAAAAAAACCTCAGCTACATCCATATATAAATATATATTGTATATATCTGTGAAGTTTCTGTAAAGCTGTGTCCAACCCCTACCTGCTTCTTAATGACATGTATCTGGATCACCTTGGATACTGCTGGTCTGCTAAAGTAGTAACAGTACAGTCACAGGTCAATGCATCGTTTGTCAAACTCTGCTGTGTGTAGAATGTTAACATGTGCAGAACACTTCTCTGGAACATTTCAGAGCATTTCTTGAGACCACAGCAAAGACGATGCTGAAAAGTATTGATTAGATATTATTCTCCTCTTGATTTTCAGGGATTTGAATGATAAATCACAGATCTTGTTGTGCTAGATGATCTCAAACATGTCTCCACCAAGGTCAAAGGTCAGATGGATCTAAACAAAGTGACTTGTATGGGTCTTCTCACCTGAAAAGACACACACACACACACACACACACACACACACTGTGGCAACCCGCTTAGTCAAAGGCACGATGCAGAGGAAACTACGGACACCAAGTCTGGGTTTAAGGCTCCACAGGCGGGCTGTTTATTATCAAATATCATAGAGATCGAGTCAGTACTTGTCAACACGCCGACGAGGAGTCCTCACCAGTCAGGACTCCTCCTCCCGGGTAGCCTTGCTCCGCGGAGTCCGGTCCTCAGTGACACACTCCGTGTCGGTGCCCTTTCGCGTCTTGGCGCGTCGGCGCGAACTCCGGTCTCCCGCGTCTCTCCTCACTGGGAGGAACCACGCGGCTTTATAGCCGGGTTCCTCTTGATTGTCTAATCACCTGCAGCTGTCTCGACCCGGCCCCCTGATTAGCCGAGTGGCGACAGCTGCGATCGCTGGGGCTCGGGAGGGAAGGGCCGGAGAGTCCTTAGGCTCCGCCCCCTACCTGGCCGTGCGGGGCTGGGGTCGCTGTCCATGGTGCTGAAACCCCGTATTGCTACACACCCCCCCCCTTAGCCCAACGCCGGGGCCATCAGTCCCGGCCCCAACAGCTCCCTCCGGGGGTCGAAGGG
The DNA here is from genome assembly GCA_002895965.2 of Coryphaenoides rupestris. NCBI lineage: Eukaryota > Metazoa > Chordata > Actinopteri > Gadiformes > Macrouridae > Coryphaenoides > Coryphaenoides rupestris. The sequence goes on along the minus strand of PIJE02000006.1, from coordinate 456,351 downwards.
GCCCATCGCTTTTCCACAGTGTCGTCTGCGGGACCGCCTCCCGGGTTGTCTGCGGCACCTCGTCCCGGGTCGTCCACGGCACCTCGTCCCGGGTCGCCCCCTCCGGACCCGGCCCTCGAAGGCTCAGTCCAGACAGTGCGCGTCCGCCCTCAGCTCTTCGTTGAGCCTCTCCAGGCGACTGCGCTCTGCGTCTGTCCGCACCCAGGCCTCGGCCTCCCTCCGCCTGCTGGCGGTGCTCGGCTGCCTGCGTCCTCAGCTCGGCGATTACCTCCTCCAGGCGCCTGCGCTCTGCGTCAGTCCGCGCCCGGGCTTCGGCCTCCCTCCGCTCCGCCTGGTCGCACCGCTCGTCCGCCTGCGTCCTTAGCTCGGCGATGAGCCTCTCCAAGCGCCTGCGCTCCCGCTGCTCCTGCTGCAGCCCAACTTGCGCTGCCTCCAGCGGGGCCTGTCCCGCCGCCAGCTGGACCTGGAGCTCTTTGGCCTTCTCTCGGGCCTGCTCCTCCTGCTGGGCTTTGGCCCAGCAGCCCAGCAGGCCCGTCCGGCCATGCTGTGCCGGCAGTTGGGCGAGCTCCTCCTGCAGGGCGGCCATCCCCTGGACCTGTCGGGCCTGCGCTTGTCGGAGCTGGGTCATCGCTTGCTCCATCTTGGTCAGTTTTGTTTTGTTTTTCCTCTATGAACCCTGTATTGCTACAACACACACATACACACACACACACACTACACATGCACACACACAGACACACACACATGCCACTTGAGTGTGGCAATATGCAAAGCAGACAGTCCTCATAGAGACAGTCATCATAGTCAGTCGTCATGGAGACAGCCATCTTAGAAACAGTCCTCATGGAGACCGTCGTCATAGAGACAGTCATCATAGAAAAAAAAAAAATGTTATGCTTCATTACCTATACCTGGGCAGATGTTTTATCTTTTTGTCCTCAAATGCAATTTACTGTATTTCTGCGTTTATTTTTATTTCAACTCATTAAAGTTCAGAGACGCCACACATCCCTAGCGTAGCGTAGCATAGCACGGCTAAATCAGTGTAGCGTGGCTAGCAGCTATCTAAATGTTTAGCCACCTGGAATACAACCACTCACCGTCTGTCTTAATGGGGATTTGATGTATTTTGCAGTGTGTGTAAGTGTGTGTTTGTGTGTGCACGTGTGTGTGTGTCTGTGTGTGTGTTCTCTCTCCACTGGTGGAGAAAATGCATTGAAACTGAAGCTGAGCAGCTTATGCTGTCTGCTTCCATCAATACCATGACATAGAATTACCCCTCTCCTCTCTCTCACTCACTCTCTTGCTCGTTATCTCTCTCTCACTCACTCTATTGCTCTCTCTCACTCTCCCTCTCTCTCTCCATATCTTTGTCTCTACATCTCTCTTGACATCTCTCTCAGCGTCCTCTGTACACCTCCCCCTTTATTTCTCCATCTATCTATCTCTTCATATGTGTGTTGTATGTAGATACGTAATACATCTATATATATAATATATATATATATATATATATATATATAAAGTATATAAGTAAACACCAATCACATACCTTGATTGTGTAGATATCATTTTACAGGATTTAGGTTGAAATGAAAAAAAAAGAATTAAAAAAACAAATCAGCTTGCCAGGCCACTGGGAATTCTCCCAGTGCTCCCAATTGGCCAGTCCAACCACTCAAGGGTGTGAAGGGGAATTCATTCTTTCAGTTACTAAATTCATTCCATGCCTAAATGATGTTCTACCAGGTCAGTCGTAGCCGGTGTGATATTTCTATGGGGTGCATGCTGGCGGCAGCAGCGTTGCAGGTCAGGCTGACGCCAACAGATCAGTAGGATAAGTCAGGCGAAGGCGGAGCTCGCGTCCTGGGGTCCAACTGCGACTCCCTGGCGGGTGGTGCGCGGAGAGGAGAATGTTGCGCAAGATGCATAGCCATCATGGGGCAACAACCTCACCCGCTCCACAAATGCTGACCTCCATATAAAAGCACATTCAGTAATAGGACTTCATCCAACCCAAATGTACACAGAACGCCACAAGAACTTCCTTTATCCCGGCTGCCATCAGCTGTGTACAATGCATCCACCTCAGGCGTGCAGAGGAACAAGGGAGACACAGCGACCTGAGGTTCAACACACGCATTACGCATGCTTAATGGCTACACAATGCTAAGGGTCAATTACAGCCACATCACTCCACAATCCTGCACTTTATCACTCTTATCCACTTAATCACTTTATCACTTAATCACTTATCACTTACCACTTGCGTCACCTTATAATGTATCCACCAACACCTGCTGACAACGTAGTCCACAGTGTAGACCTTCTCTACCTCACTGTAGTTATTGGTAATATTTACCATGCAGACAGCCTACATTACTGTAGTTATTGGTAATATTTACCATGCAGACAGCCTACAATACTGTAGTTATTGGTAATATTTACCATGCAGACAGCCTACATTACTGTAGTTATTGGTAATATTTACCATGCAGACAGCCTACAATACTGTAGTTATTGGTAATATTTACCATGCAGACAGCCTACATTACTGTAGTTATTGGTAATATTTACCATGCAGACAGCCTACAATACTGCCAAACGCTTGTTGATACATGTTTGTTGTTTTTGTTTTCAATGCAGTCCCTCCTTAGACTGTATATTGTGTGGTGTATATTTCTCCCCTGTGTTCTTCTGACTTGTATGCTGCACGATAAGTTCCCTCGGGATAATTAAAGTCTTCTTGAATCTTGAATCTTGAATCTTGAATTCTTTCAGTTACTATGCATCAAGTAATTGGCTGTAATTATAGTTAACAGCAATCTGGTCATAGAATAATTATGTGTGTGTGTATGTGAGAGAGAGAGAGAGAGAGAGAGAGAGAGAGAGAGAGAGAGAGAGAGAGAGAGAGAGAGAGAAGCCCCTTTCACACACACGTCCCGGTTAATTACTGGGATAACCTTTCTGGCACCGCAATTCACACATGCAGCAACGTTTCCAGAACATTTCCATCATATTAAAATTGTTAATGGTTCACTCGCTCCACGTCGTACCGGCAATGTTCCGGAAATAGAGAGAGAGAGAGAAATAGCCAGAAACATTAGACCCAACAAAATTACAACCACTGAAGAGGAAAATTACATCACCCATTGGAAAGAAGTCACTAAAACACAACACAAATTACAATGCTATTTGGCCCTAAAACATGAGTATACAACAGATACTTACCAGAGCACAGTAAAAGACATAACCATTCAGGAAAACCTTGACAATGTACTCAGACTCAGTGAGCATAACCTCGCCATCGAAAAAGGCGGACACAGACAGACCTGGCTGCCCAGAGAGGAGAGGCTGTGCTCACACTGCAGTCTGGGGGGTGTAGATAGAGACTGCACTTCCTAACCCAGAGGTTGGCAACCCGCGGCCCCTCTGCAGTGGCTCCCTGCAGCTTTGAAAAAAAAAAGTGTTCGTCAACTAAACGAAACTAAACTGATTTTATCTGGTTAAATAAAGGTGAAAAAATTGGCAAAAAAAAATAAATAGCATATTGGTGCAAATAGCAGTAATGACGACTACAGACAGGACAATCTACGACATATAAGGCGAGAAGTCCAGCGGATCTTGGGTCCTGCTATTCGTGCCCGAGGCGTTCGCGGGCTACTCTGCCTCACGACCCGCCCTACTCTGCCTCTGATTGGTCAAGTCATGAAACGTTGTTCATCCAATCACTGCGAACAAACATTCTTGACGAACTCGCGCTCAAGCTGTCAGTTGGATTGTATTTTGAGAAGACGAAGCGACACAAAAAATATTAAAAACGTTCTTTATTCTATCATGTTAGCCACCCTGCCGTCTGCAGGTGGCTCATCTTGAGTTTCCGACCCCTGGTAAGCTAATCATGGATAAATCCAAGAAAAGAAAAGTTGCAGAGGAAAATAGAGATTTTAATTCAGCGTGGACAGATTCATTTGCTTTCACTACTAACGATGCAGGCTTACAACAAACTGGCCTATGTTTACACGTTTTATATGTTCTATATGTTTATACTTATTATACTCGTTCTATATGTTTTATTTATTTCAAAGTGTACTTTTTATTTTTATTAATTTCCCACAAATAAGGGAAGGACTAAAATAGACCTGCATGGTTCTGTGTTTGATTTAAAAGTAGGTCTACACATGGCAGTGTTTTTTCTCCTCATAAGAGTTTGAGGTTTTCCTATGTTAGTGTTGTGGTGCGCTCCTCCCCAGAGCGTACCACGTCATCACCGGCGGCTCGGGATCCCAGCCCGAACAGTCCTGAGACATCCCGAGCGAGTGAGACACGTTCGGCACTAACGAGACGCCGACTCACCAGGTGTTGCAAATCCCAATCAGGACACAGCGGCTATTTAAGCCCGTCATGAACGATACGACGTTGCTAGAACGTACTACCCCCTCGGCTCTGGTTCCCCGTGTTCTCCTTCCTGGTTCCCGCGTATTCCTCGTCTCCGTGATACCCCGTCGATCCTGTGTTCTCCACGCTCCACGTTCCTCGCTCCCGTGTCTCCCTCGCCCCTCTACGAACCCCTACCCTCCTCGGACCTCTCTCCTTGCTCCTCGCTCCAGTGACTCCCTCTCCGGACCCCTACGCTCCTCGACGCTGTTGGGTCGGTCACGACTACTAAGGGAGGAGACGGAGCAACGGATGCGGGACTGGCGGTGCCTTTATTGTGGGAGGACGGGCCATTTCATCCGCAAGTGTCCAACCCGCCCACCAGCCATACCTCCTGGCCCGGTTGGTAGGCCGGGACTGGCACTCTCAGCCGGTTGGCGCCACGCCTGGACCGCTCTGTGGCTTGTAGCATAGCGGTCCGGGCCGTTTTCCACACGTAAGAGACCAGAAACGCCTGCGTAGGAACTCCATTGTCCGGTGGACGCCAGGGTGACATGCGAGTAGACTGGAGTGACCCCACTCGAGTACCTGAGGCGGAACACTCTCGGGTACAAATAGCCGATGCTGGGGTCCCCCACCGGGATCGGGCTGGTCACGCTGAGCTTGTCTAACCACTGACTCGATCTCCCAGGTGACAGCACCCACCACCCGGGATGGTGGAATGATGGTGTTCGTGGCCTCCGGTGGTTCATTGGTCTCTTCTGACGACGAGGTAAGTGCCGTGAGAGGCGCCGCCACCCGACTGAACCCTCTAATGAAATGTCTATGAAAGTTGGCAAATCCCAGAAAACGCCTGAGTTGCGTCCTGTCAGTGGGCCGTGCCCACTGCTCCACCGCGAGGATCTTCCTTGGGTCAGGACGGATCTTTCCCTTCTCCACCAGGTGGCCCAGGAATTCTACTGAGGCCGTGTGAAACGCACATTTTTCGGTCTTCACGAACAGCCTGTTCTCGAGTAATCGTTGAAGAACCAGGCGAACATGTTGGTGGTGTTCGGGCCAGGAGGTATGGCTGCTGGCTCGGGACCTGCCCCTCCAGACCTCCTCCCGGAAGTTGGCTCCACGGTATGTGGGTCCGTACACCATTGAAAAGATCATCAATCCCTCTGCGGTTCATCTCATCCTTCCCACTTCACTCAAGATACATCCAGTGTTCCATGTGTCCCAACTCAAACGCCTCCAGCCCCTTTGCCCCTCCAGCACCGGTTCCTCCGCCTCCCCGAGTCCTGGATGATGGGGACAAGGTGTGGGACGTGGACCGGCTGCTTGCGGTCCGCCGAAAAGGACGGGGATTCCAATATCTGGTGGAATCCCCAAACCCCTACCCTCCTCGGACCCTCTCCTTGCTCCTCGCTCCAGTGACTCCCTCTCCGGACCCCTACTCTCCTCGGACCCTCTCCTCGCTCCTCGCCCCAGTGACTCCCTCTCCGGACCCCTACTCTCCTCGGACCCTCTCCACGCCCCTATTCCTGGATTCCCCTTTTCCCCGCAGACGGATCCCCGACAGACCCGGACTACCCTGACCACCGGACTACCCTGACTCTCCCTCAACCCGAGTTAAGTATTTTGTTTTTCTAGATAATTTTTTCGATAGTTATTTTCTTATATAGATATATATATATATTCATTATTTATATATATATATATATTATATAGATATAGGCAGAGTTAGTATTTTCTTAGACATATATATATATATATATATTAGTTATATACAGATATATAATTATTTATTGGTCTTTGGATATATATATATTATTATATATAGTATTATAGATATTAGGTATTTATTTGATACATACAAATGACATTCCCTGAGTATATAATAAAAACCCTTGGGAACTTATCGGTTGTCTGAGTCCGTCTTCTCTATTTGGTTTACCTCATTGGCTTTTCTGTTTTCCTGTACGGGCGTAACAGTTAGAACAGCAATAAAATGTTCTTCAACAGTTTTCTCTTTGTTGTTTTATAATTTCCTAAATGCAACGAACTATAGTTCTTTTACAGTGTGTCACAAATTATTTTTTTAGGAAAATATTGTTATAAAAAAGAATAAAAACGAATAATAATAGATACATACTAGAAATAAGCTTTTGAATAAATTCCAATCCCTCTGTATATATAGTTACTATATATAAGTTATACACTGTGTTATCTTCATTTTAAGGGTAAAATAAGTTTTGCAGCTCCAGATGAATTTTATTTTGTGGGAGAGGGGCCAAAATGGCTCTTTTGATAGTAAAGGTTGCCGACCCCTGTCCTAACCCAATGTACTAAATATGATGAAATTAGAGAATCTTCATTCAACCAATTCAGCTTAATCCTCCCTGAAAATATACCAACAAAGAAAAGCTACCACACATTCTGGGAGAGAACAAGGACCTGGCCATTCATAGCAGCTTGCCATAAACTGAGAGAGAGGGAGAGACACTACAGGAGCAGGTGAGAGAGAGGGAGAGAGACAAGAGGAGCAGGTGAGAGAGAGAGACAAGAGGAGCAGGTGTGAGCGAGGGAAGAGAGACAAGAGGGGAAGGTGAGCGAGAGGGAGACAAGAGGAGCAGGTGAGAGAGAGAAAGAGAGAGAGAGAGAGAGAGAGAGAGAGAGAGAGAGAGAGAGAGGGAGGACGTGGGGAGTGGACTGACTTGCCAGCGGGGTTACCTTGACATCCACACTAACCGATTCATCTCCATGATGGACAACTCTCCTCTCCTCTGCTGACGACATCACTTCCTGCTCAGCAGAACCTTCTTACGCTCTCTCTTCATGACAAGTTCTCATGACGGTTGGAAGACAGGGGTGGTCACAGGGTCTGTCCCTGCAGGAAGCTCCCGGGACAAGACATCTCAGTGGGGGGGCGGGGGGGAGTTTATAATTAGAATTAAATTCATCACTGTAGATGAGACAGCGCAAGCAGATAAGTCACTAAGGAGGAGGAGGAGGAGGTTAGGAGGAGGGCAGGTGGGGAAGAACACAATGTTTCCCATGGGAAGCCCTTCGTGTGTATGTGTGTGTGTGTGTGTGTGTGTGTGTGTGTGTGTGTGTGTGTGTGTGTGTGTGTGTGTGTGTGTGTGTGTGTGTGTGTGTGTGTGTGTGTGTGTGTGTGTGTGTGTGTGTGTGTGTGTGTGTGCGTGTGTGTGTACAAGAGCAGGCTGGGACGTTTAATGGAGTTTCCTCTAATCTGAACTGACATGATGACATGAAACACAGTCGGTCTGTCTAGCGCTGAGCATCCTACATATTTTATAAACTCACACATATACACTCATACATACATACAGTTCATACATAGGTATTCTATACTCATACATATAAATATTACATATACGCATACATATACAAACATACATGTTGTATGGACTCATACATAGACATACACATACACATTCTATACTCATATATTAAAGGTAGTATAAGTAAGAATCAGTGCATTCTGAGCTCCGTAGGTTGAGACAATAACAATCAGAAACTAATGTTAGTTCTAGCAGGTTGTGTTGGAAGTTAAAAGATGAGAGCTTCCCCAACTCTCTCTGTTGCGTAGAACAGCTTTTGGGTGATTTCTCTTATATTTGAGTCGGGTCGGATTTTGCTGAAAAATGGAACGAAGTGACATGTAAGCGTGGATAATTAAAAAATATATACATAGCTTTTTTTTTATGTGTACAAGTTTAATTATGATGAAAACTAATATTCGTTTCTGATTGTTATTGTCTCAACCCACGGAGCTCAGAGTGCACTGATTCTTACTTATAGTACATTTAAGATAAGATAAGATAAGATAAAACTTTATTAATCCCGAAGGAAATTCTTGTGCCAGAGGTTGCATAGCAATAGAATAATAAACAATAGAAAAATAAACAATAGAATAATAAAATGAAATAACAAATGTACAAATTTACAGTGAGTCTAAGCCTTTAGATTTTTCTTGTCTTTACGGACAAGAGAAATCAAAAAATAGAGGTAAGATATTCAGCAAAACAAGTTGGCAATGGTATTGGGAAGTACTAGTGAGAAGTAGTATTGCACATGAGAAATATTGTACATGATGATGAAGGAAAGAAAAAAGAAATAAGAAATATTGTGGTTGTGTCTGTGTGTATATATGCATTGTGTATGTATATGTGTATGTGTGTGCATTGTCTGTGTGTGTGTGTGTGTGTGTGTGTGTGTGTGTGTGTGTGTGTGTTGTGTGTGTGTGTGTGTGTGTGTGTGTGTGTGTGTGTGTGTGTGTGAGTAGCTGTATTTAATGTTAATATCACAAAGAAGCGGCTGAGTCACAGATTCAATTACAGAGAGAGACACACACACACACACACACACAGACATGCACACAGATGGACAGACACACACACACACACACACACACACACACACACAGACATGCACACATACGGACAGACACACACACACACAACACACACACACACATACAGACATGCACACACATACAGACATGCACACAGACATGCACACATACGGACAAATACACACACACCTGGTGTGACAGATGCCCTTTGCTAAAAGACCTGCCCTGTGCACCTGTCCTGTAATTGGACCGCAGCAGGGTGTGTGTGTGTGTGTGTGTGTGGTGTTTGTGTGTGTGTGACACTAAAATGCACTTTCAATTAATTTCACTTGAGGTCTGACATTTATATATTGGTGCCACTGGTGAGAGCTGAACATGCATGCCTGTGTGTGTGTGTCTGTGTGTGTGTGTGTGTGGGTGGGTGTGCCCTGTGGGTGTGTGTGTGCCGTGTGTGTGTGCTGTGTGTGGTGTGTTGTGTGTCTGTGTGAGAGAGAGAAGTATGTATGCGGTGTGTGTGTGTGTGCTGGTGGTGTGGTGTGTGTGGGTGTGTGTGCTGTCTGTGCAGTGTGTGAGAGAGAGTATATGTGTGTGGTGTGTTGTGGTGTGTGTGGGGGTTGTGTGTGGTGCTGTGTGTGTGTGTGTGTGTGTGTGAGTGTGTGTGTGTGTTGTGTGTGTGTGCGTGCGTGCGTGCGTGTTTCAGTCCTTCATATCATATCTTTGATGTCAACGTTGAACCACAGACGCACACACTCACCATCTTTTCACCTTCCACCTGTCCATCACTCCTCCATCACTCATCTATCCTACGTATTTATTCCATGTCGGGGCCACAGCCAATCATAATGTTTGTCTTCAGACATACACATGGATGCACACATGCACACGCAAACACACATACACACACACAGACCATTATGTCACAACTAATTTAAGAAGCTATTTCTCTGCCACTTAGAAGTTATTAAACTTCATTAAACCGCACATTCATACAAATCATTCAAATTCATAAAATGTTATATTAGTTTTATTAATAATGATTATGTCCATACTCCAGGGTCTTCTACCAAACCATTGAACTTGGGACTCGGGTTCAATAGTAAAAGACGTCCAAACGTCCTATTCCAAATTTCCCAGCATTCTATTTCATTTTGTAGCCGTGCCGTGACTTCATAAATGACCGTGTTCACCCATGCCTTGACATGAAACAGATCAGAGAGAGAGCAAGGGGTCCAGCTCTGGAACATTTAGTTTTTAATACCACATTTATCCTTTAGAATGATGCAGGGAATGGAGTTTCTTGCGTTGCAGATGTCCGCACCATTTTTCTCACTACACCAATACCTTTTGGTGAGGCTGCTGCAGCAATTACCACTCCTACGATCAATATGAAAACGGTTGTCCGTCAGAGAATGTCTCGCTCTGCGAAAAGTTTCAAGTACCTCCCTCTTTCTTACTTCCTCCCTCTCTCCCTCTTTCTATCTCACATTCTCTCTATACCTGCCTGTATCTCTCTGCCTCTCTCCCACTCTCTCTCTCTCCACCCATCTCTCTATTTGTGTTTTTTTCACCATGCAGGGTCGTCTCAGTGGAGCTTGCCGATGAGGGCTCATTAATAATTTGATCTCCTTCGATTCGTGCAGCAATCCAGGGAAAACAGAACACTTTGTGAGAACATTCATCGAGAAACTGAGAGAAAAGAAATAGCCATATCATTCACGTCAACCGCCAACCGCCTCACCAACTGCCAAACATGTGGTAGATTTAAACCGCCACACTTTTTCTGTTACGTCTCTGCTGACACATCGACGAGAACATCCACTCTTCTCCGGTTCTCTTCTGCAGCGCCTGATGGATGAGTCCCAGGAGACACCAGCAGTTAAAGATTACAACAAGACCATTATATCTCCATGACCTCAATACTTGCTTGACGTTTGCTCTTTTTGAGAGAAAAGCAAAACAACTTGTAAACAGCAAGATAATAAATAAGGGAGAAGTTGTTAAATAATACACCATGAAGCCCGGGCCAACAGAGATCACACTTGGTTGGTGAGGTGAAGCATTTCAGAGCCGCAACTGTGAGTCACCCCCCTCTGTAAATGAAGAACACTAGCCTGGCTGATCTTTGGAGGAGCCGCCCAAGTGGCTAGCTCTGGAGCTCACCCCTGAAGAGGTGGCTGTAGCATAGAGGCTGTAGCATAGAGGCCGTAGCATAGAGGCCGTAGCATAGAGGCCGTAGCATAGAGGCCGTAGCATAGAGGCCGTAGCATAGAGGCTGGCCACGCACTAGTGTGTAGTAGCAGAAAGATGTCCTCAGCTCACCTAACAACAGGTGTGAGGTATGCTGGCTGACTTTATCACTAAAGATGACCTCACCTCTGGTTAAACGCTTATATCACTGATATAGAAGCGTTTCTTATATCACTGACATATTTCTTAGACAGTATCACTGACATGAGTGGAACATAATGTATATAAATCACATATAATATATAATATAAATATATACATGTATAATATAAATATATGTATATACATACATATATACAGGATATAGTATATACATTAAATAGTATATATACTGACGTCATGGATAAGTGCAAAGTATAATAAAAAATTTAAGAATAAAGCTCCCAAAAATATTAACAATATATTATAAATCTCAGAAAAAGCTTCAAAATATAGGATATAATAATAAAATTGCAAAAACAGGGATTTCTGTTGAAATACATGCTACATATACATACATATATATAATATGTATATACATAATATATATAAGGAGACAAACCTGCACACACACACATTCACAATGTAATCATGCTATGCATTATTTCCTTTGCATGGAAATAATGTAGACAATAAAGACCTGTCTGCTGTTTTCTGGAAGTTTACTCAGAGCTGCCAGAGCAACATTCAATTCAATTCAATTCAATTTTATTTGTATAGCCCTTAATCACAAGACAGTCTCAAAGGGCTTTACAGGCCAGATTATTATGGGCCAAAGGTGATTTATGACCCCCTCCTAGCCCTATAGCCCCCCGAAGGGCAAGAAACAACTCCCTTAATTAACAAGGAAGAAATCTGGAGGAGAAATGAGGAGTGAAGGATTCCTCCTCCCAAGGATGGTTTGGAGTGCAATGGGTGTCATACAGGCATTAAAAACAGGGGTAACAAAGCATGACAAATTATAAACGACAAAGTACAAATAGTAAATTAAATAGTAATATTGTGATGGGGTGCTGGCTGGAGAGCAGGCTGGTAGCCGTCAGGTGGGGTGGCCAGGTATCCAGTCATGATCACAGCAGCACCCTAGATAATGGAGACAACGTGACGGTTAGATGGAGCACAGTAAGCAGGGAACATACAAGTATCCTCAGACCTAGAATGCGTCAGTAAACATGCGTCCAGTCAGAGCTCTGATGCCAGGTGCAGAAAAACGCTCCAAAAGTGCACAAAAATGAATTATTAAATTATTATTTATTCCTGTTACGTAAATCATAGAAGGGCAAACTCTAGAATCTGAGGCAGGTTTTTAGGTTGTTGTTTTTTACTAAAAGTAAAAGAAATGTTACTGGCATTAACAGGAAACATAAAAACGTGTATCAACGAAACGCTTCCATCACGTGGCCTGTTGTGAACGTGGAGATTGTCCTGAACTGACATTCCCGCCCTGAATTAATACCCCAGTCCGCCCCTGCGTCTTCAGGAAATATTATAGTTTGGTAAGTGACTGTGTGTCTATTCTCTCTGTTATTTATGTGTATTTTTACCCACCAGTATCTTATCTTTGGTGGTTTGGCTTTGGCTTGCTGGCCGCCCGCAGACGAGTTCAACTCCAGGCCAGTCATTAGTGGGCCTTTTTAAAGCAACAGCACCATCTAGCGGAAGACAACTGGAAGACAGGTTCGTGATTATTATTAATATCGCTCAATACTCCTTGTTTTAGTATCTGATGTCTGGAGAGACTAATCGAAAGTTTTGATTTCTTCAAAACCATTTAAAGGAAAACGGGCAGGTATGATTAGGAATGTATTGGTTTAATATTTTCTAGTCTTGGAGTAGTCATGGAGATTAGCTTAACAAACATTCACCGACATTTTATGTTTTTTTAAGTATGAATTTTTTTGTAACTACGTTGTTTGGAGGCATTCAACTGATAAGCTAGGACTGCTGTGTTCAACCTGCTGAGATCTAGAAGTCTGGTCGCCACGACAACAAAGTTTAAAGGCAAACAAAGTTTCCATAAAACCCAATGACCAGATGAAATATTCTCTCTCCATCGTTCAGATGTGTGTCTGGCGTCCCCTCGTCTTCCTCTTCCTCCTCTTTCTCCCCCACCCCTCACGGTCTCTCGCCCCAGCCTCCCTGGCCGACCTGGAGCAGGTGGGGTCCGAGGTCATCATGGATAGCTCCCCCTGCAGTGCCACCTGCGGGGTCGGCCTCAAAACACAGAAACTGTGTGTGAGGAACGACGGAGGAACAATGGGACTCGACGGAGGAGAGGAAGGGGGGAGCGATGGAGGAGACCAGGAGGTACGTGTTATGTTTGGTATACATTTGTATTACTCTCATGTTATGTTATGTTTGTCATGTATACATGTACTTTAATGTCATTTTTGTGTGACATTTGTGTTGAGACTAACCTAGTCTACCATGGACTAGCTTCCTGGTTCAAATAGAAAGACCAGTAAATTGATGTTTTCTTCTAGTTATAAGAAATTATATGTAAGGTTAGTTTTGTTCTGTTAAATTATGAATTCAACTTTATATGAGGATACATGTGAGTCTGGCTTGTCCTTCATACATTATGTAACACAAATGCAATATCCAGCCTGGCATCCTGCCTGGAGGTTGGTTAACATCCACCCCCCTACAAACACACACACCTCCGCCTCCATCCCCTCTCTATCCCTCCACCCTCATCCCTAGTCCGTATTTTAAATGGTTTCCCCAGAAACTGAAAGTTCTGGGGAAACCTCTTGACCTCTTGACCCCCACAGGGCAACTTCCTCCTCTCACAGGAAGCTGGCTGCTAATGAATATGCTAATCCCCCTCACCTCTCGCCTACCCCAAACTTTTCACTTGTCGCGACAACGTGACCTCATCTGCATATATTAGCACACATAATATGGAGCTTCCCACTTCTAGACGGGTTCACCGAACTCTCGGGAGAGGAAAAGTAGTAGTTTTTAATTTCAGTGGGTCTTTGGATGTGAATAGAACAGACCGGGGCCGAGGCCTTTAGGAGATACAGACCCACGCGCATTAATACACTCACTTTATTTTTGTAGCTGGAGATGTGATGTGTGTTTGGCAGGGGGAGGCGTGTCGCATGCGCCAGGTCAAGTGTCTGGACACCTGGAGGTGCGGCCTGAAGACCCTCACCATCCGGGAGGGAACCCGCCTGGAGATCAACTGTCTGGGGGAGGTGATGAAGGCCATGGGGCGCTACTCCTGGAGGTGAGGAGGAGAGGGGAGGGGGAGAGAGGTGGAGGGGAAAGCGCTAAGAAGAGGAGCAGAACAGAAGGAGCTGGGGAGATCGATTTGAGGGACAGGTAGCCTAGTGGCGCAGGTCAAAGTTGGCAGTGAATGTACAGTGATGTGGTGATCTGTGCGTGTATCCTGGTCAGGGTGTCATGGCGATACGCCCGGGGTGTCATCACCTCTGACGACCGTCTGTTCTCCCGCCTGGCAGCCCCGCACCTCGACCGTGTGGTCCTAGAGCCCGCCTTTGAGCGTCACGCAGGTGCAAATACTATATTATGGTATATAGATATAAAACAAAACATACTAATCTATATATAAATAAAGGGAGCAGGATGAGCTGATTAGGGTGCGACTCAGACAAAATTTCCAGGTTTGATTCCCAATGTCGAGTCTACCTGGAGGCTAACCAAATGTATTGTTTAAGTTGCTTCGGATGAAATCGTCTGCTAGATGACGAGCAGGAGCAGGTATAGACAGATCACCTGACCAGGTGTGTTTACCCAACTAGGTACGTACCGCTGTGATGTGCAGGACTCGGCCCACCGACAGGGGAAGCGAGCGTACTGGGGGGTGAGGGTGCTACCCCCGGGGGGTTTTCAACCTGGACTACCCAGACTCCCCGGCACACAAGGCCCCGACCCTCAACCAGACCCAGCCGTACCACACCAGCACCGTCCGCAACATGGTAGGAGCTCAATGGACGTTCCCTGTGGGTAATCCCATCAGGACCGTAACCCAGACCAAACTCAACCTAATCATCACAAAACCGAGCCTAAACTGCATAATATAAGGCCTCAACTCATCCATTGTCATACCTAAACTTTCATTTTACCGAAACATAACTTTGTCCAAGATTATGGGAATAATCACCCGAAAAGTCTGTAGCCGCTAAGCTGGAACTGGTTTTATCTGGTTCGGTCTGGTCCTAACTGATTTTATCTTGACCTGCTTGTTACTGTTCCTAACTGATTATATCTGGTTCTGTCTGATTGTTTAGTTCTAACTGGTTTGGGTGACCAGACGTCCTGGTTTAAATGGAAATATATGTAAAATGCCGGTTTTCAACATTCATTACCAAATTGTGATTCTTTGCTGTTCCAACTGCTTCTGGCTATCTGGTTGTAACTGGACCCACCAGGTGCTGGTGAGCCTGGGTGTCTCCGCTAGCCTCGCAGGGCTGACCATCACAGGGCTGTACTGGGTTGTGGTGAGGCGTGCGCAGCTGGAGATGGTGGAGGAGGAGCAGGAATGAGGAGAACCAGGAGATGACACTGGGGTCACAGGGAACAGAGCCACAGAGAGAGATTGAAAGATCTGGAACTCTGACCCAGGACAGTCTGATTAAACATACTGAACCACACTGGCTTTTTAGTTCAATGTTTTGATCATCTTAAGGTATAATGTCATGTGAATGATGATGACTTCTACTTGATTATACAGTTCAATGTGCATTTTCAGGTTGTGGGCCCTTGAATTAAGGCAACATACATATTCATGAGGAGGGTCAAGTCCACCGGACGCCCTCAGATCTTCCCTGCAATCACGCCATTCCCCTGACCTGTGCCTCCTTGTTGTCCATCATATATTAGTGACTCTTCCGGGGAATTGAAAGGGTCACTCGACTGAGTAAAATAACGTCAATGTCCACACCAGGGTAATAGTTTAGTTAGCCAGTTTATTATATTACCAGTGGAATTAGAGGTAGGGTTTAGTATTAGCCAGTCCGTAATCCACGAGAATCGTCGTTGTCCGTAGGCACGGGTCGGTACACGTAGGCAGATTCTCGTACAGTCCAGGGTGGGGCTTGGATGCGGGTTGTCAGACAGGCGGGGGGTCAATCACGAAGCGGGGTCTCATTAATCCAAGGGCACACAGCCAACTCTTTCTCTCCTCCCTCTGCACACGGCACGCACCTCCAGTTTCGCCTCAGCTACTCCTCCAGTTAGTGATCATGGAGTCCTTTTCATCCTCTATTAATTAGTCTATTAATGAGCCGCACCTGTCCCCTTTTCGCGGTTGCGGCTGATTCTCCGCTGGCGTCATCTCCCCTCGAGATAGACGCGAGCGGCCTCTGGCGGCCATCGGTAATATCGTTCATTCACCACCTCTCCATGGGGCACTTGCCTCCGGCTGCCACAATATATATATATATACTACTATATATATATAATATATATATAATATATATATATATATACGTATATACCATGGCTGCGGTCAAAACGTCAGTTACGCCCTATGTCCTTTCCTAACCACTTTTCTTTAATCCCGTCAGGAGGTCAAGGAAAGGTGTGAAGGTGGTGAAACAACAGTGATCCGAGCATGAACTACTAAAAGCGCATCTTAGATTAGAAACATATCAATCCATAACCAATATCAGTACAGTTACCAGTATACTAGTCACAAAAGTGAAACTAAATGCTTGTCACATTGACAATGGTTGCTCACGTTCCTCCTCCTGAAATCTACCAGATGCGTAAATATGTCAATTTGTAATAAATGGCATAAATGGCCTTCCATAAAGTACTGTTTTCAGTATAGGATGACATCACCTCCTACGTCAGCTACTACGGTTTTACTTTAAAATCGGAAAGGACATACATTACAATAAATGCTTTGCTTTGCCCCGCCGTGCAAAGCATAGACCACCCACGATGCCATAGAAAAGCACAGAAAGTCATGAAGGACTACAGCCACCCAGGCCATGTTCACGCTGCTGCCGCCTGGTAGACTTTACCAGCAACACCAATCTCATTGACCAAATTGATCACTTTACATTTATATTTATAACATTTATAATGTTTAGATTATTTAATTACTTCTGGATACATATGCTATATTCCCTATGCTATATTTAATACTCTGGATACATATGCTTCTGATTATTTTATCTTGATTATGTATATTTCTGCTATTCCATGCCATATTTCTGCTACTACTGCCCTCACTTGTGCATCTGCCCTTACTTACTTGTACATTTATGATACTTAATATTTAATACTTCTGGATTCATAGGCTATAGGCTGGATTCATAGGCATAGGATTCATAGTGTATTCTTTTTTATCTTTATTATGTATATTGTGCTATTCGCAGTATGTTTTTTCTCTTGTTATTTTTTGCCTACTTTTGACCCCTTGAATGCCTCCTACGTACTGTAGCTTGCCATAAATGGCCTATAAATGTATATAAAACCATATGCTCTGCACTAGTAGTTGAGATTCTACCATGAAATTAATTGCACTCAGATTTTCATATTCAATGTTCTTTCCATAGTTGTCCTCTAAAGACCACATGGAACAGGATAGGGAGTGATTGATCGGGATTGATCAAATGAACAGCTTTCAGACAGCATAGAAGACAAAGATTCACAGAATCTGCTGTTCTGCTCCACAGAATCTGCCAAGTGGGTTAACATACACACAGAAAAAAATGATACACACACGTCCCAGCATGGGTGCTGACAGAGGGACGGTGACACAGCGTGTCCTACTTGGCCGTGATGGTAAATGGATTGCATTTATATAGCGCTTTTATCCAAAGCGCTTTACAGTTGCCTTACATTCACCCATTCATACATCAACGGTGGTGTCAACCATGCAAGGTAACAAGTTAGGTGTCTTGCTCAGGGACACCTCGAAGCAGCAACCTTCCTGTTGCCAGACCCACTCTTACCTCCTGAGCTACTGCTGCCCCATGATGATGATGATGCAGATGGTGAAGATGAAGCTCAGAGGGGGGTCCAACCCATTCATGGACAGCAGAGTGTGTGTTTGTCTTTATTCTGTGTGTGTATGTGTGTGTGTGTGTGTGTGTGTGTGTTCTGTGTTTGTTAGTATCTGTTTGTTGTGTGTGTGTGTGTGTGTGTGTGTGTCGAAGTAGGCCTAGTTAAACTGCGTGAATCACATTATAAATCATACCGTTTAAAATTGTTGGCTCTACATGTTTACACGTAGCAAGTTGACATTTGGCAGTTGGCAGAGAAGAAATTCAAAACCACTTGAATGAAATGAAAGGATTGTTCTTTTTATCTCTCTCGCCTTTCCCTCTCTGCCTCTCCCCCTCGCTCTCTTATCTGACTCATCGCTCGCCTCTCTCTATCTCTCTCTATCTCCCCCCCCCAATGATCGGGTCCTCGTGTTTTGTTTTACTTGTCTTTTGTTTTACGTGTCAGTGCGTCAGACGGTGGAAGCTAGATACAGTTTGAATGTTGTTTCACGTCATCTACCAGCCACAATAACAACTTCAACCAAACCACAGAAAATGTTGTATTTGTGGTTTGGAAAAAAACGTTTTGCAGCTTGGCTTCCAGCCGCCCTCTTCCACACGGTGATATACGGAAGCGTAACGTTCACACCGCAAAATGAATGAATTCTGTGTTTTGCACATTTCTTTGTATTTCCCAAAATCACATTGGGATGTGGGGCAAGCAGAAGAAAAAGGCCAAAAGATAACTGCAGAAAGTTACGTTTGATGCTATTGACGCAACATAATACAAATTTTACCTTGTTCAATCCTTAGAAAACCACATATTTAAAAACAAATGAACGTTTATCAATACAATACTCACTGTATTGTATTGATAAGGACATATTTAAAAACAAATGTTAATTTGTTTTTGCATGCATGCATTCTTAGTATGGCAGTTGAACAAGTAACCCGGGCAGTGTTAATGCCATGCTAAGAGTTGTGCTAGTCAGGGAATCGAACACCAAACCCTGTCAGTGTTAATGGCATGCTAACAGTTGAGCTAGTCAGGGAATTGAACCCTAAAACCTGCCCGTGTTAAAGCCATGCTCTACCAGTTGTGAAAGTCAGGGAATCAAACACCTAACCCTGGCAGTGTTAATGCCTTGCTGTCACGGTCTCGACCGTGTCTCCGGGCTCCCGGGGTTGGTGGGCGTGCGCTCGCGGCTGCCGTCAATCTACTATCAGTGACAGTATAAAGACTCCGGCTTTCCACCCACTGGTTGTCGGATCATTGTTACAAACTACCTGTTGTTTATACTTGTCGTTAATGCTCCCCCCCGTATGGACTTCACCCATTGCCAGCCAGCCGATCTCCCTGCCTACCCGTCCGCTCGCCGATCCCTGCCTGCCGGTTCCCGCATCTGCCTGCCACGCTCGCCACCCGTCCCGCTGGCTTCACTCCCATGTCCTCTCTGTATGTATTCTCAATAAATAACCACTAAGTACTGCTTAACTCCGAGTCTGGGTCTTGCGCTTGGGTCCTCCTGCTCACCACGTGACACTTGCTCTATCAGATGCAGGGTATTGACACCCAAACACGTGCAGTGTTAATGCTACGCTAACAGTTAAGCGAGACAGGACTAAGCCTAATACTAATAATAGCCACACATGCTCATATACATGAGACATTAATAATGAATATATATATAAAATAAGTATTCCATTCATTCAGGAGGTTGATGTGCCAGCCTTGTGTCTCGTCCTCATAGCCGCCTGTTCATCTACAGCTCTGGTTCTCACCACAGAGCCAAAGATAGACCTGGTGGTGATAATTCTCATATTAGTCCTTTCCAACACGGTTTATAACTCTGACTATTAATATCTGCCTAATATATGATCTAAGATTCACACAAAATTCAAAGTGGTGACGTTTCACAAACGTCCATCCATTCATTTTCGTCCGCTTATCCGGGGCTGGGTCGCGGTGGCAGCCGGCTAAGCAGGGCCCCCCAGGCTTCCTTCTCCCCAGCCACACTCTCTAGTTCCTCCTGGGGGGTCCCGAGGCGTTCCCAGACCGGACGAGATATATAATCCCTCCAGCGGGTTCTGGGTCTGCCCCGGGGTCTCCTCCAAGTTGGACGTGCCCGGAAAACCTCCAAAGAGAGGTGCCCGGGGGGCATCCTAATCAGATGCCCGAACCATCTCAGCTGACTCCTTTCGATGCGGAGGAGCAGCCTCCGCATCATCCACAAACATGTTGGATGATATAAATAGGCTGAAATAGAGAGAGAGATGTAAATGCAATGCAAATGTGCATGCCAATAAACAAAACAACCTTTTGAGAGAGAGAGAGAAAGCTACAGAGAGACAGAAGAGAGAGAGAGTGAGAGTCAGAGAGAGTGAAAAAGTTTGGCAAACTGACAAAAGACTCCCTTTTCACTCTCTGTTCACAGAAGCCTTGATAAAACTGTATTGGTTCAGCACAGGTCAAATGGAATGGCTCCTTGTCTGAACCCTGCTGACATTGGGAGTCCCCCAAGGCTCAGTACTCGGACCACTTCCGTTCTGCCTACATACTAGGGATCTGTCTCGGCCCAGTTATCACACCACACGGCTTCTCCTATCACGTGGGACGTCAACTCACTATTCAACTATTTCTTTCTTTTCCCTCCCTGGAAACCCAGATCGCAACACGCATCTCTGAATGTCTGGCTAACATCAGCACTTGGACGACTGCACATCACCTGAAGCTCCTCCTCGACAAGACTGAGCTTCTCTTCATGCCGGGGGAAAGACTGCCCGCACATGGACATGCTCGTTACTGTGGAGGACATTTCACTGCACCTCACTCCTGGCCGGACTCCCTGCCTCCACAATCACACCTTTGCAGTGCGTACTGAATGATGCAGCGTGCCTGGTGTTGAACCTACCAAAGCCACCATCCTCTTCCGTGACCTCCACTCCACCTCCACTGTTATCGCGTGCATGAGATTCTGGTACTGGTCGACAAGGCTGCCGGTGGAACTGCCCCACCCGCCGCCAAGCATTAGTCAGACCCCATGCACCAGCTGGAGCACTCGGTGTAACTATTTCAACTGGCTGGCCGGTACCACCAGCTAAGAGCAAGCAAACATCACTCCGCTAAGGCACAACTCTTCTCTGTTTCAGCACCGCAGTGGGATTAGTGAGAACTAATTTGGGAAACGGTCTTTAAAAAATATCTTCTCTGCCAAGCCTGCATGTCTCCATGCCTTCTATCATATATAGTTGTGTAAATATATTCTTCTTCTTTTCTTTTTCATTAAAAGCACCTTTTGTTGGGAAAGAATTATTCTCTCAATGTACGTCCTCTTATTCTTGTCCTGTATAATTTATCTTCGTTGACGGCACTGGTTTACTGGTACGTGACGGCGTAATTCATTGTATCTCACATGCTGCTTATTGAACTGTCGCCATACTATGGAAGGCCATCTAGGCAAAAACCCACACGTACCATCACGCCTTCCAAACGTGACTCTGAAAATCACGTGTGACCCTACGTCATCCGACGGGAGCAACCAATCAGAGGCGGCGTGTTGTGTGCGTTCTGCGGTCGGTCGGGGGCAGCTGGAGCTGGAGCATGCGCAGTGAGCCCGACTCTTATGAAACGAACTAGCGCGGCTGGTGGAGAGATGCCGTCACTGTGCCCGGGCGGCCGCTGGTGTTCCCGATAACAACAATAAGGAAAGAGATGGTTCTTCCGTTGCTTTGTCATAAACACCACCCCTGGTGACCACGTACAAGGTAAGCCCGCTGCCTTTGTAGCCCGCCGCCGTTATGTAGAGTCCAGCTGAACTCTGACCCCGATTTGTATTACTGTCGTGTGGTTCCCTGATAATAAGCAAACCAGATGTTGGACTGTAGTGAAACATGCCGCACATTATGATAATCTGCGTCGTAATGTGGTTGTTTCTGGCTTCTATAGACGAAGAGCAATCGTAATATTAGCGCCATGCCATGTACACTGTGACATATTTTCCATTCCAGCTTCCTAAAGCATAACATGATATGTGACATATATAATGTATATCATATATATTACACATATGTTGCACACACATACAGTATATATTACATGTACATTACACACACACATATATATATATATATTACACATAGGTCTATATATTACACACACACACACAGATGATTTGACAGATAAAATGAAATAATTGTATGTCTACAATACGATGTTTTAACAACACGATGTGAGTATTTCACATCTCCAATGACCTAGGCCTGCTATTATTATCAAAATGGGTATTTGAAGCCAGATTAGTTGAATGTAAATTGTATTATTATTATTATTTTATTATTTTATTATTATTAATGTATTTGTAGTAGTAGTATGGCTAATGTTGTTATTGTGATATACTTCCAAAAGAGAGTGAACTATTAAATGTGATTGTACAGTAATCACACATTTCATAACAGAGGTAGTGAAACTCCTGATGCTGGACATGTCACCTGGTCTCTTCATTGATTTCTATTCAGATTCAGGGTACTTTATCAATCCAGAGGGAAATCGATTCTGTCACAATTTCTCTAAGATAGAAAATTACAAAAAAGGAGAATATACAAATATGAAACATAAAAATATAATACTGTAGGAATGGCAAGTCTAGGGCAAGTTCTTTGAGCAGCATTTGTTTATTGTATTGTGTGCATGGTAATAGAAGTGTACTTATCTGTCGTGGCATGTTATTTTACATCCTTTGAGTGGGAAGTGTGATCCAAACCATCTCTGTCAGATCTCATCTTCAGCCGGCCTGGAAGACACTTACAATTTCTTTCAAGCCACCATAGCTTGTGTCTGGCATTCAGTCAGCTGACAGAGCATGTGTCTGGCTGACATGCTAACAGTATAATTAGCTAAGAGAGCTAGTGAGAAAAGCCAAGCAGGGAGACTTGGCCAAGTGTTAAGCTCTTATTTTAATTAATCTGTGAAGCTTCCTCCTACTGTGACTGTAAACAGTTTGGTTTAAGAGATGTGTTTTACTTTGCATTCTTGACCTCACCATCACCTCCTCCTACACTCTAGGGTTTCTCAATGGGGGGCTGAAAGGGGAGAGCAGCAAAGACCAGTGTCAGATGAACAATCCAACATATTTTCTACCTTCTTTATTGAGTGTTGTAGCTTGTCAGCCTGCCCATAGCATTAGTCCCATACCAGAGTTTTCTTGAGTCGATCTAGCAATCGGTGACTGATGAGTTAAGTGAGTTGAAAATACGTGGTTAGATTTTTTGTAATTATTATTATTGTAATTTTGTTGAAAACAGGTAGTCTAGTGTTTCTCTGCGGCAAACTATCGGCAGCTGGACCAAAATCAAACAATAAAGTTTGAATTGAATAATCCTCCCATTCCGACAATAATATGCACAAAGTATGGACAACACAGTATGAAGAAAACATGCAGGCAGTGCAACTTGGATTATTCACAGTTCAGATGTATTCCTTCTCCATCCAACCCACAGCTATCTGTCTCCATTCAATATGGGTGGCATGAGTGTGTGTGTGTGTGTGTGTGGGGGGGGGGGGTGACCTGCCAAAGTTAACCCTGAGGGGCCGCTGATGGCCAAATGTTTGGGAACCTTGTCCTACACGCACATAGACTCACACAGTCTGCGGCTAACACGCCTCCTACATGGTGGGAGGCTTTTCCAATATGTCTGACTGTGCGTGTAGTGCTGTGTGTGTACCTACCTGCTGTGCAAAATGTCCTCACCCTATCTGAGGCTGGTGTTTTCCTCTGACTACAGTTCCTGCTCCTCCAGAGTCCTATTTATAGCCTCTCACTGGCTCTATATCTGTCTCCCTGTTTCCCCGGACCTTTCTCTGGGTTCAGATACAGTACTCTCTCTCTCCTTAGTCTACATGTGTTCAGATACAATACTCCCACCCCCTGCTCTTCTCACTGCGTTCAGATACAATACTCTCTCTTTCTTGAAGTTGGTCCAGTATTAAGCAAGAACGCAGCCATGAAAGCCATGTAAATTTTTCTATAAAAACATGTTTTTCAGAAAAAAATGTCACTGACAGTTAAGTGTTTTTCCCAAATTATGCAAAAGTGGGATCCAGTTGGAAAAGGAATATATTGCTATATGAATGAATGCATAGATAAATACAAAATACAAATTTGATAGAAATGCATTAAATAAACCAGACTCCCTCCTTCTCATCCCTTCTCCTCCTTCTTCTTCTTCTTCTTCTTCTTCTCCTCCTCCTGAACAAGATGGCTCCCAACACCATCCACTGGTTCCGGAAGGGTCTGCGTCTCCATGACAACCCGGCGTTGCGTGAGGCTGTGCAGGGCGCGGGAACGGTACGATGTGTATACTTCCTGGACCCTTGGTTCGCCGGCTCCTCCAACCTGGGTGTCAACAGATGGAGGTAAGCAGCACTTGATTGGTCGTGGTGAAAGCATGTGGATGTGTGATCGGTAGAGGTGGAAGAATGTGTTGTTTGTGTTGAAAATTAATCAACAGTGGCTGGGGCCGCCCCATGACTCGAGAAGAAAACCTTGTACATGGGCAGTTTGCTCCTTTTCCAATACAAGATGTGTTGCTGGGGCGCCTGCGGCCTCACAACATTTATGGACTGCTGCTGATTTACACACCACCAACCACTGGGTGGCAGCAGAGACCGAGTGGCTTGTGGTAAGCTGACATAAAATGCACCAGAATGAGAGTGAGCTCACACACAGCCACACACAGCTCGCCATGTTGAAGTGCCTCAGAAAAGTGCTATTTTACTGACGGTGACAAAATGTATTCCCATCCCTTGCCCCGCCAAGTGGCCAACTTGGGAGCTGTGTGTGTGTGCGCGCACGTGTGTATGCGTGTTGGGAGTGGGGTGGGGTAACTGGGTTAGGTCAGTGTGTTCATCCCAGTGGCCACCTGTGTATTTGGCTGTTTACGTCTTGGTGTGAGGGTGGGGATGTCGTGGAGGAGGTGGTAGGAGGAGCTAGACCCCAGGTCCTAGAGATGGTTGAGTACACTGGGAGGAGGTGTTGGCTACTAGCTGCTAGAGATGATTGAGTACACCGGGAGGGGGTAGTGTTAGCACTATTCAATAGTTTCTCATGGTACATAATGGTTTACAATGGGATTGGGTAACAGTGGTTTCTAATGGCATCGTATTGTTAATGTGGTTTATAGTAGGGGTTGACCGATATGGTTTTTTCTGGGCCGATACCGATTATTAGTAATTAGGGGGACGATAATCGGCCGATAATCGGATCTGATATTCATAATTGTTCCTATTATTGGAATCGTCATTTTGTATGATCTGATTGCCGATTAAATGAAAGAAAAAAAAATGCGCTTCTTGCAGGCGGCGCCTCTCTCTGGCTCAATGTACAAAATAACGACTCCAATAATCGGAAAAATTATGAATATCGGCCAGGGCAATAATCGGTCGACCCCTAGTTTATAGTGGGTAATCATGGGTTCTAACGTCATCAAATCGCTATCAAAGCGAAATGCGTCATCTGTTGGACAAAGGTTGCGGGGAGATCTGGGCGCAGGCAACATCATTGTTCATTGGTTTGCATATACCACCCACTCTGAAATGAATGCTACAAAGCCATTTAACCGACAGGCCACGCTACGTACGTACATGTGTGTGTGTGTGCGTGCGCCTGTGCGATTGAGTAAATGTTATCCTTTTAGCGCTGATGCTTATTATGGGATGCTGCACATGTAGAGGATGTTAGCTGTTCCAGCCCGGCACCACAGCCCAGTGGGTGGTACACAGGCTCAGAGGATTAAAACGTGGACTCCTGTTCTCCTCAATGGACATTTCATGGCTGAGGTTCAAGCTGTTCTTTTAAACAGTTTGGATCTCTTTATAGCCAGCAGGTTGATTTTGTCTAGTGGTGTTCCTGTTCGGTTCCGGTTAGGGCTAGGTCAAGTGGGTTAAGGGGTTTAATCAACTGGTTAGGTCTAGAAGGGTTGGTATTTGATTGGTTAGGTCTAGCAGGGTTGGTATATGATTGGTTAGGTCTAGCAGGGTTGTTACGTGATTGGTTAGGTCTAGCAGGGTTGTTACGTGATTGGACCTTAGATCTGGCACTTGATTATGTTAGGGTTAACCTAATCATAACAATAACCTACTGCTGTCCTTAACTATATACAACCTAATAACTTAGCTCAACTATCTTTGTAACATATCGAAGTGGGAACATGTCAAAACTAAATCTCAAGTGCCAGCAAAAACGGGCCAATCAGACAGCAGCAGGGTTTAAATGCCAGCCAAGCAGACCAATCAGAGCTTGTGCCCTCCACAGAAGAATGGTAAATGGTAAATGGATTGCATTTTTATAGCGCTTTTATCCAAAGTGCTTTACAGTTGCCTCACATTCACCCACTCATACACCGATGGCAAGGGACTAATTGTAAAGCGCTTGGGGTGGCCAGGGTTTAGAAAAGCACTCCATTTTACATAGCATGGCTTAGGGCAGAGGTGGGCAAACTACGGCCCGCGGGCCACATACGGCCCGTTGCATTGTTTAATCTGGCTCGTCAGGCATTTACATTAACAACAGACCTATAATAAATTTAAATTTGTAGTATTCATTTTGCTGTTTTTTTTCTTCCTGCAATTGATTCCTTAATTGGTTCCACTAGATCGGAGGTCACAAATAGGCGTACAGCGGTCCGGACCTATAACCAATACATTATTATTATACAATTATACAATTTTGTTGTCACGTTTCTATTTTAACCGGCACATCATTTCTAGCCTTTACGGCACTGGCTTAGTGGCCCAATCAGGTCACCTCACGTGACGCTACTAAGCCAATCAGATCGTTGCAGTCAGTGAGCGACTAGAAACAAACATACATGCGGAGAGACAAGAGAAACAGTCAGAGTACACGGCGCTCTAAAAAGAGAAAGATAGTCAGAGAGAACAGAGCCTTTAATGAAGATTGGACAGACGTGTACATGTTTATTCTTCCCACGGGCAGTTCAAAACCCGTATGTCTCATCAGTCCCGAGACTGTGGCTATTATTAAAAGTATTTTCACCAAACATACCCGCCCAAATCCGAACTGAGGGCGGAGAAAATAAACGATTTGAGAGCCAAAAAAAGAAGAGTTTTGTGCTAAAATCAAGGAAATACCGATATCAGCATCATCAGCCACAAAGAAAAGGGAAATATAAAGCCAGGATGTACCCAGCTGGATGAAGCCATTCATAAGGCACCATGCATAGGTTTAGCTGGAGAGTCCACTTATGTGTCTGACAATGTTCAGCTGTTAGTTTATATAAGGTTCTTCAAGAGGAGAAGAAAGAAAATAACATTTATTTATTATTACAGCACATATTAATTATAATCCCTCCGGTTCAATAAATATTGTTATATTATTGAATTATTATTGTACTTCTACAATTGTACAATTATTGTACAATTGTACAATTATTGTATTCTACTTAATTTATTTGATTTAACTACATAGTAGCAGCCTATAGATATCAATCTACAGTATATGGCATCATAACGCAAGTTAGACATTATGATGCTCCGGACTTGGCTTCAGGACATTTTCTTTAACTGGACCTCTTTTAAATGTAATTGAATACCCCTGCACTACATGGCGCATTGCAAATACAGCGGGCCAGTCATGGCCTGCTGTATTTGCTAATGTCAAGTCAATCGCTTTGGTCTCTGCTGGCCATACACTAAAGTGCTTTGGCTGCCCTTTTTTTAATTGAAGGGAAATAGATTTCACATATATTTTGTACTTTATGCTAGCAAATTTTTCACCTCATCTACTAACGGCACGTCTGTCATTTTTAAAAACCAAATGTGGCCCTTGAGCCAAAAAGATTCCCTGGCTTAGGGTTAGCTGCTAGCTGTTAGCTGCTTTCCCCAGACATACAACTAACTGCTAGCTGTTGTAGCTTGGTGTACTTAGTGTCATTCTAATTACTGTACTATTTAAAGAGACAGCAGGTCACATGATCACATTTTTAGTATTGGCTTTTTTATATTTGTGTGTTTGCACGTACACAAAAATGAGGTCACTAGGTTAAAACGTGAGTCTGCGCAGTATAATGTAGGCTAGGTCAGTTATATAAACACACACACACAGACTGTTGGTGCTATCAGCACTGTGTGTGTGTGTGTGTGTGTGTGTGTGTGTGTGTGTGTGTGTGTGTGTGTGTGTGTGTGTGTGTGTGTGTGTGTGTGTGTGTGTGTGTGTGTGTGTGGTGTGTGTGTGTGTGTGTGTTGTGTGTGTGTGTGTGTGTTGCTAGGTTGTAATATGTCACGGTCAGTGTTTGTGTGGTGTAATATTAGCATTAGACCGGCCCACCAGGTGAGTTCACCTGTTGAGAGGCTAAAATAAGGTTCCGCATTACAGTCATGGATGCACATTGATATCATGTTGCACCGTGCCACAGTGTTGTCATGTTTCCTCTGTGACTGAATCACCACCACACACACACACCACACACCACACTCTCCTACACACCCATGCTGCTGGGTTCCATTGTGGCTAGGTGTGTGTGTGTGTGTGTATGATCTGTGTGTTGTGCACATTGGGATTGGGGAACAAACAGAGCTTGGCTGCAGCTCAGTCTGGTTCAGAACAGAAACTACCGTCTCTGGTTGACCCATTTAGTTTTGATGTCACAGTTTAACATGGTAATTTTTCCCATAGTTAAACCACGACCATGTTTGCATTGAATAACACAGAACACAAAAAGGGAAAACTACAATATCAGGGCTAAGTGGGCTGTGTGGAGGAAGTCAGTGACTGGCGGATCCACTCTGTGGGCCGAGTCCAAACTGGAGCACCAGTTCCCCCCCCCCAGCAGCTCTACGGTGGATAGCGGCCGACGGTGGAAGAGGTCTGGCGATCGGTTGCTCACAGCTGGGGCATGGTCTCTAATGTCAACAGGTCCCATTAACTCTTATGGTTTCACATCCCAGTTTTGGCCCAGTAGTAATTCATTCATTCGTTCATTTTCATGGAAGATCAAAGCCATGACAAACATCATCTACAGACATCTAAACTTTTGGACCGAGTGTTTTTAATTGCATTCCAATCACTGGTCAGCCATATCAGGTTTGTTGTGGTTCCGTGGTCTGTTTCTTGAAGCGAAGAGAAAGTGAAATGTCCCGTTCACACAGAGTTGAGCTCGTCTGCCGTCAGACTTTAGATATTAATCTAAACTAGACTAGGAGACAAGGTATCCACCAAAAAGAGTTAGGGACACCAGTGCCACCGGTAAGAAGATGTTGAGCCCTGGGTTAGGGGCGTCAGGAACTTGTTCTAGAAGGCCTACAGGTCAGATCAAACCCAGAGCCCTTTTAGCTGGCAGTCAAACACCTTAACCACTACACATTTCCCCATACTAATATCCTACCTCATTTGCTGTAAAGACTGTAAATAATGTGGATATTTGATTAGTTCCCTCCAAATTGTGATATTTGTGATATTTGTATTGTTCTCTTGCACATTCAGCTGGGCATTGCCACTTTTTCATTTCACTGCACGTCCTATGTGACAATTACATTTCTTGAATCTTCTTGAACCTTGAATCTTGAATCTACCCAGAATATCCTTCGATAGATCCAGCTGTAGATAGCCTTGATACGCATAGCCGGCTAGCTTGTAGCCTTCAGACACGTAGGCTGGCGGCTGCTAGCAGCAGCTGACGTCCAGCCCGCGGTACATACATGGGCGGTTTGGTTGTTTTTAACTGTAACCATGGCGACTGCTCTCTGGGTTCCCAGCATGCACCGAGTGGGATCTTGGCGTATTTGGAACATCCAGATGGTTCGCCCCAGGGAGCGCGGGCGACGTGATTGACCCAAGGCGGGAGAGACCAAACACTAGCGTCATCATGCGCAAAACCTTCAATCGGCCACACATAAAACACACACAGACACAGCCGGCTCGCACCTACACCAACACACACCTGCTTCCCGAACACACACATACACACACACTCACACGCCTACAATACTCTAACTGTATATTGCCATATATATTGGACATACTGTATATTGCTGTTCTCTCTACATGTTATAACTCTCTATGGCTTCTGTCTCACCTGGACAGGAAATGCAGATTCTGTCCCACTTAGGGGCTCTGAATCATGTGTGTTATTCAAGCCAACCTGCTGCTCTCAAACGTGTGTGTGTGTGTGTTTGTGTGTGTGTGTGTGGGTGGTGGTGTGAAGTGTGTGGATGTGTACATTTTTGCTCTGTTAACAGATGGTGCACAGCGTGACTTCTCAGTTACAGTCAGAGCGATGAGATGTACTGAAAAATATAACTACAGAAATGGTCATGTGTATGTTTTTATGGGGTTTAAGGTTATTTCAATTTAAGTTATATAAACATATAACTGAAAGAGAGTATATGTATATTAAAAAATAACTTTCATGAAAGAAAAAGAAAAAGTTTGTTATATACAAACATTATATACTGGTGGTTGTACTTTAAGATTCAGATTGACTTCCAAGTCACAAAAGGAAAAAAAGTAATTGTATCATGGATTATTTATATATAATATATATATATATATATATATATATAGTCATCAGTGGAAGTGGGAATAGCATTCTGAACGTTACTCTCTAGCTGTGACGTAGAAAGGATAACTGTTTACAATCTGATTGAGGTTACCATGGAGACATTGACCTTGATGAAACCAATCGCTGTGCTCCACCCAGGTTCTGCTGCAGTGTCTAGAAGACCTGGACTCCAGCCTCCGTAACTCAACTCCCGCTTGTTCGTCATCAGAGGCCAGCCGGCCAACGTGTTCCCCCGCCTCTTCAAGGTCTCACACACACATACACACTAGAACACACACACACGACCACGGTGACGCACACAGTGCACAATGTATCACAAAGTGTCGTAGAGCATCACGCTGTAGATACCAGCATCAGCTCTATCTCTCAGTCTGTCTTGCTCTCTCTCTGTTCTCTTCTCGTCGGAGTCTTTGCCTCTCTCTCTCTCTCTGTCTCTGCCTCTCTCTGTCTCTGTTTCTGTCTCAAGATTCAAGTTTATTTGTCACATACACATACAGGATGTGCAGTGAAATGAGAAAGTGGCGATGCCCAGCGGAATGTGCAACAGAACAATACAAATATCACGAATTGGAGGGATCAGAATCTGAATATCCATACTATTTACAGTCTCTCTCTCTCTCTTTCTCTCTTCTCTCTCTGTTTCTGTCTCTCTCTCTGTCTCACTCTCTGTCTCACACTCTCTCTCTGTCTCTGTCTCTGTCTCTCTGCATGTCTCTCTCTGAAGAGTATATAATGTGAGAGAGTACTCTACTATGACTGTGTCACACATCACAAGAGAGAGAGCGTGTAACAGACTAGTGGTCTCTCTCTGCAGGAGTGGAAGATCTCGCGGCTGACCTTTGAGTACGACTCGGAGCCCTTCGGCAAGGATCGCGACGCCGCAATCAGGAAGCTGGCCATGGAGGCGGAGGTGGAGGTGGTGGTGAACATCTCACACACACTCTACGACCTGGACAAGTAAGAGAGAGACACACACGCACGCACACACACGCACGCACGCACACACACACGCACCCACATGCACACACATGCCAGAATACACACACACCATATCCGCTGACTTGGACTTAAGAAGGAAATTACTTTAAATTAGTGTGTATGTGTATGTGTATGTGTGTGTGTGTGTGTGTGTGTGTGTGTGTGTGTGTGTGTGTGTGTGTGTGTGCATAGGATCATAGCAGGTGAGTCACTGGCCGGGTGAGCGCTCCCACCCAATTGGGGTCTCATTCACAACATCCAGCCGCATTCACATGGACAATACTGCTGCTTTACTGACTGTGTGTGTCTCTGTGTGTGTGTCTGTGTGTGTGTGTGTGTGTGTGTGTGTGTGTTGTGTGTGTGTGTGTGTGTGTGGCGTGTCAGCCGCGGTACATACATGGGCGGTTGGTTGTTTTTAACTGTAACCATGGCGACTGCTCTCTGGGTTCCCAGCATGCACCGAGTGGGATCTTGGCGTATTTGGAACATCCAGATGGTTCGCCCCAGGGAGCGCGGGCGACGTGATTGACCCAAGGCGGGAGAGACCAAACACTGCGTCATCATGCGCAAACCTTCAATCGGCCACACATAAAACACACACAGACACAGCCGGCTCGCACCTACACCAACACACACCTGCTTCCCGAACACACACATACACACACACTCACACGCCTACAATACTCTACTGTATATTGCCATATATATTGGACATACTGTATATTGCTGTTCTCTCTACATGTTATAACTCTCTATGGCTCTGTCTCACCTGGACAGGAAATGCAGATTCTGTCCCACTTAGGGGCTCTGAATCATGTGTGTTATTCAAGCCAACCTGCTGCTCTCAAACACGTGTGTGTGCTGTGTGTGTGTGTGTGTGTGTGTGTGTGTGTGTGTGTGTGTGTGTGTGTGTGTGTGTGTGTGTGTGTGTGTGTGTGTGTGTGTGTGTGTGTGTGTGTGTGTGTGTGTGTGTGTGTGTGTGTGTGTGTGTGGGTGGGTGGGTGGGTGTGTGAGTGTGTGGGTGTGTACATTTTGCTCTGTACAGATGGTGCACAGCGTGACTTCTCAGTTACAGTCAGAGCGATGAGATGTACTGAAAATATAACTACAGAAATGGTCATGTGTATGTTTTATGGGGTTTAAGGTATTTCATTTAAGTTATATAAAACATATAACTCAAAGAGAGTTATATGTATATTAAAAAAATAACTTTCATGAAAGAAAAAGAAAAAGTTTTTTATATACAAACATTATATACTGGTGGTTGTACTTTAAGAGTTCAGATTGACTTCCAAGTCAAAAAGGAAAAAAAGTAATTGTATCATGGATTATATATATATATATATATATATATATATATATATATATATAATCATCAGTGAAGTGGGAATAGCATTCTGAACGTTACTCTCTAGCTGTGACGTAGAATGGATAACTGTTTACAATCTGATTGAGGTTACCATGGAGACATTGACCTTGATGAACCAATCGCTGTGCTCCACCCAGGTTCCTGCTGCAGTGTCTAGAAGACCTGGACTCCAGCCTCCGTAAGCTCAACTCCCGCTTGTTCGTCATCAGAGGCCAGCCGGCCAACGTGTTCCCCCGCCTCTTCAAGGTCTCACACACACATACACACTAGAACACACACACACGACCACGGTGACGCACACAGTGCACAATGTATCACAAAGTGTCGTAGAGCATCACGCTGTAGATACCAGCATCAGCTCTATCTCTCAGTCTGTCTTGCTCTCCTCTCTGTCTCTTCTCTCGGTCTCTCCTCTCTCTCTCTGTCTCTGCCTCTCTCTGTCTCTGTTTCTGTCTCAAGATTCAAGTTTATTTGTCACATACACATACAGGATGTGCAGTGAAATGAGAAAGTGGCGATGCCCAGCGGAATGTGCAACAGAACAATACAAATATCACGAATTGGAGGGATCAGAATCTGAATATCCATACTATTTACAGTCTCTCTCTCTCTCTTTCTCTCTTCTCTCTCTGTTTCTGTCTCTCTCTCTGTCTCACTCTCTGTCTCACACTCTCTCTCTGTCTCTGTCTCTGTCTCTCTGCATGTCTCTCTCTGAAGAGTATATAAATGTGAGAGAGTACGTCTACTATGACTGTGTCACACATCACAAGAGAGAGAGCGTGTAACAGACTAGTGGTCTCTCTCTGGCAGGAGTGGCAAGATCTCGCGGCTGACCTTTGAGTACGACTCGGAGCCCTTCGGCAAGGAGCGCGACGCCCGCAATCAGGAACTGGCCATGGAGGGCGGAGGTGGAGGTGGTGGTGAACATCTCACACACACTCTACGACCTGGACAAGTAAGAGAGAGACACACACGCACGCACACACACGCACGCACGCACACACACACGCACCCACATGCACACACATGCCAGAATACACACACACCATATCCGCTGACTTGGACTTAAGAAGGAAATTACTTTAAATTAGTGTGTATGTGTATGTGTTGTGTGTGTGTGTGTGCATAGGATCATAGAGCTGAACGGAGGCCAGCCCCCGCTGACCTACAAGCGGTTCCAGACTCTGATCAGCCGGCTGGACCCCCCGGAGCCCCCAGAGGAGCGGCTCTCTGGGGGGGCCATGGGGCGATGCGTCACCCCGCTGGCTGATGACCACTCGGAGAAGTACGGGGTGCCGTCCCTGGAGGAGCTGGGTGAGCACACACACACACACACACACACACACACACACACACACACACACACACACACACACACACACACACACACACACACACACACCATATCTGGTGCATGAGGGTCATCGGTGGAGCCACCAGCGCCACCATGGTACCACGGCCCGGGGATATGTCCGTGCACGGCTCTGTGTGTGTGTGTGTGTGTGTGTGTGTGTGTGTGTGTGTGTGTGTCTGTGTGTGTGTAGGTTTTGACACAGAGGGTCTGCCTACTGCAGTGTGGCCAGGAGGAGAGACGGAGGCGCTGACGAGGATAGAGCGCCACCTAGAAAGAAAGGTGAGTACTACACATGCATACTGTACATTGTACTTTTAACAATTACATTTCATATTTGTTTATTCTATTTTCAAATATAATATACAATCTAAAATAAAATATCATGAATACGTTTGTCTTCATTTGTATGTATGTTATTATGCAAAATGAAAAAACTTTTTATTTTTAAATATTATTGTCATTTATGTTATTATTTAATTTATAATTGAATGGCTAGGCGTGGGTGGCTAACTTCGAGCGTCCCAGGATGAACGCCAACTCGCTGCTGGCGTCCCCTACTGGCCTGAGTCCGTACCTGCGCTTCGGCTGCCTCTCCTGCCGCCTCTTCTACTTCAAACTCACAGACCTCTACCGCAAAGTACGCACCGTTCCCGCCGCCACGACACTTCTCTCCGCACGCATGAACGTTCATGAGGGCAACAGAGTGGGCCGGTGTCATTACCATATAATATAACATATGTATTGCATGCGGTAGTGTTGAAGACATCATCAGTGAGCTAGGGTCGTGATATGTATTGCATACAGTCGTGTTGATTGGCCGGTCGGTTCCCCTCCCCCCGCCCCCCCAGGTGAAGAAGAACAGCACACCGCCGCTGTCCCTGTACGGCCAGCTGCTGTGGCGGGAGTTCTTCTACACGGCGGCCACCAACAACCCGCGCTTCGACAAGATGGAGGGCAACCCCATCTGCGTGCGCATCCCGTGGGACCGCAACCCCAAGGCGCTGGCCAAGTGGGCGGAGGCCAAGACAGGCTTCCCCTGGATCGACGCCATCATGACGCAGCTGCGCACGGAGGGCTGGATCCACCACCTGGCGCGGCACGCCGTCGCCTGCTTCCTGACCCGCGGCGACCTCTGGGTCAGCTGGGAGGAGGGCATGAAGGTCGGCACCCATTCCCACTCCACCTCTCTGTGCACCTCTCTCTCTCTCTCTCTCTCTCTCTCGTATTCCTGATTTATTTTGCTGTTGTCTTCTTAGAAATGTTCCATTCCACATTATAATTTTCTTGTGTGCACACACACACACACACACACACACACACACACACACACACACACACACACACACACACACACACACACACACATCCATATCAGGGGTGGGCATGAGGGTCATGCGGTGGAGCCACCAGCGCCACCATGGTTACCACCGGCCCGGGGATATGAGCACCTGCATCGCCGCCCTCCAGGCCATGCCCACTCCATCCACCCACCCTCCCTCCCACCCACTCTCCCTCCTGGCTTCCTGCCGGAGCATGAGCTCTATTTTGGCACTGAAACGTGTTCAAAACAACCGGGAACCTGGGAGCTCAGAGGTTTCAACTTGTGATTTCATTGAATTTGATGGTATTTTATTTATATTGTACCACTCGCGCCAGTGAAAAATATCCTCCTCTCTCGCCAGTATGCTCATCAGTCAAACACTACATTCTCTGGAGGTTTTGTCATGATCGAATGTTAATACCATGCGCAATCAGACCGGACGACTGGCCAGTGGTTCAGCACTAATGTCAACGTCTGGTTAAACACACACATACACACGCAGGGACCCACCGGCACCGAAACACACACACTTTCTGACCTCATGCTGACCCCCGCAGGGAGCCCCGTACCTCCCCTTTCACTGGGCGGCACTTGTGGGTCCATTACGATGATTGCGCCGCCGCCCTTGACGATGACCTACTTACTGCTACGACTGTCAACTTGCCGTATCTTATGACGATAGTTGACACGCTGTTTAGCTCACGTCCTAAAGGTCCAAGGTCAGGGCGCTCGCCTCTGCCCTGTCTGTCAGTGCACTCTTTTGCACGTTTCTAACCAACCAAGGGGGGTGAGGGGCAATTATCTGCAAGATTATATCATTGAGAAAGATCAAATGTCATCCCCAGTCATTAATATTAATGTTGCTCTCACACAGAGTGGTAATTTACAAAATAAAAGCACTGGCGTGTTGTGTAGGCAGCACTTTGGTCTCCCAATGGCCCTTTTATGTGCAGAGCCCCTCCATCCTCTGCTTCCTCCTCTGCTTCAATGCATGATGAAGATGATGGTGGACATCATAGCGCACAGGATGAGTCACTGGCCGGGTGAGCGCTCCCACCCAATTGGGGTCTCATTCACAACATCCAGCCGCATTCACATGGACAATACTGCTGCTTTACTGACTGTGTGTGTCCCTGTGTGTGTGTCTGTCTGTGTGTGTGTGTGTGTGTGTGTGTGTGTGTGTGTGTGTGTGTGTGTGTGTGTGTGTGTGTGTTCCTCCTTTCCCCTTCTCTCCTCCTCGTCTCTCATCTCTCCTCTCTCCTCACTTTGGCTTTTCCTAACTTCCATCCTCTCTCTTACTTCTCTTCCTCCTCCCCTCTCTCTTCCTCTCACCTCTTCCTTCCAGTTTCAGTGTCAACATTAGAGTAACACACACTGTTTATACACTAGGGGTCGATAATCGGCCGATAATCGAATCCGATATTCATAATTTTTCCAATTATCGGAGTCGTTATTTTGTATGATCTGATTGCAGATTAAATGAAAAAAAAAAAAAATGCTCTCCTTGCGGCCAAATGCACTCCTTGCAGGCGGCTCTGATGCAGTCGCCTCTCTCTGGCTCGATGTCCTGCCGGCAGCATTATTGGATTGGTTATACATCACGGGTAAAAAATAGCCAATCTGTACTCTTGGGGTGTTCCTCTTTCCCACGTGGGAGACACGTGGGAAAGAGTTGTTGCGCGAATGAAGCGCAGAATGAAGCGTGCTTCATGTTACTTGCTTCACAAGCCAGAACATCTCTGTGCTCACCACCCTCCTCTGTACCAAGTGAGCTTGTTTTTAGTGAAGTCACAGCAATCTATGAGAGAAACAGGAGCCGTCTCACAGGAGAGCATGAGGAACAACTGTGCTTTCTGCACCACAACCTGGTGCTGTTGAATTGGGAGTACTGAGGGGTTATTGGGGACGGGGACTTGGAGAGAAGGATTCAAATTTTCATTTTAAGTTTTACTGGTTTTATTTATTTTTACTTTATTTATTCATTTTTACAGGAAGAAAACCTTTAGGGAGCTATTCAGTTAATTATTTTTATCTATTTAAAATTTCTGTTCAGTTTATAAGAAATGAGCTAGGAGCTCCCTGCACTTTATTTTTCAAGTTTTCCAGCATTTAATTAAATATTAAAGGCATTTAAATGATGTTTTGTGTTGGAATTTGTGTTACTGTGAATAATTTTGACACTAAAATGTTCATTTTTACTGCAAATGCATATCGGCTATCGGTCCCCTTGATTACTAATAATCGGTATCGGTATCAGCCCAGAAAAAACCATATCGGTCGACCCCTATTATACACCTAAAGCACACATCCAAGGCCAAGTGTGCACACACACAAACACACAGACATGCATGCATGCACAAACACATATGAGAGCTTCAGTCTGACTAAACAATGTGCTGTGACTGTTCTAGGGGCGTCCTCGGCTAAGAATTTGCATTGTCCAATCCGATTCATAATGTATCCTTTAAAATAGCCTACATGAAAATGCAATACTGAGTACGGAGAGAATCACTTTCTCCAGCACGCTATCCTCCAAATGGATTCTCCCGCTGTTACACACACATAACATCACTTGATTATTCAACTATTAAAGACGACGGTCAACTGAATGACGTTCTATTGAAGATTTGAATCATCAAAGATTCGAGGTCACCCCTACAGTATACTGGTCAGTTATTTATTATTTCATAAGGTACTGAGACGGTGGATAGATCATTCTAAATATTACTCAGAACAATAAAGTGTGTGTGTATGAATATCAGCATGTGACTGTGAGTGCGCAATCAAAGCCTTTGCAGGGCAGGGCCAATTCACATGTTTTGTTTTGGTTTTTTTTTATTTATTTTTTCACAACACATGTCACGCTCGCAAGCTCCACCCTGTCCGCAGCCAGCTCCCTAGCAACGTGAAGATCACCATAGCAACCGGGGAACGCCACCCCGCACGCCTCTCTCTCGTTCCTCTTACCCCTCTCCCCCCCTCCCCCTCCGCTCGGTCCCGTCCCCCTCCTCCTGGGACAGGTCGGTAAGGTCGGACCAAGTAGGTCAGCGGTCTTAGCTGGGCCCTTTTATAAGTCATCATCACACATTTAGGATTATTCAATAGATTATTACTAGATTTAATCAGTAGTTCATAGGTGTGATTAAAACTGTCAAGATAATGATACCAAATGGAGCACAACGCAAAAAGAGAAAAACGTCGAGCTGTACTCTATGATCATGAGAAGCGGCACACTATTTAGGACACAAAACCCAGGACCAGTGAGACGTGTGTCTTAGTAGAGAGAGCTCTCCCTGCCTCCCCTCTGCTCTCCTCTCGGGGCCCCGCCCCCGCACTCATCACCGGTCCGTCTTGTCCCCAGGCGCTACCTGCCCGTCCTGCGAGGTTTTCCCGCCAAGTACATCTACGACCCGTGGAGCGCGCCCGAGGCGGTGCAGGCGACAGCCAAGTGTGTGATTGGCTTGACAAACCGGTGAGGCCTTTGGCACCGTCTTTTGGCACCAGACCGATGGCTTGTCAGTCATCTCATTAGTCATCAGCATGACTGCTGTGAGCTTAACCACAGCGGTCACATGGCTCTGCCCAAACAATGTCATTGTGGCACAACACTGACTTCCTGAATCGGTCCCAACGCAAGTTTTACACAAATAACGCTTCAACGATCTAAACTACAATGTCCTAACTAAGTGTAGGCCTGCTGTTATGTGGTTATACCGCCGCCATCATATGAGACCGAATGCACTGGAGCCCTGCTGGAATCAATTTATGGTCACACACACACACACACACCACGCATGCACGCACGTGCACGTCTGGCTGATGCTAGCTGGTTCAAGCTAACGCAAGCTCGCTTAGCCAGGCTAGCTAGTGCCAGGTATCAATACCTAGCCTCGCTTGTGCTAACTGGTGTCGATAATGCCAACTAGAAATGGGCTGACGATGACTTGTCTAGCTAAAGAGAACTAGTCTGGCTAAGGATACCTAGCTTAGCTACTACCAACTGGTCTCGCTAATCACATTGATTATGCTAAATATTACAATATTAATTAATTAATATTATAACACACCAGCACCATGCACATCAACATGGTGCACCTCAGCATTGCTGCTGAAAGAGATCGTAGGGGAGGAACCCTGTTTGGGCTCATAATATGGGGTCATAATAATAATAATGTAGTTGTATTAATAATCTGGGGTTATTATAGAACTTGGGTGCGGTGGCCAAGGCCTGGGAGGACGGCCCCTACCTGTTCATGGTGAAGGTCCAGACCTTCCAGCGCCCGATAGACGAGTTCGATGACGGAACATTCAGCTTCACAAGTGAGACGCCATCTTCTCTCACGTTTACACTGTTTATGGCGACGTTATGCTGTCCGCAGACATCGTGTGTGGGCTCACTGGGTTTTCTTCTCTCTCTAGTGCAAGTGGCGATGAGGGGCTCACATGAATATTCGTCCCCGGCTGATTGGCCCCTGATGATGGTACGTGACTCTGATACTTTGCGTACTCCTAGAGCGGAACAGATTGATCACATGTAATTGTGGGCAATTGGGGAGGACATTAATTTGGTTAAATCCCCTCCCCCACTTTGCATCATGACAAATAGTTTTGAATGAGATTTTATCCTATTTTGATTCCAGTGAATCCCAAGTAAACAAAGATTCAACTGCTCTTGTTAGTCTTACTTTGTAATTTTTCTTTGTTTCATCATTCAATTATTTCAGGAAGTCACTGGTGTTCTATAAAAGCCAAGACCCTTTTTGAACTTTGATCTTTCAACTTGTAACTTTTTGTGAGATTGGGGCGGCAGTAGCTCAGGAGGTAAGAGCGGTTGTCTGGCAACAGGAAGGTTGCTGGTTCGATCCCCCGGCTCCCCCTATAGCTAAGTGTCAAGGTGTCCCTGTGCAAGACACCACCTAACCCTAACTGCTCCTGACGTGTTGGTTGTTACCTTGCATGGTGAATATGAATGGGTGAATGTGAGGCAATACTGTGAAGCGCTTTGGATAAAAGTAGTTGTGTTGCGTTCAAGAGCGCTCTGACTCGACTCACGTGCGGTTGCTCCTGCAGTTCTTCATGGTGATGTGCATCGTGTACGTGCTGTTCGCCGCTCTGTGGCTCTTCTGGTCCGTCTGCTACTGGAGGGACCTGCTGCGCATCCAGTTCTGGATTGGAGGAGTCATCGTCCTGGGAATGCTGGAGAAGGCTGTGTTCTACTCTGAGTTCCAGAGCATTCGCTACCAGGGAGAGTCAGGTCAGCAAGAGTTTGATGGAATTTTTATTTAAAATTTTGTTTTGTGGTTGTTGTCGTTGGTCGTTTTTCCCGGTTCTTCCGGTTCTTCCTGTTATTGATGTTAGGTTTTATCTAAAGCGAAAGCGACTTACATTTGTCGAAAGACAAGATCAGTTTACCTGTCGGTACGGTCCACTGGGTAGACTGATCTAGAAATCATACATCTAAATGGACATTCCCACTTGTGATGTCACGAGACGGTAGTCACATGTAATCACACTCACACCTTTAAATAATATAGACCTCCGTGTCACATTCTGTGTCTATATTTACATCCCACAGTTATCGGTGCTGTGATATTCGGCGAGCTTCTCTCCGCCCTCAAGAGATCTTTGGCCAGAATCCTGTTCCTGATCGTCAGTCTGGGCTACGGCATCGTCCGGTATGTAGCACCGTAGCACACCGCTGAGCGTGTACTCTACACTGCCCCTAGTGGCTCTGTCTGATCGGAACCCTGCCGCATGTTTGGGTTTGGTTCGTATTAAAGTTTGAGTTATTGCTACTGAGGAGGTGAGGCTCGCAGAATCGGTGACTTCTATTAGTCTGAATTCTTAAAACCCATTTTTCTTATCGTCTTCTTGTTCCAACTTTATCTTAAATTCACCATGATCTTGTCTTGCTTTTGTTTGGCCATTCTGTTATATTGGCCTGAGTGACCTGTATTTGCTTTGTAAACAGTTTTTAACGGTGCTATACAAATAAAGTTATTATTATAATTAATGGTTTGTTTGTTTGCGGTCGCAGGTATCAAGCCAATCATAGAGCTGGCTTGGTACTTGCCACGATTTGTCAGAATAATAATAATAATATGGAACCAAGGCCGCCTCTTCAAGCCGATTGGCTGATTGTGTTGTGTGATTGGTTGCAGGCCCAGGCTGGGCACCACCGTGCACCGGCTCGCGGTGGTGGGTCTGCTCTACCTCATCTTCTACTCGGTGGAGGGAGTGCTCCGGGTCACCAGCGTAAGTCATCTCTCACACCCCAGGACCCGCACAACAAACTCAAGCTTTTTAAGATCCAATAGTCTAATATCCTGCCTGTCTGTCTTATCTGTCTCTCTCTGTCTCTATATCTCCATCTCTGTCTGTCTGTGTCTCTATCTGTCTGTCTCTCTCGATGTCTCTGTGCCTACCCATCTCTGTCTCCATCTGCCTCTATGTCTCTGTCTGTCTGTGTGTGTGTCTCTCGTGCTCTCTCTCTCTCTCGCTGTCTGTTTCTGCCTCTGTCTTTGCCTTTGTCTGTCTCTCTCTCTCTCTATCGCTGTCTGTTTCTGCCTCTGTCTTTGCCTTTGTCTGTCTCTCTCTCTCGCTCTTTGTCTGTGTCTCTGCAGGGCTTCAAAGGTACGGTGGCCTTGGTGGCCAACCTCAGCCTCTCCCTGATCGACGCCTGCGTCATGTGGTGGATATCCTTTAAACTTGCACGGCCCTGTGCCCACTCACTTTTACCGCTTTTCACGTAATGTTTCTAACCCTTAGCCATTAATTGTTTTGTTTTTTTGGTATTAATCGGTTGTTAATAATTCAAATAGATGATGCTCAAGGCCCCATTTTGAAGTACATACATTCAGATCTGCTACTTCTGAGACATTTCTCCCATAATCTGCCTTCCCAGCGTTCCATCTGTGGATGGTTGCAAGTGGAAAATTGCAAGTAAAACATGAATGTAAAAATTCCTCGTCTGTCATTTAAAACCCAACCCACCATGACCACCTCTCCTAAGGAATTGAAGGCTGGTTGGGATGTGAAGGTCCTCCTAATCATGAAAGGCCATTGGAGACCAGAGGGTTGTGTTGGTGATGGTGGTGATGATGATGATCGTCCTTGACTCCTCCCACATCTTCATCAGCCTGTCCCGGACCACACGGCTGCTCAAGCTGCGCAGGAACGTGGTCAAGCTGTCGCTGTACCAGCACTTCACCAATACCCTCATCTTCTCTGTGGTCGGTGAGTGTCCCTGCTGGTCCCTGGTCCACACGGTCCAGAACCCCAGGGGGCGTGGGGTTTGGCTCCGTCTGCGGACCAACACTTGGTAAACATCTCCCGTGGTTCCGATTTGGAACCTCACTGTTTCCTTTGTGTGTCCACCACAGCCTCCATCATCTTCATCATCTGGACCCACAAGGTCTTCAAGATGGTGGACTGCCAGAAGGTAGGTTCAAGGTTCACAGTCGCCGACGACCACGGATCACTTAATGGTCGGTCGCCATGGCTCCTGAGTGTTCCAACTTCCAACTGCCGCACGATTGGCTGTGGAGTCTGATGTTGGGCTACGTTGACCTACCTTGATTGGATAAATGTTCCTCTGACGCCAGTCTTCTCCCCCGTAGGGCTGGAGGGACTTCTGGGTGGTCGACGCCTTCTGGAGACTCCTGTTCTCCACCATCTTGCTGGTCATCATGGTGCTGCTCCGACCCTCCGCTAACAGCCAGAGGTCAGCTTCAGAGGAAGATTTGTGTCAATCTGAGGCTTCCCCCCCCCCCCCCATCAGAACCGCGAATTAACGGAGCACCCCCCCCATCAGAACCGCAAATTAACAGAGCACCCCCCCCATCAGAACCGCGAATTAACGGAGCACCCCCCCCCCCATCAGAACGCGAATTAAAGGAGCACCCCCCCCCCCCCAGACAAAAAATAACATGTTTTCAAAGTCACTCCATCCATCCATCCATTAGCGTCCGCTTATCCGGGTCGGGTCGCGTGGCAGCCGGCTAAGCAGGGCCCCCCAGGCTTCCTTCTCCCCAGCCACACTCTCTAGTTCCTCCTGGGGGATCCCGAGGCGTTCCCAGGCCAGACGAGATATATAATCTCTCCAGCGGGTTCTGGGTCTGCCCCGGGGTCTCCTCCCAGTTGGACGTGCCCGGAAAACCTCCAAAGGGAGGCGCCCGGGGGGCATCCTAATCAGATGCCCGAACCACCTCAGCTGACTCCTTTCGATGCGGAGGAGCAGCGGCTCTACTCCGAGCTCCCTCCGGATGTCTGAGCTCCTCACCCTATCTCTAAGGCTGAGCCCAGCCACCCTGCGGGGAAACTCAGAAGGGATAAGAAGAGGAGATGGGATAGGGCAGAGTGGAGAAGAGAGGAGGGGGTAGCAGTTGAAGGAGGAGGAGGGGAGGAGAGGG
Source organism: Coryphaenoides rupestris (assembly GCA_002895965.2). NCBI lineage: Eukaryota > Metazoa > Chordata > Actinopteri > Gadiformes > Macrouridae > Coryphaenoides > Coryphaenoides rupestris. The sequence continues at coordinate 412,414 of PIJE02000006.1, read as the reverse complement.
GATAAAGAGTGGTAAGGAAGAAATAGGAGGATGGGAGGGAGGAGGGGGGGGAGAGCAGGAGGAGGAGGAGGCCCACCTGATGAAGTCTCCGTTGGGGTCGGTGCGGCGGCCGAAGCCCACGGGACAGTAGCAGTGGAAGAACTGCTGGAAGAAGGAGCTGCAGGAGAGCCACATCCAGCTGCCGGCGTTCACGCTCCAGTCAGCGTCCAGCAGCAGCTCCTCAAACACCTGGAGGCGCACACACACACACACACACACACACACACACACACACACACACACACACACACACACAACACAACACCACCACACCACCAGCAGGCACACACCGTCACACACACACAACAACCACACACACACAGACACAGACACAGACACACACACATACATACACACACAGAGAAACAAAGACACAAGAAAATTATAATGTGGAATGGAACATTTCTAAGAAGACAACAGCAAAATAAATCAGGAATACGAGAGAGAGAGAGAGAGAGAGAGAGAGGTGCACAGAGAGGTGGAGTGGGAATGGGTGCCGACCTTCATGCCCTCCTCCCAGCTGACCCAGAGGTCGCCGCGGGTCAGGAAGCAGGCGACGGCGTGCCGCGCCAGGTGGTGGATCCAGCCCTCCGTGCGCAGCTGCGTCATGATGGCGTCGATCCAGGGGAAGCCTGTCTTGGCCTCCGCCCACTTGGCCAGCGCCTTGGGGTTGCGGTCCCACGGGATGCGCACGCAGATGGGGTTGCCCTCCATCTTGTCGAAGCGCGGGTTGTTGGTGGCCGCCGTGTAGAAGAACTCCCGCCACAGCAGCTGGCCGTACAGGGACAGCGGCGGTGGTGCTGTTCTTCTTCCACCTGGGGGACGGGGGGAGGGGAACCGACCGGCCAATCAACACGACTGTATGCAATACATATCACGTACCCTAGCTCACTGATGATGTCTTCAACACTACCGCATGCAATACATATGTTATATTATATGGTAATGACACCGGCCCACTCTGTTGCCTCATGAACGTTCATGCGTGCGGAGAGAAGTGTCGTGGCGGCGGGAACGGTGCGTACTTTGCGGTAGAGGTCTGTGAGTTTGAAGTAGAAGAGGCGGCAGGAGAGGCAGCCGAAGCCGCAGGTACGGACTCAGGCCAGTAGGGGGACGCCAGCAGCGAGTTGGCGTTCATCCTGGGACGCTCGAAGTTAGCCACCCACGCCTAGCCATTCAATTATAAGTTAAATATAACATAAATGACAATAATATTTAAAAATAAAAAGTTTTTTCATTTTGCATAATAACATACATACAAATGAAGACAAACGTATTCATGATATTTTATTTTAGATTGTATATTATATTTGAAAATGAATAAACAAATATGAAATGTAATTGTTAAAAGTACAATGTACAGTATGCATGTGTAGTACTCACTTTCTTTCTAGGTGGCGGCTCTATCCTCGTCAGCGCCTCCGTCTCTCCTCCTGGCCACACTGCAGTAGGCAGACCCTCTGTGTCAAAACCTACACACACACAGACACACAGAAGACACACACATACAACAACCACACACCACACACACACACACACACACACACACACACACACACACACACACACACACACACACACACACACACACACACACACACACACACACACACACACGAGACACACACAGAGTCAGTAAGCAGTCAGTATGTCCATGTGATTGCGGCTGGATGTTGTGAATGAGACCCCAATTGGGTGGAGCGCTCACGCCGGCCAGTGACTCATCCTGTGCGCTATGATGTCCACCATCAATCTTCATCATGCACATTAAGCATGAGGAGGAAAGCAGAGGATTGGAGGGGCTCTGCACATAAAAGGGCCATTGGGAGACCAAGTGCTGCCTACACAACCGCCAGTGCTTTTATTTTGTAAATTACCACTCTGTGTGAGAGCAACATTAATATTAATGACTGGGGATGCCTTTCTTCATGCACTGTTTAAGTCGTTCTCCCTTTGATCTGATTGATTTTCAATCGTAACGCCATAAGACCAATCCAAGTTTATCTTTACAACTTCTTCATGTTCTTACCCACAGAGGTGTTTAAATAGGATTAAATAGCACTACATCCACCATATATATACTGTATACACCGGTATCATCTAAAACAGGACTTTATCTCCCATGTATAAATACACCTTACACAGTTAGCCAATGCATTTTAAAACAGTGGAACATTCCACTTGAGGTTAAAGCTAAAGCTGCTAACAGGCTAAGCTATACTGGTAGTGGCTAGGAATACCTGCCAGCTCTAAAACTCTACCCTGGGCACAGGGAGGTGGTGGCATGCAGGGGAACGGCAGATGATCGTGGAGCCGCTAGCGTCTGGACACAGGAAAGCAAGACACCTGGAGCGGCTAACGCTAGCAGGAAGGTTTAAATAGAAACTCACACGGGCTGGCAGGAACACATGCTGGCTATTACATCAGCCATAAAAAACACTGGGACTAGTGGGGGGGGGGGGGGGGTGGGGGAGTGCTGGTGGACAATATTACACATTTTATCTTTCTCAATGATATAATCTTGCAGATAATTGCCCCTCACCCCCTTGGTTGGTTAGAAACGTGCAAAAGAGTGCACTGACAGACAGGGCAGAGGCGAGCGCCCTGACCTTGGACCTTTAGGACGCGAGCTAAACAGCGTGTCAACTATCGTCATAAGATACGGCAAGTTGACAGTCGTAGCAGTAAGTAGGTCATCGTCAAGGGCGGCGGCGCAATCATCGTAATGGACCCACAAGTGCCGCCCAGTGAAAGGGGAGGTACGGGGCTCCCTGCGGGGGTCAGCATGAGGTCAGAAAGTGTGTGTGTTTCGGTGCCGGTGGGTCCCTGCGTGTGTATGTGTGTGTTTAACCAGACGTTGACATTAGTGCTGAACCACTGGCCAGTCGTCCGGTCTGATTGCGCATGGTATTAACATTCGATCATGACAAAACCTCCAGAGAATGTAGTGTTTGACTGATGAGCATACTGGCGAGAGAGGAGGATATTTTTCACTGGCGCGAGTGGTACAATATAAATAAAATACCATCAAATTCAATGAAATCACAAGTTGAAACCTCTGAGCTCCCAGGTTCCCGGTTGTTTTGAACACGTTTTCAGTGCCAAAATAGAGCTCATGCTCCGGCAGGAAGCCAGGAATCAGAGTGGGTGGGAGGGAGGGTTGGGTGGATGGAGTGGGCATGGCCTGGAGGCGGCGATGCAGGTGCTCATATCCCCGGGCCGGTGGTAACCATGGTGGCGCTGGTGGCTCCACCGCATGACCCTCATGCCCACCCCTGATATGGATGTGTGTGTGTGTGTGGTGTGTGTGTGTGTGTGTGTGTGTGTGTGTGTGTGTGTGTGTTGTGTGTGTGTGTGTGTGTGTGTGTGCTCACCCAGCTCCTCCAGGGACGGCACCCCGTACTTCTCGAGTGGTCATCAGCCAGCGGGTGACGCATCGCCCATGGCCCCCCAGAGAGCCGCTCCTCTGGGGGGCTCCGGGGGGTCCAGCCGGCTGATCAGAGTCTGGAACCGCTTGTAGGTCAGCGGGGGCTGGCCTCCGTTCAGCTCTATGATCCTATGCAACACACACACACACACACACATACACATACACACTAATTTAAAGTAATTTCCTTCTAAGTCCAAGTCAGCGGATATGGTGTGTGTGTATTCTGGCATGTGTGTGCATGGTGGGGTGCGTGTGTGTGTGCGTGCGTGCGTGTGTGTGCCGTGCGTGTGTGTCTCTCTCTTACTTGTCCAGGTCGTAGAGTGTGTGGTGAGATGTTCACCACCACCTCCACCTCCGCCTCCATGGCCAGCTTCCTGATTGCGGCGTCGCGCTCCTTGCCGAAGGGCTCTGAGTCGTACTCAAAGGTCAGCCGCGAGATCTTCCACTCCTGCAGAGAGAGACCACTAGTCTGTTTACACACTCTCTCTTGTGATGTGTGACACAGTCATAGTAAGAGTACTCTCTCACATTATATACTCTTCAGAGAGAGGACATGCAGAGAGACAGAGACAGAGGGACAGAGAGAGAGAGAGAGAAGAGGAGAGAGAGAGAGAGAGACAGACAGGAGAGAGAGAGAGAGAAGGAGAGAGAGAGAGAGACTGCTAAATGTATGGATATTTGATTCCCTCAATGTGATATTTGTAATTGTTCTGTTGCACATTCCGCTGGGCATCATCACTTTTTCATTTCACTGCACATCCTGTATGTGTATGGACAATTAAACATTCTTATCCCCCTTCTATCTCTCCTCCCTCGTCTCTCATCTCTCCTCTCTCCTCACTTTGGCTTTTCCTAACTTCCATCCTCTCTCTTACTTCTCTTCCTCCTCCCCTCTCTCTTCCTCTCACCTCTTCCTTCCAGTTTCAGTGTCAACATTAGAGTAACACACACTGTTTATACACTAGGGGTCGATAATCGGCCGATAATCGGATCCGATATTCATAATTTTTCCAATTATCGGAGTCGTTATTTTGTATGATCTGATTGCAGATTAAATGAAAAAAAAAAAAATGCTCTCCTTGCGGCCAAATGCACTCCTTGCAGGCGGCTCTGATGCAGTCGCCTCTCTCTGGCTCGATGTCCTGCCGGCAGCATTATTGGATTGGTTATACATCACGGGTAAAAAATAGCCAATCTGTACTCTTGGGGTGTTCCTCTTTCCCACGTGGGAGACACGTGGGAAAGAGTTGTTGCGCGAATGAAGCGCAGAATGAAGCGTGCTTCATGTTACTTGCTTCACAAGCCAGAACATCTCTGTGCTCACCACCCTCCTCTGTACCAAGTGAGCTTGTTTTTAGTGAAGTCACAGCAATCTATGAGAGAAACAGGAGCCGTCTCACAGGAGAGCATGAGGAACAACTGTGCTTTCTGCACCACAACCTGGTGCTGTTGAATTGGGAGTACTGAGGGGTTATTGGGGACGGGGACTTGGAGAGAAGGATTCAAATTTTCATTTTAAGTTTTACTGGTTTTATTTATTTTTACTTTATTTATTCATTTTTACAGGAAGAAAACCTTTAGGGAGCTATTCAGTTAATTATTTTTATCTATTTAAAATTTCTGTTCGGAGTTTATAAGAATGAGCTAGGAGCTCCCTGCCACTTTATCTTTTTCAAGTTTTCCAAGCATTTAATTAGATATTAAAGGCCATCTTTAAAATGACTGTTTTGTGTTGGAATTTTGTGTTACTGGAATAATTTTGACACTAAAATGTTCATTTTTACTGCAAATGCATATCGGCTATCGGTCCCCTTGATTACTAATAATCCGGTTATCGGTATCAGCCCAGAAAAAAACCATATCGGTCGACCCCTATTATACACCTAAAGCACACATCCAAGGGCCAAGTGTGCACACACACAAACACACAGACATGCATGCATGCACAAACACATATGAGAGCTTCAGTCTGACTAAACAATGTGCTGTGACTGTTCTAGGGGCGTCCTCGGGCTAAGAATTTGCATTGTCCAATCCGATTCATAATGTATCCTTTAAAATAGCCTACATGAAACATGCAATACTGAGTACGGAGAGAATCACTTTGTCTCCAGCACGCTATCCTCCAAATGGATTCTCCCGCTGTTACACACACATAACATCACTTGATTATTCAACTATTAAAGACGACGGTCAACTGAATGACGTTCTATTGAAGATTTGAATCATCAAAGATTCGAGGTCACCCCTACAGTATACTGGTCAGTTATTTATTATTTCATAATGGTACTGAGACGGTGGATAGATCATTCTAAATATTACTCAGAACAATAAAGTGTGTGTGTATGAATATCAGCATGTGACTGTGAGTGCGCAATCAAAGGCCTTTGCAGGGCAGGGCCAATTCACATGTTTTGTTTTGGTTTTTTTTAATTTATTTTTTCACGACACATGTCACGCTCGCAAGCTCCACCCTGTCCGCAGCCAGCTCCCTAGCAACGTGAAGATCACCATAGCAACCGGGGAACGCCACCCCGCACGCCTCTCTCTCGTTCCTCTTACCCCTCTCCCCCCTCCCCCTCCGCTCGGTCCCCCCCCCCCCCCTCCTCCTGGGACAGGTCGGTAAGGTCGGACCAAGTGGGTCAGCGGTCCTTAGCTGGGCCCTTTTATAAGTCATCATCACACATTTAGGATTATTCAATAGATTATTACTAGATTTAATCAGTAGTTCATAGGTGTGATTAAAACTGTCAAGATAATGATACCAAATGGAGCACAACGCAAAAAGAGAAAAACGTCGAGCTGTACTCTATGATCATGAGAAGCGGCACACTATTTAGGACACAAAACCCAGGACCAGTGAGACGTGTGTCTTAGTAGAGAGAGCTCTCCCTGCCTCCCCTCTGCTCTCCTCTCGGGGCCCCGCCCCCGCACTCATCACCGGTCCGTCTTGTCCCCAGGCGCTACCTGCCCGTCCTGCGAGGTTTTCCCGCCAAGTACATCTACGACCCGTGGAGCGCGCCCGAGGCGGTGCAGGCGACAGCCAAGTGTGTGATTGGCGTGCACTACCCGCGGCCCATGGTGCACCACGCCCAGGCCAGCCACCTCAACATCGAGCGGATGAAGCAGATCTACCAGCAGCTCAGCCGGTACCGTGGCCTCGGTGAGACCCCCGCTCCCCCCCTCGGCTCACCCTCGTGTTAAAGCTGCAGTCTCTCTTAAGCTAAAGCTAAAACAAATGTGTGAATGTGTGTGCATAATGCTCCAGATAACACGATGGACCCTACCTGCCTACCCTAGCACTAACTTGTGTGTTTGTATGTCTTGGCATTATTAATAGTACTTGGCATTGTTTAGCATATTGTATGTTCTTAGATGTTGGTAATGCGCTCAGAATAGCACGTCTGCTCTTATCCCAGCTATTATGCTGGCAACATTGCAATTATGAAACTCGTTCTATTAGCCTCATAACTATGAATGCTCGAAAACAGTTCTTTTCTTATCTTTATGTACCACAGTGATATATTGATGTCTCCTTCAACAAATAAGATAAGATAAGATAAGATAGAACTTTATTGATCCTGAAGGAAATTCTTAGAAATGTACTCTTTGTAAGTCAATTTGGATAAAAAGGTCTGCCAAACACCCTAAATGTAAATGTAAAATACACAAATACGAGTTTCAACTTAAAACTAGGCCGAAATGTATGTTATTTTGGACACGGACCCCCAATTAGTAATATGATTTAAGTGTCTCTTAATTGGCTTGATGGTAACTCATGGTAACTATGGTAACTCATGGTAACTGGTTACTAACTGTGTGGTGGGCGTGCCCAGGTCTGTTGGCATCGGTGCCGTCGACCAATGGGAATGGGAGCGGGGGGATGATGGCCTACTCACCCGGGGAACAGCAGCAGCAGCAGAACGGGAACCACGGCAACAACACAAACTGTGAGTCACATGCCCCCCCTCAAACACACATTTTAGTCAGTTGGATGTTGGTTGGATGTCCAGACAGATGTTTAACATCTGGATGCTGTATGTCCCTCTCCTCCCTCCATCCCCATAGCTCCTGGGCTACCTGCCAGTACGGTTGCCACAGGCAACGGCAGCGGAAGCATCCTGCTGAACTTTGACGGTGAGCAGCAACAGGGTCCGAGCAGCGCTGGACAACAACAACAACAACAACAACAACAACAGCCGCTGCCGAACCAGCAACCCCATGGTGTGTATTCATTTAGTTAGCATCACTAACCACTAGCTGCTCTTGTAATGTGGTGTTCTTATTGGGGTACCGACTAGCCTTAGCATTAGCATTCTGATGGTTGCACCATAGTATGCTACGGACTGTAGAATGTTGAAAGATGTTCCCTTAGTGGCTCATGCTATTGTGCTTTGCTAACAATGTACCGTAGCACTGCTGGTTGAGTAGTACAAGTGTCTGCTAAGCCATATTCCCAGTTTTATGTGTGTGTGTGTGTGTGTGTGTGTGTGCGTGTGCAGGTTACCAGTCAGTGCCAGACTCCAACCAGTCTAGCGGCCAGCTCTATCATGAGTTTGCTGTCCCCCAACACCCAGGTACACACACACGCTCAAGACATACACACACACACTCAAGATGCAAGCACACACACCCCCCCTCCCCCCCCCACACACACACATACACACACACACATTCAAGGGACACACACAAGACACTGAGTTTGAATGTGTTTGCTTCGACCTGCAGGGCGCCTCCAGCCCAGCGGGGGCAGTGTCTTGGGGAAGCGGGAGTGTCAGTCGGAACGAGATGGCTCGGGGGAGGAGGCTTGCTCGCTCCGCAAGATGCAGCGGCAGAGTTCACAGGTCAGAGGTCATCCCTTATTCTTGTAGCAGACGTCAGGCCGGATAGGCAAACCTTTCCCATCCCGACTTACGGGAGGACGGCAAAATCGGGCGTCTTGAGACCCCCCACACTGCATGACCATCGGAGTCAACTGCAGCCCCAGTCATACTTGCACTCATTAAAACTAGGGATGCACCGATACCAGTATCCAGTACTGACAGTCCGATACTGTGCTCATGTACTCGTACTCGTTAAACTACTCCGATACAACCGCACCGATACCACTTTGGCAACACAACGTTAACCTTGTAATATTCTTAGCCAAGGAATATTGAAATAAAGAGATGCAACCGAGTTGTCGTTTATGGATGTTTAATAGAAACTGCGCCTGGTACCGAGTATCCGACTGACTACATAATAATCCTGTCCTCGCGCAGCAGTCCCTCCCAGCTGCAGTCAGAGCACGAGATGTTCACCCCTCCGCATCCAGACGCCAAATGAATCGCGCGAAGCTGCCGCTGGCTGATCAGGGCGGGATGTAAATGTAACATTTTCTTTGTCTAAAATAAATCACTGCACTAAAATAAATAAATAAATAACAATTTAAGTTTTTTACTCACTTTTTGTCTCCCCCACGACGTTATTCCTCTCTCTCTCCTACAGCGTCCATTACATGCACAGCACATGGCCAAGTATGCAAATTAGCCAATAGCTACTTTTCCTTACTGAGGAAGTTGCAACACTGGCCTTGTGTATTACAAACCTCTCGTTAAGTTGAGCAGGCAGGTGGAATGTGTGTGGCAGTGCTATTATATTTGTTTAATTTGTTTACAGTCAGAAAGTGACTGAAATGATATGTTATCATATTATGAATAACATATCATTTCAGTTGTTCTGCTACAGTTGTATGATGGATGGTTCTGAAATCCACTGAATAGGTTACATTTCAGTGAAATGTGTGGCAGTGCCATTATATTTGTTTACATTTGTTCACAGTCAGAAAGTGAGGAACATCTGGATGAAAATTGAAAATAATGGTTTTATTAAGTACTCGTATCAGTATTCCGGTATCGGCAAGTACCCAAATGTAAGTACTTGTACTTGTACTCGTCCTGAAAAAAAAGTGGTATCGGTGCATCCTTAAAAACTAAACCTAACTAAAAACTAACGAACCATGTGTTATTGTGATTCCTAACAGCTACTCTGAATGTTTATAGCTCCTCCAGGTATTGTTTGTTTATGCTTTGATTGTTTCTCAGCCACACTTTTTAAGTAATTTGGATGGTCTGTTAGACGGACTAACTATGCCTTATCTAATGTGAATGTGTGCACTATGTACAATGAACATCTAAATCTCCATCTCTCCCCAGATCACCATAAAGACGCTCTGACCAGAAGCGTCCGACCAGGCCAATGGAGTCCACCAGCTGGACTCCCTGAACCCACCATCCCATCCTGGCCTTCACCTGCCTTCAAACCCGAACCCAGTCAGCCTAGCCCAGGACCACCACCCCTAGCCCAGAACCAAAACCACGGCACAGCTAAGTCCCCAAGACCACCACTCCTACCCTGCGCCACGAAGCACAATCTTATATGTTTTCCAATTCAAGGACTGTTACACTAATACACTAATGGAACAATTGTGGGATTTAGAAATACCTTTAAGCAGGGGATTTTAATTACTCAAATAGTAAGAAAAAAATACGTATTGTACATATTTTATGATGGTCATTTTAACGAAAGACCAGGAAGTCTTTGGAAAAATATTCTGGATCGAAGCAACATGGTCATCAAGTCAATCTTCACAGTTGCTCAATCTATGTGCAAACATTATCCTCAAGAACCTGCGATCTCAGTCGTGTCTGAAAACTCAGCAACAGCATCCAGCTGTATTCACCAGTTGGTAAAGAGCTGCGGTGCTGTGGTCTCCGGTCCGTCCAACAGGGTCGCTCTGTCGCCTCATCGCTGGGCTTGGTTGGCTCCTGATGGTGACCATGGTGACGAAGGCGGAAAAATAGAGAGAACACACAAACATTTTCACCTCACGCTTCCGTCACCAAATCGGATGTTCTCCTTTTCAGCCCGGTTTTGGCAGTTGAAAAAAAAAAAGCCAACATTGAAATGCCAACGGATGCCGTGGTAACTGTGGTCCAAGTACTGCGGCCCGAGTACCGTCATACTGAAGACAACAAGTACAGTGGGGGGGGGGGTGGACAGGTCAAGGAGGTTGGATCCTCCAGATGACCAACCTCTGATCAACTGGTCCAGTATTCTTTTTCTTTTTTTTGTACGATTTTTTTTTTCTGAGGGGCGACCTTCAACATTCCGGAGAGAGCGTCTCCTTTTACCTTGTTGCTTAGCGACGCCTTAATTTCATCGCATCAAAAACATTGTCCCATTGTTGTTCTTCCCCGGGCGACGACGTGTGTGTGAGAACCTCTGGTGTAAAGGTGCACCTACAGCCCCCCACCCCCCACCCCCCGAGAGCAGACTGACGGTAGCTGTCGGTTGAACATGGTGGCATGCTGGTCATTGTGTTTCCATGGAGACGTAGTGACATGCGCACGCAGCACAAGATATCATACAGAGGGAATCATTGGGCAATAGCGTCTTATGAGGTTATTGTGTGCGTGGCTGCAAAATGCGTTTGAGCGCGAGATAAGTGGCAGTTTGGACATCCATGCCTCTCGCGATAAACGCTTGGTGTGTTTGAATGCCTAAACCGATGTTGCGCCACTGTCTTAATGATGTACTCATGCCACACAAGCATGGTAAGTTCGGATAACGTTTTACCATGAAAGTTGTGAATACCCATCACCTTTCTACTGTTATAACCTGCTTACGAAACACCACAAGCGCCTATTGTGGAAAATGAATTGTGAACTACTCTCGAAATAGCAATAACCCCCAACTCAAAAGGGTAGGCAGCAAGTAGAGGTGCACCAGCACAAGATACATACAGAGGGATTCATTGGACAATACGTCTTTGAGGTTATTTGTGGGCGTGGTGTGCAAAACTGATTCGGCGGGATAGTGCAGTTGACATCCATGCCCTCATCGCGACTAAACGCTTGGGTTATGCCATAAACAATGTTGCCCCACTGCATGATTCATGCCCACTACACAGCATTGGTAGGTCGATAAACGTTCCATGAGAGTTGGAGAACAGACATCACCCTTTTACTGTTTTACCGCTTAGAAACACACAAGCGCTATTGTGAAAATGAATTGTGAACTACTCTCGAATGCAATAACCCCCCAACTTCCAAAACGGCTTAGGGAAGCAAGTAGAGGGCACCCAGCCACAGATACATTACAGAGGGATCATTGGGGAAATAGCCTTCTTATGAGGTTATTGTGTGCGTGGCTGCAAAATGCGTTTGATCGACTTTCAAAGTAAGTGAGCCAATCAGAATTTGTGCTTGTTGAATTTGAGCAGGAATTTGGTAAGGGTGGCTGTTTAAGTACTCTAAACAATGATTTACAGGGTATTAAAGGTCATGCAGCTTCATGCACTGTGACCATAAAGGTTGCCACTTTGGTGTACACTCTTGTGTGCCACATTGTTCCTTCTGCCTGTGCCTTGCTCTCATAAAGTGTGCGGTTGAGGATTTGCCCTCACTAAAATACACTAAACATCTACCGCCGACATCGCGTTTACTTTCCCGTTAGCCGCTCCCATAGACTTGCAGGCTTACAGTAGCCTAGCTCCTGTTCCAGCCAACGTTTAGATGCGGGACCCATATGGCTTTTAGAAGGGCTGCTTGAGGGGAACCGAATTGGGTTTGACCGCGGGGGGTCCCACCAAGGACCCACCTGTGTTTGCCTGAGTCTGGTTCGACTTTTCATTTCTCTGCATATCCTGTATGTGTATGTGACAATTAAATATCTTGAATCTTGAATCTTGTGGGGGTGCGAGGCTGGTATTGTGTTGTAATTATGTCCCGTTTGTTCTGATGGAATGGGATGATTTGCTTTTTTGGTTTTGCCTCTTGGTAACGTGAAGGTGAGCCTCCATCTTGTCTCGTGTATCTTGTTATTTAAAGGGGACCCTATTTCACCACCGGGTGCGAGTGTGACATCACAAGTATGTACACCCACAGTATACACAGTCCACAGGGCAGGCTGGTCGGCCTGATCTAGTCATCTGGATTCTCCCACTTGTGATGTCACTAGTGGGTAGTCGCATGGTATTTTTGAAATGCTTGTAATGGCTGATCACACACGTCACACCCGGGGGTCAAACTGGGATGCCTTTTTTCTCCATTCTCCCTCCTCGTGCTGTGAAGGCATTTCTCATCTCAGTTTTTCTCATGTGTTGTCAAGTTTTATGATGAAAAATAAAAATAATTATAATTTAAACCAATCCATGACTTAAATATTGCTTATTGTACTTGAATTTTTTGCACTGCATCTTAGGGATGCACCGATACCGATACCAGTATTCGGTATCGGTCCGATACTGTGCTCATGTACTCGTACTCGTACTCGTTAAACTACTCCGATACAACCGCACCGATACCACTTTGGCAACGCAACGTTAACCTTGTAATATTCTTAGCCAAGGAATATTGAAATAAAGAGATGCAACCGAGTTGTCGTTTATGGATGTTTAATAGAAACTGCGCATGGTACCGAGTATCCGACTGACTACATAATAATCCTGTCCTCGCGCAGCAGTCCCTCCCAGCTGCAGTCAGAGCACGAGATGTTCACCCCTCCGCGTCCAGACGGCAAATGAATCGCGCGAAGCCGCCGCTGGCTGATCAGGGCGGGATGTAAATGTAACATTTTCTTTGTCTAAAATAAATCACTGCACTAAAATAAATAAATAAATAACATATTTAGGGTGTTTTTTACTCACTTTTTGTCTCCCCCACGACGTTATTCCTCTCTCTCCTACAGCGTCCATTACATGCACAGCACATGGCCAATTATGCAATTAGTACTCGTATCGGTATTCGGTATCGGCAAGTACCCAAATGTAAGTACTTGTACTTGTACTCGGTCTGAAAAAAAGTGGTATCGGTGCATCCTTAAAAACTAAACCTAACTAAACTAACGAACCATGTGTTTGTGATTCCTACAGCTACTCTGAATGTTTATAGCTCCTCCAGTATTGTTTGTTTGCTTTGATTGTTCTCAGCCACACTTTTAAGTATTTGGAGGTCTGTTAGACGACTACATGCTTATCTAATGTGATGTGTGCACAACAATGAACATCTAATCTCCGTCTCTCCCCAGATCACATAAAGCAGCTCTGACCAGAGCGTCCGACCAGACCATGGAGTCCACCAGCTGGACTCCCTGAACCCACCTCCCCATCCTGGACCTTCACCTGCCTTCAGACCACCACCAGCAGCCTAGCCCAGACCACCACCCTAGCCCAGACCAGACCACGGCCAGCTAGTCCAGACCACCACTCTACCTGCGCCACGAGCACATTATATGTTTTCCCATTCAGGACTGTTACACTAATACACTAATGGAACAATGTGGATTAGAAATACTTTAAGCAGTGATTTTAATACTCAAATAGTAAGAAAAAAAATACGTATTGTACATATTTTATGATGGCATTTTAACGAAAGACCAGGAAGTCTTTGGAAAATATTTGGATCGAAGCAAATGGTCATCAAGTCAAGTCTTCACAGTTGCTCAACTATGTGCAAACATTATCCTCAAGAACCTGCTGATCTCAGTCGTGTCTGAAAACTCAGCAACAGCATCCAGCTGTATTCACCAGTTTGGTAAGAGCTGGCGGTGCTGTGGTCTCCGGTCCGTCCAACAGGTCGCTCTGTCGCCTCATCTGGGCTTTGGTCGGCTCCTGATGGTGACCATGGTGACGAAGGCGGAAAAATAGAGAGAACACACAAACATTTACACCTCACGCTTCCGTCACCAAATCGGATGTTCTCCTTTTCAGCCCGGTTTTGGCAGTTTGAAAAAAAAAAAAGCCAACATTGAAATGCCAACGGGATGCGTGGTACTGTGGTCCAAGTACTGCGGCCTGAGTACGGTCAAGGAGGTTGGATCCTCCAGATGACCAACCTCTGATCAACTGGTCCAGTATTCTTTTTCTTTTTTTTGTACGATTTTTTTTTTCTGAGGGGCGACCTTCAACATTCCGGAGAGAGCGTCTCCTTTTACCTTGTTGCTTAGCGACGCCTTAATTTCATCGCATCAAAAACATTGTCCCATTGTTGTTCTTCCCCGGGCGACGACGTGTGTGTGAGAACCTCTGGTGTAAAGGTGCACCTACAGCCCCCCACCCCCCACCCCCCGAGAGCAGACTGACGGTAGCTGTCGGTTGAACATGGTGGCATGCTGGTCATTGTGTTTCCATGGAGACGTAGTGACATGTTTGTGTACAGTGATGTACTCTCATGTTTCACATGCTGGCTTTAAGAACATGTTCTTTTAGAGGTAGCCAGTGCAATGCATGTAAAGGGACCCAAAGTAAAATATTATCAAGAAAAAACAGGGAAGTCAAGTAAGAAAATACAATAATGCTATATTGATTTCTTCCAAACAATAACTAATATTCTCCACAAAAGTGTGTGTGCATGCGTGCATGTATGCACGCGCGCACGTGTGTGTGTGTGTGTGTGTTTATATTAGGCCTACGTTATCAAATCATAAAAAGGGTGGCTACAGGAGAAGGGAATCCCCAGCTTATCCTTAGCAACATCGCATAGAAACCTTTTCGTAACACGTTATATAACAATTTGAAGCAGTATCAAAAGATAACGCTCAGGAAGAACCATTGTTTAAAGGGTACTCTAAACAATGATTTACAGGGTATTAAAGGTCATGCAGCTTCATGCACTGTGACCATAAAGGTTGCCACTTTGGTGTACACTCTTGTGTGCCACATTGTTCCTTCTGCCTGTGCCTTGCTCTCATAAAGTGTGCGGTTGAGGATTTGCCCTCACTAAAATACACTAAACATCTACCGCCGACATCGCGTTTACTTTCCCGTTAGCCGCTCCCATAGACTTGCAGGCTTACAGTAGCCTAGCTCCTGTTCCAGCCAACGTTTAGATGCGGGACCCATATGGCTTTTAGAAGGGCTGCTTGAGGGGAACCGAATTGGGTTTGACCGCGGGGGGTCCCACCAAGGACCCACCTGTGTTTGCCTGAGTCTGGTTCGACTTTTCATTTCTCTGCATATCCTGTATGTGTATGTGACAATTAAATATCTTGAATCTTGAATCTTGTGGGGGTGCGAGGCTGGTATTGTGTTGTAATTATGTCCCGTTTGTTCTGATGGAATGGGATGATTTGCTTTTTTGGTTTTGCCTCTTGGTAACGTGAAGGTGAGCCTCCATCTTGTCTCGTGTATCTTGTTATTTAAAGGGGACCCTATTTCACCACCGGGTGCGAGTGTGACATCACAAGTATGTACACCCACAGTATACACAGTCCACAGGGCAGGCTGGTCGGCCTGATCTAGTCATCTGGATTCTCCCACTTGTGATGTCACTAGTGGGTAGTCGCATGGTATTTTTGAAATGCTTGTAATGGCTGATCACACACGTCACACCCGGGGGTCAAACTGGGATGCCTTTTTTCTCCATTCTCCCTCCTCGTGCTGTGAAGGCATTTCTCATCTCAGTTTTTCTCATGTGTTGTCAAGTTTTATGATGAAAAATAAAAATAATTATAATTTAAACCTGAATCATCTGACTTTTAAATATTGCCCTTAAATGTTTATTTTGCTATGCTGCATTCTGAGGAAAAAATATATATAAATGTGTATATAATATAAGCTTTATAAACATGCAATCGTACAGCTTTGTGTAGAGAACACACTAGGTTAGGCTGTATCCGGTGTCCACAGACAATAAGTTACATGGCATATTTATCACAGCCACCCTTACCAAATTCCTGCTCAAATTCAACAAGCACAAATTCTGATTGGCTCATTACTTTGAAAGTTGAGTTCATCTGCAGTAGGCTAGGCCTTTAATTTCGCGGTTCTGATGGGGGGGGGGGCTCCGTTAATTCGGTTCTGATGGGGGGGGTGCTCCGTTAATTCGTGGTTCTGATGGGGGGGGGGGTGCTCCGTTAATTTGTGGTTCTGATGGGGGGGGGGTGCCCCGTTAATTGGTGGGGACATGTCCCCAGCGTCCCCACTAAATTCTACGCCCATGCTCGGTACCATGCGCAGTTGCTATTAAACATCCATAAACGACAACTCGGTTGCATCTCTTTATTTCAATATTCCTTGGCTAAGAATATTACAAGGTTAACGTTGCGTTGCCAAAGTGGTATCGGTGCGGTTGTATCGGAGTAGTTTAACGAGTACGAGTACGAGTACATGAGCACAGTATCGGACCGATACGGTCTGCGGTATCGGTGCATCCCTAGATTATACGGTTCTTAATGCCCACCTAGTGTACCTTTGCCTTGTAGTCTCTGGTTACGACTTTCGTGCATTTAGTCTCTGGCGTATCAAAAATGCCGGCGATCCGTATCTAGGTGACACTTTGTGAGTAATTGGTGACGTTTACATTTTAGCCGGCTTAGCTGTCAAAATGACGTCATCACGCCGCTGTGATGGCGATAGTAATTAAACACACACAAAAGAGCGAGAGAGCGAGTATATGAGGAGGTTTTTGTATGAGTTATACTGTGAATTGTGTTATTTGAACAGTTCGACGGTGGATTTGAGTACAAAGACAATTAAATTCACATAAACAAGTCTACATAACTTCAAATAAATCCTAAAATCAAGGACAATACAATGTTTACGGGATCAAATGCCCCAATAAGAGTGTGCTTGTTGCTGCTCAGCTAAATCTCTCGACACTTTTTCTCATATTACATAGACAGGAGTAGCAGTAGCAGTTTTAAACTATGAAGTTGTAATAACAAAACATTTAAAATCCTGAATTTCATTTGTAACATTCAACAATAGATATTTTTTATTTGAATCAGACAACATTAATTCTATGGACCGCGTATTGTTTAAATAACGGCGCTTATTGCGTTTTGGAACACCGCCAGTGTGTAGGTTTGCTCGCACGACAATAGCAGGCTACACTGATTAGCTGACGAGCCAACAGGAATGTACAAAGTGAATTAAGAATATAACATACCCCCCGTCGATCCACATGCATGAATTTTGGCATCAAATGAGCGACTACACCATCTTCCCGCCTCTGCCGTCCTTCCCGCTTTTCGGCGCGTCTTCTCCTCTGATGTCACTCGCTTTTGCCAGGTTCACTCGATACCCAAGTACATTTTACTTGCGTTTGTCAGGTTGCACAATCACTGCAGTAGTTTAGTTAATATTACTTGGTGTGATGGATACAATTTACATGTTGAAATGAGGATACATAATTACAAACAAACACCAAGTAACACATTGAATAAAAGGTGACATTTTAAAGTAAAAGCACTGAAATGATAATTTCTAGTAGAATTTAAACAAATAACCGAGGTTATAATTACAGGGCCAAAAAATCATTTTTTTCAGTATACTGGCACCTGTGCAGTCGACAGTCGTCACTATTTCAGTGTTGTTTTCATTGTTCATTCACCTCAGATGTCATTTGCTTCTGTTGAAGCGAGATGCTATCAGTGACCGTACGATAGAGCAAATAAAGACCCGTTATGAGCCAGCCCGTTTTTGTCTTTCCTTCTGAACCCATCAGGAGTTTCAGTAACATTTATTTTCATTTAAAAAATTACAAAGGACGAGAACGACACTTCAAGTCTATTAAACACACTAATGATGTTCAAACAATGTCAGATCAAGAACAGCTCAACAACAGATATTTTGTAATGTGCATGTAAGGCTACAATAGTAGCTACAGTCAGGCTGCGACAGCACCCATATATTGGGCTATAAAGTCATGGGTGGACAACTTTTTCCCGAGGGAGTTTCCAGAGGCAGAGGATTTATTGTGCTCTAGTTCACCTCCAGATTCATTCACAAATTTCTTGGGGGGCATTGTTTTCTTGTGCTTTGAGGACACTGCGAGCCGGACTGCGATGGTCCAGGGGTCGGGTCTGGTCCAGGGGCCAGGTCTTTACGAGGTACCAGCTACCAGGCGTTCGCCCTTCTGCCGCGCCTGGCACGTGGTTGGTCTTTGACACAGGTGCAGGCCACAGGTATCTTGTAGGGACACTGGCACCAGTAGTGATGGTCTCTGTGGGTGTCAATCCGGTAGTAGACACTCATCTCAATCTTCACCGGCATGGGCTCCCAACCCTGCAGGGTGCAGTTCTCACACACGGCTTTCATGATTGTCTGGGGCTGCCGGCTGGAGTTGGTGTCAGCTCTGAACACAAAGGTATACAGTTGTTGTGAGACAGGCATGAAGACACTGTCAAAGATTGTAATGGGGCTCCCGGGTGGAGTTGGTGTCAGCTCTGAACACAAAGGTATACAATTGTTGTGAGACAGGCATGCAGACCGACGGTTAAAGATTAATATAGGCCGGCAGACAGTCAAAGAATAATACATACATACAGGCAGACAGTCAAAGAGTAATATCGACAGAGAGAACGTCAGACAGACAGACAGACACAAACACACACACAAACACACACACACACACACACACACACACACACACACATCATCATCATAGAGTAATACATACAACATACATACATACAGTCAAAGAGTAATACATACAGACAGACAGACAATCAAAGAGTAATATAGACAGACAGGCAGACAGACAGTCATAGAGTACAGACAGACATACAGATACCTACGTCAATGCCCAGCGAGCCACAGACTGATTGCCCAGTGTTGTGGACAAATGTCTGAGACCGCAAGGGGAGTAAGTGTCCACCTTCTGGCACTCTGGTGGACACTGGCTACTCGCTTTCACCAGCCCCAAGAGACACTATGCACACACACACACACACACACACACACACACAATACAGATAAATGCCTAAATACCTTTTAATGATATATAAATAATACAAGTGTAGGCAGAAGCAACGGTACTCACCAGCCAAGCCATGGAGTTCATGTTGGGAGATGTTTATGGGATGTAAGTCGGCTGCCTTACAGTATATAAAGCATACCGCCCGCAGACAGACATTTGCATGCTGACGCTATGGAAGCGGTCCACGGGGATTGCACTGCTGAACCACATCCTCATCACCTTCATCAGCAGCACCATCATCATGGGCTTTTGGATCTGGGGCCCATTTTGATTAACTTTATGGGTCCTACCCGAGCTGGCACATGTGGGCATGGGTTTATGCATGGACTATAGTTGGGTTGCATATAGAATCCACTTGGGCTAACAAACACAGGTGGGTCCGTCGTGGGACCCGTGGACAAAATCAAACTAAACCCACTTGGGCTAAAGAAGTGGGTGCCCGTGTGGGTCTGGTGCAGATTGCCTGTTCCCCATTAGTAGTAATTACTGTTCATGAGTCATATCCTAATATGACTCATGACTCCCAGGAATGGCCTGCATGCAATAAGAGTGATTATAATTTTTTTTATTTTTC
This sequence comes from Coryphaenoides rupestris, assembly GCA_002895965.2. Lineage (NCBI taxonomy): Eukaryota > Metazoa > Chordata > Actinopteri > Gadiformes > Macrouridae > Coryphaenoides > Coryphaenoides rupestris. The sequence goes on along the minus strand of PIJE02000006.1, from coordinate 392,631 downwards.
ATCATAAAACTTGACAACACATGAGAACAACTGAGATGAGAAATGCCTTCACAGCACGAGGAGGGAGAATGGAGAAAAAAGGCATCCCAGTTTGACCACCGGGTGTGACGTGTGTGATCAGCCATTACAAGCGTTTAAAAAATACCATGCGACTACCCACTAGTGACATCACAAGTAGGAGAATCCAGATGACTAGATCAGGCCGACCAGCCTGCCCTGTGGCATATTTATCACATCGGTTCAGTTGATCTTCCGAGGCGTGTGTGGAAACTGATGCCTTATCGCTTGGGCTAGCTGTGGGCTAGCTCCACCGCTAACCAACACAATCAACAGCAACAACCACAGGATTTCCAGGGACCTCCAGCGTTTCCTCATCACTCTTATCACATGCAGGCCATTCCTGGGAGTCATGAGTCATATCCTAATATGACTCATGAACAGTAATTACTACTGTTGCTTAAAGCCAGCATGTGAAACATGAGAGTACATCACTGTACACAAACATGTCACTACGTCTCCATGGAAACACAATGACCAGCATGCCACCATGTTCAACCGACAGCTACCGTCAGTCTGCTCTCGGGGGGTGGGGGGTGGGGGGCTGTAGGTGCACCTTTACACCAGAGGTTCTCACACACACGTCGTCGCCCGGGGAAGAACAACAATGGGACAATGTTTTTGATGCGATGAAATTAAGGCGTCGCTAAGCAACAAGGTAAAAGGAGACGCTCTCTCCGGAATGTTGAAGGTCGCCCCTCAGAAAAAAAAAATCGTACAAAAAAAAGAAAAAGAATACTGGACCAGTTGATCAGAGGTTGGTCATCTGGAGGATCCAACCTCCTTGACCTGTCCACCCCCCCCCCCCACTGCTACTGTTGTATTCAGTATGACGGTACTCGGGCCGCAGTACTTGGACCACAGTACCACGCATCCCGTTGGCATTTCAATGTTGGCTTTTTTTTTTTTCAAACTGCCAAAACCGGGCTGAAAAGGAGAACATCCGATTTGGTGACGGAAGCGTGAGGTGTAAATGTTTGTGTGTTCTCTCTATTTTTCCGCCTTCGTCACCATGGTCACCATCAGGAGCCGACCAAAGCCCAGATGAGGCGACAGAGCGACCTGTTGGACGGACCGGAGACCACAGCACCGCCAGCTCTTACCAAACTGGTGAATACAGCTGGATGCTGTTGCTGAGTTTTCAGACACGACTGAGATCAGCAGGTTCTTGAGGATAATGTTTGCACATAGTTGAGCAACTGTGAAGACTTGACTTGATGACCATTTGCTTCGATCCAAATATTTTCCAAAGACTTCCTGGTCTTTCGTTAAAATGCCATCATAAAATATGTACAATACGTATTTTTTTTCTTACTATTTGAGTATTAAAATCACCTGCTTAAAGTATTTCTAATCCACATTGTTCCATTAGTGTATTAGTGTAACAGTCCTGAATGGGAAAACATATAATGTGCTCGTGGCGCAGGTAGAGTGGTGGTCTGGACTAGCTGGCCGTGGTTTGGTCTGGGCTAGGGTGGTGGTCTGGGCTAGGCTGCTGGTGGTGGTTTGAAGGCAGGTGAAGGTCCAGGATGGGGAGGTGGGTTCAGGGAGTCCAGCTGGTGGACTCCATGGTCTGGTCGGACGCTCTGGTCAGAGCTGCTTTATGTGATCTGGGGAGAGACGGAGATTAGATGTTCATTGTTGTGCACACATCACATTAGATAAGCATGTAGTCGTCTAACAGACCTCCAAATACTTAAAAGTGTGGCTGAGAACAATCAAAGCAAACAAACAATACTGGAGGAGCTATAAACATTCAGAGTAGCTGTAGGAATCACAAACACATGGTTCGTTAGTTTAGTTAGGTTTAGTTTTTAAGGATGCACCGATACCACTTTTTTTCAGACCGAGTACAAGTACAAGTACTTACATTTGGGTACTTGCCGATACCGAATACTGATACGAGTACTTAATAAAACCATTATTTTCAATTTTCATCAGATGTTCCTCACTTTCTGACTGTGAACAAATTAAACAAATATAATGGCACTGCCACACATTTCACTGAAATGTAACCTATTCAGTGGATTTCAGAACCATCCATCATACAACTGTAGCAGAACAACTGAAATGATATGTTATCATAATATGATAACATATCATTTCAGTCACTTTCTGACTGTAAACAAATTAAACAAATATAATGGCACTGCCACACACATTCCACCTGCCTGCTCAACTAACGAGAGGTTTGTAATACACAAGGCCAGTGTTGCCAACTCCTCAGTAAGGAAAGTAGCTATTGGCTAATTTGCATACTTGGCCATGTGCTGTGCATGTAATGGACGCTGTAGGAGAGAGAGAGGAATAACGTCGTGGGGGAGACAAAAAGTGAGTAAAAAACTTAAATATGTTATTTATTTATTTATTTTAGTGCAGTGATTTATTTTAGACAAAGAAAATGTTACATTTACATCCCGCCCTGATCAGCCAGCGGCAGCTTCGCGCGATTCATTTGGCGTCTGGATGCGGAGGGGTGAACATCTCGTGCTCTGACTGCAGCTGGGAGGGACTGCTGCGCGAGGACAGGATTATTATGTAGTCAGTCGGATACTCGGTACCAGGCGCAGTTTCTATTAAACATCCATAAACGACAACTCGGTTGCATCTCTTTATTTCAATATTCCTTGGCTAAGAATATTACAAGGTTAACGTTGCGCTGCCAAAGTGGTATCGGTGCGGTTGTATCGGAGTAGTTTAACGAGTACAAGTACGAGTACATGAGCACAGTATCGGACCGATACCGAATACTGGTATCGGTATCGGTGCATCCCTAGATAAGAGTGATGAGGAAACGCTGGAGGTCCCTGGGAAATCCTGTGGTTGTTGCTGTTGATTGTGTTGGTTTGCGGTGGAGCTAGCCCACAGCTAGCCCAAGCGATAAGGCATCACTGTTTCCACACACGCCTCGGACGATCAACTGAACCGATGTGGAAAATATGCCACAGGGCAGGCTGGTCGGCCTGATCTAGTCATCTGGATTCTCCCACTTGTGATGTCACTCGTGGGTAGTCGCATGGTATTTTTGAAACGCTTGTAATGGCTGATCACACACGTCACACGCGGTGGTCAATCTGGGATGCCTTTTTTCTCCATTCTCCCTCCTCGTGCTGTGAAGGCATTTCTCATCTCAGTTGTTCTCATGTGTTGTCAAGTTTTATGATGAAAAATAAAAAAAATTATAATCACTCTTATTGCATGCAGGCCATTCCTGGGAGTCATGAGTCATATTAGGATATGACTCATGAACAGTAATTACTACTAATGGGGAACAGGCAATCTGCACCAGACCCACACGGGCACCCACTTCTTTAGCCCAAGTGGGTTTAGTTTGATTTTGTCCACGGGTCCCACGACGGACCCACCTGTGTTTGTTAGCCCAAGTGGATTCTATATGCAACCCAACTATAGTCCATGCATAAACCCATGCCCACATGTGCCAGCTCGGGTAGGACCCATAAAGTTAATCAAAATGGGCCCCAGATCCAAAAGCCCATGATGATGGTGCTGCTGATGAAGGTGATGAGGATGTGGTTCAGCAGTGCAATCCCCGTGGACCGCTTCCATAGCGTCAGCATGCAAATGTCTGTCTGCGGGCGGTATGCTTTATATACTGTAAGGCAGCCGACTTACATCCCATAAACATCTCCCAACATGAACTCCATGGCTTGGCTGGTGAGTACCGTTGCTTCTGCCTACACTTGTATTATTTATATATCATTAAAAGGTATTTAGGCATTTATCTGTATTGTGTGTGTGTGTGTGTGTGTGTGTGTGTGTGCATAGTGTCTCTTGGGGCTGGTGAAAGCGAGTAGCCAGTGTCCACCAGAGTGCCAGAAGGTGGACACTTACTCCCCTTGCGGTCTCAGACATTTGTCCACAACACTGGGCAATCAGTCTGTGGCTCGCTGGGCATTGACGTAGGTATCTGTATGTCTGTCTGTACTCTATGACTGTCTGTCTGCCTGTCTGTCTATATTACTCTTTGATTGTCTGTCTGTCTGTATGTATTACTCTTTGACTGTATGTATGTATGTTGTATGTATTACTCTATGATGATGAGTGTGTGTGTGTGTGTGTGTGTGTGTGTGTGTTTGTGTGTGTGTTTGTGTCTGTCTGTCTGTCTGACGTTCTCTCTGTCGATATTACTCTTTGACTGTCTGCCTGTATGTATGTATTATTCTTTGACTGTCTGCCGGCCTATATTAATCTTTAACCGTCGGTCTGCATGCCTGTCTCACAACAATTGTATACCTTTGTGTTCAGAGCTGACACCAACTCCACCCGGGAGCCCCATACGCTCATGAGAGCCGTGTGTGATCGCTGCAGCCTGCAGGGTTGGGTGGTCAGGGCCGTGGAGATTGAGATGAGTGTCTACTACCGGATGGACACCCACAGAAACCATCACTACTGGTGCCAGTGTCCCTACAAGATACCTGTGGCCTGCACCTGTGTCAAAGACCAACCACGTGCCAGGCGCGGCAGAAGGGCGAACGCCTGGTAGCTGGTACCTCGTAAAGACCTGGCCCCTGGACCAGACCCGACCCCTGGACCATCGCAGTCCGGCTCGCAGTGTCCTCAAAGCACAAGAAAACAATGCCCCCCAAGAAATTTGTGAATGAATCTGGAGGTGAACTAGAGCACAATAAATCCTCTGCCTCTGGAAACTCCCTCGGGAAAAAGTTGTCCACCCATGACTTTATAGCCCAATATATGGGTGCTGTCGCAGCCTGACTGTAGCTACTATTGTAGCCTTACATGCACATTACAAAATATCTGTTGTTGAGCTGTTCTTGATCTGACATTGTTTGAACATCATTAGTGTGTTTAATAGACTTGAAGTGTCGTTCTCGTCCTTTGTAATTTTTTAAATGAAAATAAATGTTACTGAAACTCCTGATGGGTTCAGAAGGAAAGACAAAAACGGGCTGGCTCATAACGGGTCTTTATTTGCTCTATCGTACGGTCACTGATAGCATCTCGCTTCAACAGAAGCAAATGACATCTGAGGTGAATGAACAATGAAAACAACACTGAAATAGTGACGACTGTCGACTGCACAGGTGCCAGTATACTGAAAAAAATGATTTTTTGGCCCTGTAATTATAACCTCGGTTATTTGTTTAAATTCTACTAGAAATTATCATTTCAGTGCTTTTACTTTAAAATGTCACCTTTTATTCAATGTGTTACTTGGTGTTTGTTTGTAATTATGTATCCTCATTTCAACATGTAAATTGTATCCATCACACCAAGTAATATTAACTAAACTACTGCAGTGATTGTGCAACCTGACAAACGCAAGTAAAATGTACTTGGGTATTCGAGTGAACCTGGCAAAAGCGAGTGACATCAGAGGAGAAGACGCGCCGAAAAGCGGGAAGGACGGCAGAGGCGGGAAGATGGTGTAGTCGCTCATTTGATGCCAAAATTCATGCATGTGGATCGACGGGTGGTATGTTATATTCTTAATTCGTCAGCTAATCAGTGTAGCCTGCTATTGTCGTGCGAGCAAACCTACACACTGGCGGTGTTCCAAAACGCAATAAGCGCCGTTATTTAAACAATACGCGGTCCATAGAATTAATGTTGTCTGATTCAAATAAAAAATATCTATTGTTGAATGTTACAAATGAAATTCAGGATTTTAAATGTTTTGTTATTACAACTTCATAGTTTAAAACTGCTACTGCTACTCCTGTCTATGTAATATGAGAAAAAGTGTCGAGAGATTTAGCTGAGCAGCAACAAGCACACTCTTATTGGGGCATTTGATCCCGTAAACATTGTATTGTCCTTGATTTTAGGATTTATTTGAAGTTATGTAGACTTGTTTATGTGAATTTAATTGTCTTTGTACTCAAATCCACCGTCGAACTGTTCAAATAACACAATTCACAGTATAACTCATACAAAAACCTCCTCATATACTCGCTCTCTCGCTCTTTTGTGTGTGTTTAATTACTATCGCCATCACAGCGGCGTGATGGCGTCATTTTGACAGCTAAGCCGGCTAAAATGTAAACAAAGGTCACGTGCTGGGCCGGGCCAATCATTTTCGATAACCCAGTAAATATGCAAATGAGAACGTTAACCCGGGGTCTACAAGCTTACAGTGTGAAACGCTGAACACTAATACCCAGGGTCAATTGTTAGCCCAGGGTTAAAGAAAACTAGTGTGAAACGTGAGATAAATTAACCCAGGGCTATTATAACCCAGGGTTAAAGTTAACCCTGGGTTAACTTATTCAAGTGTGAAAAGTCTATTATAGATTTAACTTACCATACCTCTATAGACACTCAAAGGGGTCAAATCTCAAATTCCATACATGATAGTAACATGGTTTAGTTTTGAGATGTTTACAAGTTGAATTTCTTTTCCAGGTACCACAACATGGGATGGATGTGTAAAATATGTAGCTTTGAATCAGACAAAAGGATTGGATTGTTAAAACACTACAGGCTAAAACATGGAAGTGGTGGCCGCAGCCAGTCAGTCCCTTGTCTTCACACTGATTGCCCTTGTTCATTCAAAACATTTAATGCCCTTCAGACCCATTTGGCCCGACAACATGTGGAGTTGGTGACGCAAAGAGAAGTTCTTTCATTTAGTTGTCAACTATGCTCTTCTCGTTTTTTTAATTCAGAGAGGCAATATTTTAAGCATCTTGGCAGCCACCTCAGGAGTTTCGAAGTAGTTGCATGTGTCTTCAAAAACTGCAACTTCAGTACAAACATTTATTCCACCTTTGCTACTCATAGACACAGGAAACACACTTCACATTCCCCTGAAGACTTTAAATCTGAAGTCTTAAAAAAACACCCTGAGCCCACTGTTGCTCCGCATGAGACCTTTGTGGAGGATGACCCTGAGCCTTTGGATGAGGAACCACAGGTGTTGTCTCAAGACATAAAGGAGATGTTTGGCCACCTCTTTTTAAAGTTGGAAAGCACTTTCAATGTGCCAAACAAGTGTATTGACGAAATTGTCGATGAGCTTCAGTTCATATCCTGCTGTGCTTCTGGTCCGGTTTTAAGAGATGTGATTGAGTCCACCTTGAAAAGCCATAACTGTGATCTGGATTCAGCTGTTATCTCAGATTTGGTGAAAAATCTTTCTGAGTCACACCCTATAAGTACAGCTTTGGGGACAGATGGGCCTTTCACAACTTCATACAAGAGAAGACAATTTATGAAGAAACATTTCTCAGTTGTTGAACCAGAAGAGCACATACTTGATAAAAAAGAGGGTAAAACATTCCAATATGTCCCAATATTAAAGTCCTTGATCCAGGTCTTAAATAAGAGTATTCAAGAAAAGACACTTGGATGTGAAAGAAATTCTGAAAATGCGTCACAATACCAGACATTTCATGACGGATCTCACTATCAGAAAAATGATTTTTTCTCTGTAGAGGAGGACAGACTTAGTCTCATTCTGTACATTGATGACTTTGAGGTGTGTAATCCTCTCGGGACATCCCGAAAAAAGCACAAAGTCACGGCTGTGTATTGGGTGTTGGGAAACATTCCAGCACAGTTACGATCAACATTGGCATCTATTTATCTAGCTATTCTGTGTAAGGCAGAAGACACTAAGCAGTTTGGATTCCAGAGAATTTTAGAGCCACTACTAACAGACCTTCAAAGCTTGGAGAAAGATGGTCTTTTTGTTCCAGGTTTAGGAAAAGTCATCAAAGGGACTGTGGTCAGTGTGGTGGCTGATAATTTGGGGGCCCATTCTGTGGCAGGATTTGTCGAAAACTTCACAGGATCGTACATCTGCCGGTTTTGTCTCGGCGAGCGATCTGAGTTTCAGTCGAAAGAAGTAAGATGTGAGTTTTTTCAACGGAGAACTAAAGAGCAGCATACACTGCATGTTCAGACAGCTGTGTCTAGTCACACTCATTGCTATGGTGTGAAAAAACAGTGTGCACTGTCTGAAAAACTTGATCATTTTCATGTAACATCTGGTTACCCTCCAGATGTTTTACATGACCTTCTCGAGGGCATTGTTCCAGTGGAATTGGCTTTGTCATTTGATATCTTGATCAAAAAGAAATATTTTTCACTCATGGAACTCAATAATGCCATTCGTCAGTTCCCATACAAGTGGAGCGATAAAACAAATTGCCCTCATCTAGTCCCTGTTAACTTTGCCAAACGAAGATCAGTGGGAGGCAATGCACATGAAAATTGGTGCTTATTGCGTCTGCTGCCTCTGATAATAGGTTTAAAAGTACCTGAACATGAGCCTGTATGGCAGATGCTGATGACATTGAAAGACATTGTGGACCTTGCCATGTCTCCAGTCCATACAGAGGAAAGCATTTGTTATCTTGACAGCATGATTTCAGAGCACAGAAGCAGATTCCTTGAAGCTTTCCCCCAACGAAAGCTCCTACCTAAGCACCACTTCCTTGAGCACTACCCTCAGCTCATTAAGGAATTTGGCCCTGTGGCTGGCCTGTGGACAATGAGATTCGAGGCTAAACACAGCTTCTTCAAGAGAATTGTCAGGCAAACGGGCTGTTTCAGGAATATCTTGTTGTCCCTTGCAAACAAGCACCAGCTCATGATTGCATACCATGAATCACATGCTGTCAAACCATCACTCTCAGTCACAAAAACAACAGAGGTCTCTTTAGATTTACTTAAGGATGACCTAAAAGACTTGGTGAAGTGCAGATTCCCAGCTGTCACAGGAGTGCATGTTGCTAATAATGTGTGCTTTTTAGGTACCAACTATGCAGTTGGAATGTTGGTGTGTTGTGGTTCCACAGCAGGATTGCCTGACTTTGCAGAGGTGTTGCAGATAATGTTGATTTGTGACAAACTGACCTTTTTTGTCAGACTACAAAACACATGGTACAATGAACACCTTAGGAGCTATGAGTTAGACAACACAGGCAGTGTGAAGTTACTTGAGCAAAGAGATCTTCCAGATTATTATCCTTTGGCTGCATACACTCTAGCAGGAAGACGATTGGCAACCTTGAAGCACCACATTTGCTTCTCCTTTTAGGTATACACATGAGGACAAAAGTTGTTGCACTAATATACAGTATGAGTAGGATTTATTTCAAGTTGATTCATTCCTCATTACCGTTTTTCTGATGCAGCTTCTTCCTATTGAGATGGGTACCCCAGCAAAACTGCGGATCATTTTGGAAGATGATGACATTCGCAAACTGGTTCTACCTTCAGGCATCCCCAGTACACTTCAGGACCTTATTGATGTTATTCAAGAGACATTTTATATTTCAGGGGCGTTTACCCTGATGTATCAAGACATGGATTTTGGTGGCCAATATTTCACTTTGAGTTCCATTGAAGAAGTACAAGACAAGGCTACACTACAGCTTGTAATAACTAAACCATTTGTCCTAACTCTCAGTCCTGTGGAAGTATCAGATGTTGAATCCCTAATACCAGCATCTACAAGCTCTGGCCACTCAGAAGCATCTCTGGACACAATCCCGCTGTCCTCCTCGGATGAAAGTGGAATATCTTATAGGTCTCAGCAATGGCCAGTTAAGTTTAAAATACCTACCTTTTCCTATGATGTAGACCGTATGCTGGAAGCAGGAAACGAAGCCTACAAAAAGGATGGCACACTGTTCAACAATCCAAAAGCGACAAGTAGCATACTTGAGAGGCTAGCGGAGACAATATTTTGCTACACAGCATACCCAACTGGTATCCAAGTTTTAGCTGTGGTAGAAGCCTTGGTAGAAAAGTATCCATGCATGAAAGAGCCAGGGTCTTTTAATGGCTTATCTGGTTGGCAACAGAGGATGAAATATAAAATGGGCAATTACCGGGCGAAATTAAGAGGTTGTCAACTAGCCTTTCCAGAGCTGGAGGTTAACTCACTGAAAAGAAGAATGTCAAATGAAGAGGGTTTACCCAAAGGCATCAAAAGGCCAAAGAAAGCTGAAGTGAATTACCTGCCACCACTGCCATTTGGTGCAACAGAGGAAACTTTAGAGAAGGAGAGAGTAGACTTGCTGATGGAAATTAAGAAGAAAAACAATGAGAAGATCATTGGTGAGAAAATGGAGAATTCTTTCTCCTCCCGAAGAATGGAAATTGTCAAGCAATGCCCGGCAGTCCAAGACCTCATGGAGAGATGGCCTGCGCTGTTCTGTGAAACTCAGGTCAAGTTCTTGTGTTTCTTTACTTGATGCTTGTTGTGTGTACAGGCTGCAATATTATTAGTAAGATACACTTTGCTAGATTATGAAGTCCAACATGCAAACATGGTTGTATTACACTACATTAATTTTAGTAAGGTGGACTTAATAATGCAGCAACTAAGTGTATCTTTTATCATTTGTTGTAATGGTCATTTTGAAGGCTGCAGTTTGTGTTGCTGCTCAATAGTGTTGCATTATACTGGGAGGACCAATGTATTGTTTTAGCAAGGTGAGTCGTCTTGATCATGTTGTTGTGTTTTTATCGTCTTGTTTCAGATCAAAGAGGAGTTCAGAAGGATCACAACAGTAAATCTGGAGCGAACCTTTTGGTCAAAATTGGACACTCACACTCCCAAACTCCTGGAGATATTTCGGACAAAGGGCGGGGTTGCAGGGATGAAGATGAGACCCATGCTGGATTCACTCAGCCAGGTAAAGTAAAATGTATATAATTGCAGTCATCTTATGTTGGGCACATATACACTGAGAATAGATAGCTGATGACACTTCAGGTCATTTGAACAAATTCACTATTTTTGTTGGCTTCCCCCACCATTCTTCCATCTCCTATTGTGAGAACACTTCAGACTTCAAGACACAAAATAAACATCAGTAAATGTGAAGTGTTCTCTGATAATTGTTGGGAGTCTACAATAACATGCTTGGTATCGCTGGAAACTAGAAATTGTGAGTTTTCCAATGACCCTAAACGCACCATGATTGGAATGATACAATGGCTGCCATTTCCAGGGAAACGTAGCAGTCAAACTTCACATTTTACAGTCACACTGACTGAATGAAAAGAGCATCCGCACATATTGATATCCTTTAGCTCCAGCACCACATAAACATGGCCAAAACATGGAGACCAGGTTAAGAGATTCAAATTAAGTTACACCTTTCTGAACTTGCACTTTTAGTGTTGCTGGCTTCCATTGCCAATGGCTAACATTCTGTTTCTATTTTTATATGCAGTTGCATATTGTTCTCTGCTATAAATTAACTTCTGTTTGTTTAACAGCAACATGCTGAAGGCAGAAGGGACACCATCATCCGCTGCTTGGTGGAGTTCCTTGGAGAGTCTGGAGAGGAACTTATAAAAGACTACCAGGTAATTTTCTGAAAATGTTGGATTTTCTGATGATTATTCTGACCATTTTAAACTTGTCCTCCAACCTAATAATCTAACTCTAATCTTTGTACATTCATATATTTACAGGTAAGTAACTGTATGAGCCTGTATCTGTATCTATCTATCTCAAACCAAACATTTTACATTATTCCATTTATTCATTTATGTCTTAATGTATTATTAATTTATTTATTCAGTTTTTGAATTTGTTTTGCAGTTGAATCAAAAACCGACAGCTGATCTCATGTTTTCCTCTACACTAAATGCAGTATACTTACCTGTCTTATGTCCTGCTTGGAGCAAAGCATATCCTTGCCTTCATACTCTGCAGTCATACTCTGACTTGGCCCCAGTTTGTGCCTCTCCATATATGAGCATAACTTTGGGTGACAGGGGTAACAAGACTACCCTATAACCACCTGACATATTATGTCCGGTGAAAATATGTTTAACCCGTTTAAGAAATTCACTACATAATAACTTACCTTTAGCCGTTATCTATGTAATAGTAAAATCAATACAAAATCAATAGTTACCTAAATACTTGCATTTAACCAATGTCTTGCTCTGAGCATCTTATTTCTATTGCATAATTGTATGTGTAGACTGTATTAAATGGCCACTTCAACCCAGTGAATCACCTCTTGCATATTCAGGAACTTTAGAGAAAATATGTGTAGTATATTGACTTCTGAGCACTGATTCACATGTTTTTGACAGGATGTCAGCAAAGAAGCCAGCAAAGAGGACTATGCTGATCAAGTATTCAAGATCTTTGTCATCCATGCGGCAGAGGAAGGCCACACCCCTGCTGATGTGTCGATCATCATTGAGGGAAAAGAGGTTCTTGATGACTGTAAAAGTGTGGCAAAGGCTTGCCTTCTGCTCATGGGCCTTATCTATACAATGAACTTGAGTTACCCACTAAAGTTGAAATACACATTCGAAGTGTTTCAGAAGCTCTTTCTTGAGCTTGATGTCCTGAAGATGTCTCCCAAAGTCCAGTCTTTGCGCAACAAACTTCTATCATGAGTGTTTCCACACGAGTTTCTGAACCAACTTCATTTTGTTCAACTTGCAGTTCACACAATTCACACATTGTGAATTGTTACATACAATTGTTGGAGTTCCCTTTTAAAATACCTATGTTACCTTTTAAAATACCTATGTTACCTTTTGAAATACCTATGTTACCTTTTAAAATACCTATGTTACCTTTTGAAATACCATGTGCTATGTTAGTGATAGCACAGAATGTTTCTTGCAAAGTTATTGCACTTTATTTTATCTCTGTTAATGTTCTCTTTATGGCCTTCTGAGATAAAAAGCATCAGAGGTCAAATGTCCTATTTAAAAAAAATAAAAGTGCTATTGTTTAAAAGCATGTCATGTTTTGTATTTCTTACTGTAAGTAAACTTTACTTGAGAATTTCCAGAGTAAACATTATAAAGAATTTCTGTGTGGAAGTTGTTACCAAGCTTTTTTTAAGTAAATGTTACTCAAATAATGCAAAAATACAAACTAGGTCCAGCCAGTTAAAAGCTTAGAGAAACCAAGTCTATTTTAAAGCAATTTGTATGTAAATGCAAAAAGATAGTCTGAGTAAAATATAGTGATGAAGAATGAGTAATATTTACTACTAATTTGTTAGTAACCTTTGCAAGTATTTCTTGGTTAAACGTACTGCTTATTGGTAAGTAGATTTTACTCAAAATATCCTCTGTTAAATTTACTAGGCATTTCTGTGTGGAAATCGTTGCCTAGGTTTTTCTAAGTAAATCTCACTCCACATTTTTTTCAGTGTAGAACTCTATACTGTAGAGCCAGTCTCACTGTAGGGGAGAGTAAAAAACAGATTTCAGAAGTTCTTCATTCACTAACCATGCTCACCACTGACCAGGCCATGGATCACCTTGAACTGAAGCAGGCCGTGGTCCTGGGAGAGGGGGACCGAGCCCCCCGGGAGGTAGTGTAGGTAACGTAGGATGACGTAGTAATAATAATAATAAAGGTAACAGTAACAATTGATCTAGCCTGCATCTACAGTGCTTGACAAAAAAAAGTGTATGGTGTTGATGAAAAGTACTAAACTTACAAGCCTAATAATACTATCTATGGTAATACCCAAGGCTTACCGTTAGAGGGCGATGTTTACTTTAGTGAACACCAGATTACTACCGGAAGTAGTATCAGTAGAGGGATTTCTTTACTCATCCGGGAACTTTTTCTTCCCTTCCTGTCGGCCATTTGTCTGAACGGTGAGTTCAACACGAGCTCTCTGCTTAAATTCCACTTTTTCCACCAAAACGACTCGAAACGACGGCTCAGTTTCCGTCCAAATACACAACGTGGGGTGTTAGCGGGTGCGTGAGTGGAGGGTTTGGTTGAGGTGTTGCTCTGAGTGCGGTAGTAAAGTGAGTGGAGGGACGCGGCGTGTCTGGAGCTCTGACGCCGCGGAGGAGCCGCGTGTTTGGGCTCCGTGCGTCCAGCGGGTAGAGCGGGGATCCGCAAGACGAACCCGCGTTAAACACGTACAACCCCGCGGATAAAACATCACAGACACGACGCCGTCTACTCCCTGTGGTCTTCCACTTGTATATCTGAGTAGATGGACGTTCTGACCATCTGATGATGATGATGATAATAAATAATAATATCGATGATGATAATGATCTATAACACTACCTCTCATCTCCTCATCATGTGCAATATTCTTAATAATATTCCAATAATATTACACTTCAATTATGCCAAATTGTATGTTCTTAACTGTAAATTTGTAGATCTGGTAGTTTATTTTAATCATTGTTTTCCATATTTTATTGCACTGTATCGCTATGCAACCTGGCACAAGAATTTCCTTCGGGATTAATACAATTATATTCTAATAATAATAATGTTTCTCTTCATAAGCCAGATTCTGTTGGTGACGACACATCCCGACACTGTCAACATGCAGAACGACGCCGGTGAATTCGTGGACATGTATGTCCCCCGCAAGTGGTGAGTTTCTCTTAAGTTGATGGTGTGTGTGTACACTACTGGTTGGGCTGATAAGTTTGCTAAATGACTACATTTTCTTTTTTCTTTTTTGAGCCCAATTTGCTAGACACCAATTGCACAAAAGCGCATTCCATGTTTGCAAAAACGAAGGCAATAAAGCCGTTATAGTTCACGATATATAGACAATTTTATTATCTACCGTCCCTCCCAACATACTGCAGACTGGGGGCACACACACACACACACACACACACACACACACACACACACACACACAGGTGTCATGACTTTAGACATGACACCCGCGGAATTATATTTGAATGAATTGTGTGGCTGTAATAACCTGGATTTGCCATAGCTGTCCTATAATGGTCATTGCTGTGTGTGGAGTACCTAACGTGGACTTGTTTTGCAGCTCTGCGAGCAACAGAATCATTGGCGCCAAGGACCACGCCTCCATCCAGATCAACATCGCTGAGGTTAAACATGTTAATGAATTAATGTAGTTAAACTTAGTTATTATGAGCTTAAACATCTTTATTAATATGAGGTGTATCATGCTTATTAATGTGGGGAACCGGCTGTGTATGTATCATGGTACAGTAATGTAGCATAGTTTTCTTAGTCCATGCATAATGGTGAACATACTAGTCAATAACTTGGCGTTTCAATATTGTATTTACCTCAACTGTAATGGTTACACTTATTTGTCCCCATCTACCTTTCCATTGCATTGTATGCAATATATGTAGTATTCATATAAAAAAATTTATACCTGTATTAATACCTGTATTCATCAGATTAATTAATCTGATGAATATAGTGCATGTATGTCTAACATGCTTACTGGTGACCTGCAGGTGGACAAGGTGACTGGTCGCTTCAACGGTCAGTTCAAGACCTACGCCATCTGTGGTGCCATCCGTAGAATGGTGCGTATGGCCGCCCGACCTGTCAATCATCTGAACCTCCTTCATGGCATGATCAACCATCCTTCATTACCGCGCGTTATATAAATATCATAACAGCCACTGGTTGGAATGAACGAGCCTGGCGCTTGCACCAAGCGTCTGATATTCATGTCACACTAATTTGCCCAATGTTGACAGATTAATAATTGTGTCCAAAAAACCCCACAATAACAAAGTAACTGAGCTTACCCTGTTGTGTTGCACATCGATTCTGGCAAGTTTTTTTAAAAGCACACACGGGCCGGCATAATGACAGAACCTCTGTACGACAATACTGCATGGAATGCCATTTAAATATGGAATGCAATTTAAGTTAATCATGATGGATGCTGGCTCTCTAGATGTTACCACTGTAAATTGTACCTTGGCTGCTAGCTCTCCTTTAGATGTTCCCTCTGTACATGATACCCTGAATGCTAGCTCTCCTCTTGACGTTGGCTCTGTACACAGTATAGAATTATACCCTGGATGTCAGTTCTTTTTGATGCTGACTCTTTTTGACTGTTGTTGCTCTGGTGTGCCACTGTAAATGAACTGTGTATGCCTCAATCCACAGGGAGAATCTGATGACTCTCTCCTCAGGCTGGCCAAGAACGACAACGTCGTGACAAAGTACGTCTCCAAGCTCCTCCCATGTCTGCGTCAACCTCCGCAATGCATATCTTTTAGTACGCTTTTATGTGTTATGCATTTACCAGTGAGAACACTCCAAGGCTTATGGTCACTAATCTTGAATAGTAGGGTGGGTGTAACTGCTCAAGCTACACAAACAGCCTTTAACTGTGCTAGCCACAGCCCTAAATGTGCAAAATAAATGAGTTAATTAAGCAAACTACAATTTGACCAATTCCAAAGGACTCTAGCAAAACTATTTACCGATTTCAACACTCGGGTTTCTAGTAGCCTCCTCAGTGTGTTTCGATGTTTCAACAGTGTTTTCATTGTTGTATATTTATATTATGGAAATCCAGCCTGCTATAGCAGTACTCTTCATGTGTATGCCTTGACTCAGACTGCTAGTATAATTTGTCGACCGTTATGCGCATGGTCCCAGCTGTGGTTGTGGGAGCAGTTTCAACCATTAAACATCTGGACAGTTAAACAGATGTATACTGTAGTGGTTCAGCTGTCTGACTCGAAAGGCCAAGGCGTTTTGTCCATGTTGATTCCCAGTGTCCCGAGTATACCTGTAAGTCTGGGAGAAAGGTGACACTGGAACTACCGAGGGCTTGATTGATCATAACCATGTCTGATTGGCTGAGCTTCATGGGCCGTGTTGCTAACTTTCTGCTTCTTGTCTCCTTCATCCTCCAGGAACTTCTGATCCAGTCCAGTGGAAACTTTGTAAAATAAACAATGTGAAAACGGAATCAGTCGTTTGTGTGTTTGTCTCGGTGGAGCCAATGCCTCATGTCCAACGTGCTACATTTGTTTCACCCAATCTACCCAGAATATCAATGTCACAGTGAACTACTTGGTAATTGCTTAGCTTGTGGCTACAAATCATTAGGCAGTCTGTTTGCCTTTTATAAGGGACCAACTGACACACTTGCAGAAAGTACATGACTAAAATAATTTAAAATGAATACTAGAAAGAATAGTGTAGGCCTAAGCAGAAGATTAGCATAAATGTAGAATCATAAAGGCGGAACTAAAATTCAACCAGTGGACTTGTAGGGATGTATTCTGAGAACTGGATGAATCTGCAAGCATATTTTATTTGATCTGGCTTTCCTCACAATTCACATTCAGATAGATTTCAAGTCAGGTTTGGTACGATGATTTGGAAATTAAGCATATGCATTTGTGGTCAACGGACAACTCAAATTCACACATACCTGTCAATTCTAGGTTGTGGTTAGTTACAAAGTTATTTCAAAAAGCCATTTCCTACACTGTACTATGCATTATTTGTAATTCCATAATTAATTATTTCTAAGTACATTTACATTTGGCAGATGCTTTTATCCAGTACAGCTGAATATTATTGGTCCAATGTTACGCCTAGGCTACTTTTCTGCTTTCTACAACAAAATAATGGTTTTGACGTTGAATAGCCCAATGCTGTATAATTTTATGTTTCCTTCTTTGTCTCTGGTCTCTGTCCGACTGGTTGCTGTTTCAGTGCAATACATTGTTTTACCAGGAGAGGGCGGTGTTGCACAAGAAATGTAATCAGAAAACCCAACAGGACGTTGTCCACTGGTTCTCATGGGATTGTTTTGTTAAATTCGTGTAAGGTGAATAGATTTAGGGAGAATAAACTATATTACTACTAATTACAAATCATGTCGATCATGGCGTGTCCAGACTTGATTCCTCAACACCAGGAACCCGGGTGGAAAGTTGACCTCTGACCTTTCAACTCAGGTCACCTGAATATTTAAAGACAAATTAACCTTCTTACCCTCAAACTGGTCATGACATCAGCTCTTAACTGCTTTAAATACATTTAGTGTAAGTCGCTTATGAGTCTAAATGACTCAAAAGTGCAATGGTTACGTTTCAAATTCACATAATGACATCACAAATAACCAAATGCCATTACTGTAGGAAGTTATTATTGTACATGTATGTTGAATAGAGGTCGCTATAGGTGACACCTGGAGAATGTGTGTGGGGGGGGGCACATAGGCCATATAGAGTAATTACATGTGTGGGTGTGTGTGTGTGTGTGTAAGGCGTCGAGGACCACGATCAGACTAATAGACAGCTGTGGGCAAATAACTACCTTACTGTTAGGTTCCCACACATCTACTCCTTCATCACCCCCTCTCTCTCTCTCTCTCTCTCTCTCTCTCTCCTCCCCTCTCTCTTTTTGTCTCTCATCACCTCTCTCCCCCACTCCTGTCTCCATCATCTCTTCCTCCATCTGTGTCTCTCTCTCTCCCTCTCTGTCTCTCCATTGCCTCTATCTGTCCCTCTGACTTTTTTTCTATCTTTTGGTCGGACATCTTGTTTTGTGCTCCACTCTCTCACTCCTCCACTCCCTCTCCATCTTCCTCCCTCCCTCCTACCCACACCTCTTCTCTCTCTCTTTCCCCCTCTATCTCCCTCCTTCTCTCCCCCATTTTTTTCTCCCCCTCCTCTCCTCTCCTCTCCTCTCTCTCTCTCCTTCTGGCTCTCTCTGTCAGTGTGCCCGTCCTGTCATTAGATCATTTCCTGTCAGCAGAGCATAGGGTGGGTGTCGCGATGGGTGTTGTCTTGCTGACACCCTCATCTGGGAGTGAGCCTTTCCCCTCTCCCATGGGAAGTGTTCTACAGTATTCTATAGCACTAAATGCTCGTGCCTTTATAAAGCACTTTTATCCGAAGCGCTCTGCATTGCCTCACATTCACCCATTCATACACACATCCGTACACCGACGGTCTTAGGGAGCAGTTGGGGTTAGGTGTCATTCTTAGGGACACCTCGAGAGCTATATAGTATACTATACTAGTCTATACATATTATACTAATACGAATACTGTGCTAGACTCTAGTATAGTATTCTAGACGATAGAAATACTATGGTCTTCCTAGAATATGGTAGTAGACTCATATTCTATTGGTAGTAGTATTATAGTATTTTATAGTGTACTATAGTACTGCTAGAATACTGTACTAGACTTGTATAGTATTCTAGTAATATAGTACTATAAATGAATGCATGAGGTCTAAAGAAGCAGCTGTTGTGTTTGGAAGCCGTCAGAATCTTAGCGTGTACTGACACGTTAACATGATCACATACGTGTGGAAAGACCACCTCATCCCCTCCCCCTGTCCACAACACACACACACACACACAAATGACACGCATGCATGCACACGCACACACACACGCTAGATGCACATTGCACACACACCAAAGACTAAACAAGCACTGTCTAAACTCATCACAGGTACTATAAGCCCCTGCACACACACACTCGGACACAATGTGTCTCTCGCTGCTAGCCTGTCTGTCTCTCTGCCTGTCTGTCTGTCTGTCTGTCTGTCTGTCTAGCTCTCTGACGGGGAAAGAGACAGGTAGGAAAAAGACAGAGAGAGAGACACCGGTAGAGAGAGAATGGGGGTTTGTGGGCCCACCTGCAGTGTGGCTGTCGCTTGAGATGTTTGAGGACACGCACATACTTGCCCCTCTCCAAACAGACACATACACACATATTCACGTGCACAGTCAACACAAAACATCCTCCCTCATCCGCTCCACTGCACTTAAAACACATCCGCCCTCACTTGTGTGTGTGTGTGTGTGTGTGTGTGTGGTTTGTTTTCATATATAGAGCCTTTAATAGTTTGGCTATAAAAAAAGAGTGAGAGATTAAAGGTGAGACAGGGAGAGGGAGGGAGGGAGAGAGAGGGAAGGGAGAAAGAGGGTGAGAGAGACAGAAGGGAGGAAGAGGGGGGGGAGGGATATAAATGTGCTCTTTACTTAAATCACCTGCAAACAGTGTGTGTGTGTGTGTGTGTGTGTGTGTGTGTGTACACTATGGGAGGCCAAGCAGGGGTAAGTGGAGTTCATTGAAGCGGTTTCCCTGGCGACGGGTGACCTTGGCTCCTACTCCAACCAGAATGCTTTCAGATCAGAGATGGAGACAGCGGTGGCCATCTTCTCCTGGCCTCCATCTCCACAGCGATTCTCCTGTGACTAGCTTTCATTGACTGCCTTGTATATCTGAAAACAACAGACACATTACATTATATATCTTCAGCCGTTTTTCATTCATCTAGAAATCTGACAGCCAAAAGTTAGACTGGGATTCCTGGGACAGAAACAGGCCAGTCAACTGGTGGAATTCTGAAAGCACGGCCTATAGCATTTAGCTCCTTGAAAGGAACTGATGATTAGCGTAGCACAGGCTAATGGTGAGCAGTCGCTAACTGAGGAATGTTGGAGTGTGTCGGGGAATGAGCTCCGGTGGTATTAACACCCTGCCTCTACGCACACACACAGACACACACACACACACACACACACACACACACCAGGTCACAGACATCTGGGGGGGGGGGGGGTTTGAAAGAGAGAGAGAGAGCGAGAGAGGTTGTGTTTGTGTGTGAATGAGTGGTAGCCTGAACTGGAGGTCAAAGGTCACCATATGTAAGACGCAGGCAGAGGAAGTGAATGTGTGACACATACAGTATCACACACACACAAACACGCACACACGCCTGTCTCCTCCTGTCTTCTAGACCTGTCTATCTCTCTTCTAGACCTGTCTGTCCATCTCTAACCCCTACCTGTCTGTCTGTCTGTCTGTCTGTCTGTCTCTAACCCCTACCTGTCTGTCATAAACCCCTACCTGTCTGCATGTCTCTCTTGTGTGTCCTGCTGTTAGGTATGATGTTATTTATCGTGTTTGTCTGTCCCCCTCCATGCCATACCTGTCTGTCCACCTGCCTGTCCTGTCTCTGGGAAAAAGTAGTTCAACGATCACCTGCAAAGCATCACCTGAGCCCAACGAAACAGCTGGTGTGTGAACAACTCTTTCATCTTCTGCAGCAATGTCTAAAGTGTAATTAGATGGCGATGTTCAAACAACACACACACACACACACACAGAGAGAGAGAGAGACACAGTTCACACCGCTCCACTGCCGTAGTGCTTGAGAGCAAGGCACTGTTAAACTTCAAACTTCCCAGAGACCAGAGAACACACACAATAACGCACACAAATATCATGTTCTGTTATAATCTAGTGTGTTGTATTCTACGCAGTCTGTAATAAAGTCAGATCATTGGAAATGGGTGAGAGGTACAGTAGGTGAGTTGTGGCTCTTTAGGGGGGGGCGGGTCCGAGGGGGGGAGGGGGGGGTAGGGAGGGAGGAGGGGGAGGAGGGAGAGCTGGAGCGCACGGCGGAGAGGTGCTGCGGGGTGGAGCGACGCAGTGCGCGGGGGACACGAATCACTACGCACCAGTACACTCCGCTATACTAAACTCTCTGCCTGCTGAGTTAGCGTCTCTCTCTCTCTGTCTCTGTCTCTCTCTCTCTCTCTCTCTCTCTCTCTCCGTTACTTGTAATGACTCATTTGTAGCGCCGCGCAATTCGTTCGCATGTTCTATAGATTACAATAGAATACACTTATTTTTTGCCAAGACTCCAAACTTTGTGGCTTGAGCTGCCAAAAAAAAAGGAGGGCGGAACAGGTGAAGATGGCGAGCGGACGGACGGAGCCTCCTGGCCCGGTGGTCCACGGCCGGCTCGTCCTGCTCATGCTACCGCTCCTCGCCGGCGTGTCTCTGGCCCAGGAGCTGTCGTCGACCCACGGCGTGACGGACTACAGCCTCCACCCGCCGTACTTCAACCTGGCCGAGGGCACCCGCATCACGGCGACCGCGACGTGCGGCGACGACGACGGCCGGCCGATTACCGACCTGTACTGCAAGCTGGTCGGCGGGCCGGTGTCGGGAGACCCCAGCCAGACCATCCAGGTACCCGGCGACACACACACACACACACACACACACGGAGGCCAGCCACCCAGAGCTGCTGCTGGTGGTGGTGGTGGTGCTGGAGGTTCTGTCTCGTTTTACCAACCTGGTGGCTGCACCTGTTGTGGCGGTTCTTTTTTTTTTATGAAGGCCAACAGTAATAATAATAATAATAATAATAATAATAATAATAATAATATTGATAATATAATACTACTAGTACTACTACTACTACGACTAATAATAATAATAATAATAATAATAATAATAATATTGATAATATAATACTACTACTACTACTACTACGACTAATAATAATAATAACAACAATAACAATAGTAATAATAAGTAATATATAAAAGTTATATATGGACATATACAAAGTCATAGGCCTACATACATTTACGAATACAAATACAAATACAAAATATATATAATTGCATCAGGCGGCCGGTTTGGTAAATTAATTTTCGTGTAAGGTATAGAATAAACCAGTTAACGGAGGGAACTATTTCAATGGGAAACAAAAATCACATTTTCTCTCTCTCTCTCTCTCTCTCTCTCTCTCTCTCTCTCTCTCTCTCTCTGTGTCTCTCTACCACCTGTCCTTGCATTCCTTGCGTTGATTGACCCGTACAGTCCGCGTGAGCGTGCAGCCCATCAGACTTAAACCCCTTCATTATTTACGGTATTTACCGTATTAACGTGTCTTTTATGTTTAAATAAAGGTAAGTGTTTGAAACGTGAAAACATGTTGTTATGGTTTTTTCGGCGTTTCTTTGTACCTCTAAAACTCCCACTAATCAATGTAATGTAATGTAATTAATTCATTACAGTTCATTTTTTTTTGTGTGTGTGTTTTTTTTTTTTTTTTTTTTTTTTTTTTTTTTTTTTTCTTTTTTTTTTTGTGTTTTTTTTTTTTTTTTATTTTTTATTTTTTTTTTTTTTTTTTTTTTTTTAATCAACAAGTCAACCAGAAAGCCTGTGTCACAAAGATGAGGTGTTTAGAGGTGGAGAGAATGATGGAGGGAGTTGGAGGGGGAGAGAGATGAGAGAGGGGGGGTAGAGAGAGAGAGAGAAAGAGAGAGGTAGTTAGAGATGGACAAGAGGGAGAGATATAGTTAGAGATGGAGAGATGGAGGAGTGTGAGAGAAGGGGATTTGGAGATTGGAAAGAGGTAATTAGAGAGAGAGAGAGAGAGAGAGAGAGAGAGAGAGAGAGAGAGAGAGAGAGAGAGAGAGAGAGAGGAGAGAGGGGAGGGGGGGGGGGGTTAGTTATAGAGATGTCGTTTGCCAGGAGGAGCCGAGAGTTCCCAGGCGGAGAGACGTGATGCTGTTGGTAATCAGCTCCGTTAAAAGGTCAAAACATCGTAAAAGATTTAAAATGGACGCCCTGGGGACAGTTCTCGCTGAAGAATCCCTGGTATTCTCCCCAAACCCAGGCCCTCGGGCCAGTGTGTGTGTCTGTGTGTGTGTGTGTGTCTGTGTGTATGTGTGTATGTGTGTGTGTGTGTGTGTGTGTGTGTGTGAGAGAATTCTAGTGTTTGTGTTTATGCGCCAGTGTGTTTGTGTGCTGGGGGCAGGGTTAATAGAGTGAATGAGTGAATGAATGAAAGGCAGTGGTTAGTTTGGTGGCCTGAGGGCAGGTCACCCCCCACCCGTCCCCTTGGGCGACCCATCAGACCCATCAAAGGTTGTGTGAATAACCTAAAATGGCCGCCTCTGTTCACAAACCCCCCCCCCCCCACCCCCCCCCCCCCCCCCCCCCCACCCCCCCACCCCCCCCCCCCCCAGCCACCAGACATGTCACGACACCTCTACTGAAAATATACTACGATATACCCAGAGAACGTATGCTGCAATACTCAGAATATACTACTATACACCCAGAGAACGTATGCTGCAATACTCAGAATATACTACTGTACACCCAGAGAACGTATGCTGCAATACTCAGAATATACTACTATATACCCAGAGAACATATGCTGCAATACTCAGAATATACTACTATACACCCAGAGAACATATACTGCAATATATTACTATTACAATATATGTTAATATACTACACACCCAGGGAACATATGCTGCTATATATTACTATTCACTCAGAGAACATACTCGGATGTACTACATGTACTTGTACTACATTCAGAACCCACATTTTCTGTCTGGGATCATTTTTAAATATATTTTAAAATATACAGATAATATAGGCCTACTCCAATGTTATATCGAGAATATACTGCAATACAGAGACCCTCAGAATACTCTGAAACCTAGAAAATACACAAAGAGGATATACTGTAGCACACAATTTAAGTGTACTGCGAGAGAATATGCTACTGCAGTACATTCACAGTAACCACAGAGAATTACAATGTAATACACACATACTAAGAGTAGTCAGAGATGCTACACTATAAAACACATACTTTAGTGCATTCAGAAATAAAAAGTACTGCAATACATATTATTAGTGTACTACTCAGAGATAATATACTGCTACACATATAATATGCGTGGCCAGAGATAATATACCATAACAGACAGTATACTTAATTGAAACATCTCCTTAGACATTAGACTGTATCCTATTACATCTATTTTCATCTTCATCCGTTTGATGAACATTGATGCAGACCACGGGTGTTAACCACAGACCTCAGCTGTCGTGCTCGGTTCAGAGCTCAGGTCCAGATGTTGAGCTCTAGAAGATACACATCTGATCCCTCTACAGGAGCAGGCCCCCCCCGGACCTGCTCCTGTATACCAGCCCCATCCCCCCCGCCGGCCGCCACCCATTGTTGTTGGGTGGAGGCCTCCACCTCTGTTATTATTCTGAAGAAGAAACCCTGGGGAGATAACGTCTGGAGGAGCAAATTGAGGGAGGAGTAGAAGGAGGTCTGGAAGGCTATGGGGTCAGATGAAGCTCCTGTTTAGGGATTTTTTAAATCAGGAGGTGAATCAGCCAGCACTGGATTCACTCTCGCTGTCTCCCGCTCAGGTTAATCCTGTTTTGATTTCACGGCTAGATGCTGTGCTGGCTTAGTTAATTAAAAACCACAGGGGGGTTGAGAGACAGAGAGAGAGTGAGGGGGTGGGGGTGTGTGTGTGTGTGTGTGTGTGTGTGTGTGTGTGTGTGTGTGTGTGTGTGTGTGTGTGTGTGTGTAGTGGTGCCATTGTATCAACTTCACTCACCACTCTGTCAGAGCTCTCTCTCTCTCTCTCTCTCTCTCTCTCTCTCTCTCTCTCTCTCTCTCTCTCTCTCTCTCTCTCTCTATCTCTCTCTGTTTTTATGGTTAGGGTGTAACTCATAGCTGTCATCAAAGGTGGGAAGGAAGGGAGGAGGGAAGGAGAGAAGGAGGAGAGGAGGGAAGGAGGGAAAGAGGAGTGGGTGGTGAAAAAAGAGAGAGAAAAAAGATTGATTACATGAGGCAGCAGGTGTTGCCGCGAGCAACACTTTTGACTTCCCTTACGAGAGAGGGAAAGGGAGAGAGAGAGAGGGAAAGGGAGAGAGGGAGAGGGAGAGACAGACACAGACAGAGATACAGACAGACAGACAGAGAAACAACAAACAGAATTACTAAAAAGACCAGTTTAAAAAAACTCAACACCTTGTTGAGACTCAAACCAGCCAGGGAGGGAAGGGAACAGGTAGAGAAAAGGCGGAGAAGGTGAGATAATCATCTGCCCTCACCTTTGAACTGTGTGACCTGCAGTAACAATAACGCCTCTGGTCCTGACCTCTTGGTTTGGTTACGACTCTCTCACTCCCACAATAACCAATGGAAGCGGTTTAAAAAACAGTGGCACAGCTCAAAATGGTTATAAACCTTTTCTAAACGCTATAAACCGATTATACACTGTCAAGGAGGTTGTAAACCTCGGCAAGTAACTGTTGTAAATGGGTTAATTAAAGAGTTATTAAACTGGCATCAGCCTACTAAACAGCCATGAACATGTCAATGATTGTAAACTTGTTAATGATTATCAACCTGTTAAATGTAAAAATGTTCTAAAACCTTTAACAGTTTTTTTTATTAAACTGTTATAAGTGTCAACAAGTTGTTTAAGGTTGTGAACTGGTTTCAGGCATCTTTGCTTGGCATTCTCTCCTGGCATGGACTTATGTTGTAATGTTCTTGTGGTTCTCAGGGCCAGTATTGCGACGTGTGCAGTCATAGCAACGGCGACCGCGCCCACCCAATCACCAACGCCATCGACGGAACCGAGAGGTGGTGGCAGAGCCCTCCCCTCTCCCGCAGCACCGAGTTCAACCAGATCAACGTCACTCTGGACCTTGGACAGGTAGGTCAACCGGAACACACCTGGTACCAACACACCCGGTGAAAGCAGGTCAACCCAACACACATTTACAGGTAGAGCCACTATATCACTTAACACACAGGTACAGGTATGTTAGCCTAACATACCTGTACCAGCACACCTGGTAAAAGTAGGTCAACCCCAGCACACATTTACAG